>JBBPDA010000021.1:1090634-1139767 GCA_037974385.1 Arnoldichthys spilopterus | reverse complement strand
CCCCCCCCCCCCCCCCCCCCCCCCCACAAACCCAGTATTGGAGGCCTGTGGGGTGGTGACAGGGCCTCACGGTGCCAGCTCCAGCCTCCTAGGAACGAGGCTCCATTATCTAGGCATGTCAGGATCACAGCTCCGCAGCACTCCAGGCCTGATCTGTCAGTGAAAGAGCCCAGACAGGACCCCACTGAGACATCCAGCTCCCTAATGTTTGGAAAATGAGCTTAGCGGCTAAGGCTGAATCAACAGCGACGTATAAATAATACTCCTATTAAGATTGCCACCCCTGTCTACCAAAAGAGAAATGGCTTTGTAATTGCCGTGGCATTAACAGCACATGTTGTGCTTGGGGAGCACCCTAAAGCAGTCTTTAATTTAATAATCGGGAAATAGAGACGAACAGAAATACAAAGACAATAAAAATGTTGACAGCTTGCTCTGATGTACTGTTTTATGTAGACTGTTTAAAAAAATAAACAAGTAAATCTGTTTGTCTTAATGGCATTGATCAGCTGAAATGCTCGCTTGGAATTGCTCATCGTCAAATAACAAGACAATAAATATGTCCATGCTTTATTTAGATAATGTGAAAGCTCAGAAAGATCTAATTATGCATATTATTTGGGCACTCAAGTTTATCTGCTGTGGCACCAAAGCACTGCAAACAAGAGTATTTTTCAAAATATCACACCCACAGATTAAATGTAATCATGCATGGGACTTTCCTGGCATTTCCTTCCAGGATATGAACAGCACCTTGATATCCTGTCAAAGATATTTTAAAGACTGCATCTTTTACAAAGCCTTTGAGTGATTTTATCATAATCAACTTCATCACCGAATGACATTTTAAACCTGTGCTTTAATGGATTTTTGGCCCTCCTTAGCACACTGTTGCTTTGCTTTTTCTTCTCGTCCTACTCTCACCCCTTACCGTCACCAGAAGAAGGATAATTGATCAATCATGCTAATTGAACAGTCTGGCCAGCTAGCTCACAGAAGCAGATGTGCCAATTTCCATTCATTAAGACAGAGTGGGGGTCTTAATCACTGTGCCCACTGTGATTGACGGCGCAAACAATTCTGTTTCTACCCACACAGCCCCAGTCCATGCATCCACCAGTATTCAAAAATTTGAGGACAATTTACCTGCTACTTTATGTATTATGTACATTTAAGGATCAAGGGATTTTTTTTATATAAATGTGCAAATCTGTATTAAGATCGTTTTATAAGCTCTGTCTTCTTACCTCCATTTACTGTATCATTAGTGTGATGACATGCACTAAAGGGTAAGTGAAGCCTATTTAATGACACATTGAGTTCACACTGGCACCTCTCTCAAAACAAGGGAGCTGGGGTGACCTAACACTTGTGGTATTTCTGCAGAAAAGAAGCAAGAGCGCCAGGGCCCCCTCATGTACAGTGGTCAAGTAAAAAAAAAAAAACCTCAGAGGCTACATGACATCAGCTACACCCCCTATCCACGCCCTCGGTTTCCCTCGAGACCAGGGTGATGAACAAGAGTCCCTTATCAGAGATATCTCCCCACCCCAGACGCACAACTCAAGCCCGTTTCCTTCCTCCTACCAACCTCCCCCCAACCACTCGTTCTTCGCTATCCCACGTTCACAGCTTCACCCGCCAATCCAGCTCATTATCACTGGGCTTTTAAGGGCTGGGACAGCTTTATAATGAATATGTATTATATGGCAAATTCAGTAACGCTGCTGTTTGGAAAGACTTATATGCCAGTTCAAATTTTCAGCTTGAGACTCTCGAGCGAAGGGACCAAGGGACCTTTCTTTCTAGAGCTTTGTGCAAAGACAATGGTTTGATTCACATGGAACAAAACTGGAATCTCATGGAAGGGAAGAGAAAGGGAAGGCTGGCATTTCAAAATGGTCAAGATTTACATATCTTGCTCATTTCTTTTTTTTACGCCATCGGATGTGTCCTCAAAAGCACGCCCTTAAGGGACAGGCAGTGTTTTCTTTTCAACACCAAAAAAAAAGTGCTAGGGATATGTTTTCTTTAACTTATCTTCCCTTACTCTGCATGGCAGATCAGTTACTGTGCCACAGTGCCGCTTGGCTACACACACAACTCCACCTTTGAATATTTGCTCAGCAGAGGAAATAAAACATTTGTTTCTCAGAACCACATGTTACAATGCCGGCCTTGCGTGACCTTCAAAAAACAGATGCCACATTTGCCTCTGATTTGTTTACTATTCTAATCAACAGAAGATGCCAAACACCGGCCAAAGTGATCCTAAATGTCAACCCGTGGCACACAAACACACTTACTTTTCTAACTCTGTCTTTTGCAACTTAGAAGACTTGTGGCCGAAAATCAATCGTTCATTCAAATATAATGAAGCACGTCTTTTGCTATACAGACACCGACGGCTACAAAACACTTCTCCATATATTCAGTGGAGTAACTCTTAATGTCAGACAATGTCACTTGAGTATGTATGCCAATTCTGTCCTCTACAATTTAATCATTCATTCGGGTCAAATCAAAAAGCAATTGCTATACACACACAGGAGGCAACAAAACAGCTATCTGTATATTCAATGGAATTTGCATCTACAGTGTGTAGCTGGGCCTACTAATCTGTTCAAAGCATGATAATTTCGGTAATGGGAATGGATTTCTACCAACACGGCACTCTAACCCTGTGGGGAGTGCCACCAGGAGACAATGGGTTGGGGGGGGTAAGGGATGTGTAGACGCCACATATCTACTGTGAAGTTCATATCTGATTTTAAGCAATCCTCTGCACACTGTGCCTCTGTGTTTGGAATAAGAGAGTAAGCTCCTAGAGCGACTTGGGGAAGATTTCATTACCTCCAGTCAGAGAGGAAGAAGAGTGAGGATCATTGAATTATTTTAATTACCTGCAGCAGCTTTTTCATTTGCAGCACAAATAAAATTGAATTTGAAAATGCACAGGAAGAGGAACAGGAACTATAGGGGTCTTTCTACAGAGTGGGGAGACCGCAGACACCAGTCTATGAATCTGCTCTGTCGCTTATTAGCCTACCTTCACTGGGTGCATTTCCTCTCTGGCGTGTTGATGGTAAATCATTATAGTGTGTAAATTCCAGCATCTGAGCTATTACCCTAAGCTCATCCACTATTGCTTGGCTAGCAGTGTTAATTACAATTATGACAATAAATGAATGCTTTGCCAAAGTAAACATGTTCGAGGTGACGTTTTGCCACTGGCCAAAATCACCTGTGCGCATCTCAAGTTTCTTTGGTCTGGCCATTTTCTGCTGGAGTCTGCTAGGGTGAACTCTCGCGGAGGTGTGTTATTAAAAAAGAGATCTCTGTACATCTCTGAACTTTTCAGGCCCTCTTTCTTACACGTTCCCAAGCCAGCGCAGAAGGTGAAGGCAAGGACAGAATGTGCTGGTGGAGACCTGATATAGAGGAACACCGGTGGTCCTTTAAGACCCCCACAAGCTCCCTGAATGGGAGCTGTAACCTCGGAGGAAACGCTCCATCAACCCCGTGCTGCTATTCAGTAAATAAAAGGGCTCGCTTCAGACCAGGGGCCTTTGAAAAGGGAGACGCAGATGGGATCGCGGCCACTTTTAATCAGACGGAGAAGTGGACAGGATCCACAAAGGGGGATTTCACGCAACGCTTCACCTGTCGCCTGGAGTGTTATTGAAGTTGAACTGCCGCGCGCCGGCCACACACATACACACACAAGCATCCTGAAAGGCTCACACACACTGACTTTCTCCACCCCTCCCTTGCCTGGCAATCTGAGTGTAGGGCTCTGGTGCTAACTGCAAGAAGCCGGGCTTGAGCTGAAGTCCATAGCCCCGCACTTGGTTATCAAACTGTGCCCCAGGCCCACATCCATCTGTGGAAAGTGTGGCATCTGTTCTGCCCTGCTACAAGGCAGAGCCTTTATCTGCAGATGGTGGCAGTGAGGAGGAATGTGACCTTTGATTCGGCATCTCACGTGGAACAGAAAGGCTTCAACCACCCCATGGTAGCGCAGGGTGAAAGCAAATGGGCAAATGAGAGCGCAAACTGTTTTGGGTGGCATTTAGGAGTTTAATGCAATTGTTTAATTTAGATAAGTGTATATCTAAGTGCCTCCATGTGAAGCACATTTCACCAGAAGAGAGAGAGAGAGAGTGAGCGAGGAAGAGAGAACGAGATAGAAGGGTGGGAGAGAGGGAGAGAGGGAGGGAGGAGTGGGGAGAATTCATCCATTAAATACTCATTCAGAGCCTTTCACGTCCATTAGGATGAGCTGAGCGCATAGCCAAATCGGATAGTGTGGCTGCACAACACAGTAACGCTCAGATGAGAAACAAGCCTGCAGTTTTTACACTGGCAGCCAGATACGGGCTTTTTCTCTTGTCCTCCTGTGTGTTGTATAACTCTTCAGAGCACTTTATAAAAAATAAAAGAGCAATTCCACTGAACCTTTGACATGCCTTCAGGGTTATGGGTTAACTGTCAGCTGTTTGCTGTGAGTCATGAGTGGGTCGACGAAAGAAGCACATCGTCCGAACAACCAAAACTAAGGTAGCACGAACATAAACTAAGTAACCGATAGCATAATAGGAATAATTAGAGGTAATTAGCTAGAAAATGCTGCCTAAACAGCATTAGCAAGTTAGCTAACGTTACATAATTACAATTTAGTAGCAAGCCAGTTTAGTAGCAACAGGTTGCAGCCTTGTGCAGGCAGGTATGGCTTGTTGAGTGGGAAGGGTTTGGACAATTTGGTTGCTTAAGAAACAGAGAAAATGGGCTAAAAATAATTGTGTCGCAAAGAAAAAACACATGAATTATTTCATGATAAATACAAATAATAACTCTCTAACAGAACATTTCATGTACAAATTCTATTTTTACCTTCCCTAAATTTTGGCTGACATATAGAGACATTTTAGTGTAATTAGCTAATAATTTATTGCCGATACAAATTAAAAGTAGTGAAGTAAAGCCAAGCTGTGCTGTCACATGCTTGCCTATGGACACAGTGTCATCATTTAATGCTTAGTGCCATAATACCTGCCTAAATTACATCTTGCTGACCAAAATACAACCGAATCCAAAATGCCAAGAAATTATTTCCTTTCTGTTTATCAGTTCCCAAATGCAATAACATTTTATTATTTTAAACAAAGGCTAGATATCTGCCAGGGCCTGTCTACATTACTTTGGAACAGTATGTCAATTTATTAAAATACAAGCTAGAATGCAAATCTAATGTCACAGCAGTGTGAAAGACGGGTTCAGTGAATGGTCAAAAGTGTGACTTGACTTTAGAAAAAGAAACGACAGCGAGGCAAAGTTCAGACAATGTGGGAAGCTAATTAGATGCAAGTCAGGTTGCACATCAAATCTGACCAAGCATTTAAGTCAGCACAGCGTCAATCTGAAAGACTGTACACTGTTAGATGTCTTGCAGTTTCAGTGGCCGAGCTAGCTTGCTAGCAGCTCCAGTAGAGCCAAGGACAGTTAGCCGTGACACACCATTCTTGACGGCAATAAAGGGAAAGCTGACCAAAGAGAAAATGCAGGAGTTTCTCAGAGTGATAAAGGCATCTGTGCTGTTTATTTGTTGTCAGTGGGGATAATGTCTAATGTGACTGAATAGTAAAATATTGGACAAATAAAGATGCATGTGTTTGTCCCTAGAATACTAAAATAGTCTCTCCAAAACTGCTTTTAAATTAATGAACTGCTCAAAATTTGACCGTTCTAGAATCAAAACAGGGAATTGATCAGAACCAGAATCAATATCCAGAACCAGAATTGAAATTAATTACATTTTTAAACAAAAATAAAAATGTGTTACTCTGGCCTAATGCCTTGTGTGATTTCGAACAGTTAAAAATTTTTTGATCAGTTCAAAAAATCTAAAATATTTGCTTCTGTTTTCCAACATTAAACATTTATTTTTGTGGCTAGATGTTTGGAGGTGTGTTGCAGGGTTTGCATGGGCATGCACTACATGTTGTGGAATACAGAGACTAAACGCGGGCAGGTGTAGACAAGGCCCATAACCCAAAGTAGGCGGATGCAGGCGGGCATGACAATGTGGTTAAAGCAGGCGAGTGCAGGCAAGATTGGTGATAGATTTTGTGGGTGAGCGAGGATAGGAACGACACTAGATTTTGAAGCGGTTAAAGGTCAGGTGTGGCATTAATAATCAAGCCCATGCAGACCTGCGCTTCATAACTTCTCTCTTTTTGTATAAGCTGGAGAAAAGATATTATACCTGTCTATGTGCACATATGATCAAAAAAATTATGGATGATACATATCAGTAATAAACATTTTTCTGTAGTCTCATTGGTGATGTTCATCAGGTTAGATCAGTAGAAAAGCACCACTATCTTTTGGCCTGATCGATGTACACTGATACTCTTACATTGCTCTGTGTTTCGTATCTTAATGGAGTCTTAAGGAGCCATGGTGCACATATCATAGCCAGAATCGAAGCTATCACCCCTGCTGACGGCAGGCCTAGATTACTTTATGGCCCTGTTCCTTGGCAGCAGCAGGGCCTGGTGGTGCGTGTGCCCTGGGCTGGGAAAAGAGAGTCTGGGTTTTAGGTGGCTTACTTCTGCTCTGCTTCTTCACTTCTGTACCCTGGCCACAAAGGCAGCAGGGCTGAGGGGGGGGATCTGGATGGCCATGCGCAGATGCAAGCCTGTTGAGCAGGGACAAGGGCCGCTTTGTTGGTCGCTTTCGTGCGCTGGGCCAGGCTCCCCTGGAGCAGCGCAGGGCTGACATGGGAAAGAGTGGTGCTTTGCCACCAGTTTGTGTGCTTGGCCTCACTGTTTGACAGCACTGTGGAGTTTGTGTGTTCCTTAGATGCCACTCCATCGCCCACAGAAGACATCAACCTATAGCCTGAATGTGCCTAAAAAGTGGGGCATTGCTCTTTTGGTTATTTAATGTCATAGTCTATTTAAAAAAAAAAACAGATTTACAAAATTTGTTTACAAGAAATGTTTGTTGTGCAGTATTCTGTACTGGTTTAATTGAGATAAATTAACAACTCAGTGCATTATCAAAGTAAATGACTGATATTAGATTAACAATTAGCATCAGCATAACTGAATATAAGATCTGTATGTCCAAAGTGTCCAAACATCCCTTATTAATTAGTGACGTTAGGTTCCTGAAGATGTACCCATTGCTAACATGGGTTCTATTGTACACACAGCTTAATCTCCATAGAAAAGCATTGCAGACAGAATGGGATGCTCAAGAGCATGTCACCAGTGCCCAATGCCAAGTGTTGGCTACAGGGGTATAAGGCCCCCGGGACTGGGCTGTGGATACATGCACTCTCTGTGGTGATACAGCAGCATCTAATACTCTTGGACGAATATACGAACTGGAATATAATTTGTGATCCAGAACGAATCATCCAACATCACTATCTGACCTTAATTAATGCTCTTGAGGCTGAGTGCAATCAAATCTTCAGAGCAATGTTTAAACTAAATCTAATGTAAAAGCACACCAGCTAAGTAGGAATGGCTGCTGCTGCAAAACAGGACATATAATTTTTTATTGATATTTAACCACATTTGGAACAAGGGGGAATAATCTGTGTAGAGATTTTTCATCTGCTGTGTAACTGAGTGTCCTTAGTATGGTTTTGCAGCATGCTCCTCAAAAGGGAAAAGAAAAAGACAGTTGGAGAAAAGCAAAGACTGTGGTGGTGTGGCAGTTACATAAGGGGAGAAGAGTGTGCCTATTCATTTTTAATGCAGGTGAGGGCCTGCACTTTGCTGGGGAGGGCTGGGCCAACAGAAGGCCCCTGATGGAAAGCCAAGGCCTCACAAACGGCCTGCGTTCTTTTGCAGCTCTGCCGAGCAGGTAATTCACTAGCAGCGGCATCAGCATAAATAAAAGATAACACTGCCACAGCTGACTCCTTTTATGCCGTTTTAGCCCTTCTCTCTTTAAGTGAGACACTTTTAGTTAGGATCACAGACTTTCATACGTCACGCTATTGAGCTATTAAGTTCTCTTTGTCAAACACAGGCCCAAGAACAAAGAGTATTTGAGGCAACCCCAGCCAGAGAAATCAAGAATGTGTTGCAGCTGTGCAGGAAAGCTGGGCTAAGGTTGAAAGTGTTTAAAAAAAGCTGAGCCACAAGAAGGAGTTTGTGACTGCCTCGGCGATCAGTTTTCAAAACAAACAAGCCCCTTTCTATTGTTATTATTCGTTACTGCGCTGATGTGTTTGCTTTTCATTTAATCTGAAGGTGTGGACGCTAGCTACAGAGGAGGGTGTTGCGGACACAGCCAGAAATCTCAACTGCTTAAAAGGGAAACTTTGGAAGACACACTCAGCCCTGTTCTCTACTCGCCAATGGTCTTGGCCTACAAAACTGGAATGCTGGTTTGACAAATGAGGACAGTGCACGCTTGGCAAATCCACCGCTCTGTAATAAGCACTACTGTAGAATGCTTATGGTTTGCATTCTGCATTCTGAAGACCAGCTGGGTCGGCTTGTCATGAGTAAACACACTTGCGTGAAACACCTACACTATACAAATTAGGAAATAAATAAATGAACTCGGAATTAAGGACAGTTTTGCAACAGGAACTAAAGCCTCCAAAACTGCATGTTTGGCAACAGGGGAGCTGCTTCGTGACCTGTGCTCTTTGTCAGTTGCCTGACTAAAGCTGGGCTGAACTTTATCAGGTCCTGCAGACGTCCTGAAGCCCTATCACAACGAAGATGAGACGGAAACGGTTACCCAGTAGCCAGACGTCGTATGGCCTTGTCATGTATGCACGTAGCCCATTTTGGCAACCTTAAGGCTAATGGTTCTTGGGTTACATTGAAACAAAATGCACTAAAACCTCTCAGCTAACTCTTTTCTGAGACCAGAGTCACTATCATTCATCCCCATTTTTGATCTGACTGAAAAAAAGTCAAAAAAGTTGATAGATAATCAGGACAGTCCATACAGCATTCAGCTTTCAGCTCATAATCCACTATATTTATGTGATTGTGGGAGGTACTGACAAGTACACATGGTCATACTTGCTAAACCGATCAGCACTAATTTAACCAAAAACAGAAGACTTTAAATACTACACTCTGTAACACACGCTCTGATAAAGATTTAGGAGTGTTTAGTACTGGATGTGTGTCTGAAAATCGAATCAAATATTTAGTCAACCTGAGAACAGCAGATGAACCACATCCTCACACATGTTTCCATTCAGCCCTTTCTGAAGATACTATTGCTCTAAAAACAGCAGTGAAAAACCCACTCACCTCCACAATGTCAGAGTTGGTCCTGCTCTCATGGGGCTCGTTGTACTCTGTGTATTTGAGCAGGACTTTGTCCATGTCGGTGCTGGCGTACTGAAAGAGCTTGTTGGAGCTGTTGAATATGATCAGGGCGATCTCACAGTCACAAAGGACACTCAACTCATAGGCCTTCTTCATCAAGCCAAACTTCCTCTTCGTGAAGGTCACCTTGTAGACAAAAGTGGACAAACAAAGCATATGTGGTGAAGACCTTGCTTTGGTTAATTCCCTTAAAATCTCCACACTCATAACTATATAACTATATAGCAAATCTTTTATATGAATGGCCTAATAATATTAAAACATGCTAAACAATAAGTCTTAAAATTAAGAATAAGCCTAGGGTTTAAGTTGTTAAAATTAATATCTGAATAATAAACAACAGCTTGGAAAAGCAGATATGCTTCCACCTCCAACAACATCCACAGTTCTTTGCAAACTTTATGAAACCAAATCGGTTTGCAATGTACTGTAAAATGGCCTAAACCTGCAATCAAATTTCAATCATTTGGACACCTTACAAATCCCTCAAGTTCATGTAAGTCCTAGGTGTGTTGTTCCTGGCCAAAGGTTTCTCTCACTTGGAGATAAGGAATAGAATATTTTACAGAGACAGGCTCCATTCACACTGGAGTAAGTGTTTACTGGTGTTCACCCTGCGAAACTGCTGGAGCTGTTGTGTAATAAAAGAGATGCCTACTGAAAGATTGGAAATCAGCTGTGGGAGTTATAAAGGAGAAAAAATAAATAAAAATGATTAAAACAATGGGGAGTGCAGCTGGAACTTAGTCAGTTCAGTCTATCCTCAATCTCTATTAGCTAGCGATAGTTCAGCAGCCATACTCAGGTTAGACAGGTCAGCTGCTTGAATGCAGCAGCGGCTCCGTGGCCTGCCCAATCAGTGTCATTAGTGAAACAGCAGCTCCACTGCTCCTGCACTGTTCTCCCTAATCGCTCTGTCCTGTAACTGCTGCTGCTGTAACACGAGCCTTCTGGTGCACTACAGCAACTCATGCATCACTCCTGTAGTAACCTGAGCTATACAGAGATGACCTATTGTCATGCTTCAGGCTGTGCTGGGCATGGGCCATTTTGCCTGCCTTTACCTATGGTATGTACAGCAAATAAGAGTAATGCAGTGTAGGGATGCACGGTATATTGTCAGTTCATCGTTTTCACAGTACTAGTCTACAACACAGAGTGTGCCCTCCAACCAGTCACAATGTTTATACTGCATATTGTGAGAACCTTCACCATCAAATAAGTTTCTGAGGTTGTCTCGGTCAATTAAAGTATTTATGGAATGAAACATTGAAAAGTCAATATTTGAATATATGGCAAGTGTTGCAGTCACATTATATACCAATGTTACTGCAATGTTAGTATTTTGTTGATAATGTACTACCCAATTCAGATTTCTTCATCTACAAAAGACTGTATAAGGAAGTTGAGCTTGATTCACTGGCAACCTTCTGTTTAACATGTAATGTATGGTGAGACGAGGGCCAGATTTGCATATGTGATTTGGAAACGGCAGGATGACAGCGTGCAGAAGCATGGTAATGTGCTCTCACATGGAGCAGGATAGCGTCGCACATGGTAAAATGTACAAATATGCCAAAGCTGTGGCTCAGAGAAGCAGTGCCTTGAGCTAAAAGGAGTCGGAGGGTGTATGTGTGTGAGTGTGTGCGCATGTGTGTGCTCACTTCCGCCAATTTCACTGACCTACTAAGCAGAGCTGAGCAGATGAGCTGGCTTTGTTCAACTTTAATTGGTCACAGCTTGAGGCAAGCCTCATTTCGAATGGTATAATGCAATATAATCCAATGAGCTATACAGTGTCTCTGAAAGCACACAGCCCCTGGGTCAGCGCCAGTGGAGTGGGAGTAATGTCACATGTTCCACATTACAGGTGATTACAGCGCCCAATTATGTCCTCCAACACAACACAAATCATCTCTTATTTCTCTTCATTTAATTTATTGGAATTTATAGCGATTCATTACCCAAAGTATACACAAATGCAAGCAGAGTGCAATCAAAGTCATACATTTTTTGGATATTATGGTTACACTCTGGATAGTGTGTTAGTACTTGGACGATAACGCAGTGCGGATTTGACTTTGTATTCCAGCACATTAGATCTAACCAGAATTTTTGGGTATGAGGTTTAATAGAAAGCTTTCATTTATTCATTTTTTTGTATAAGAATCATAACTCTTTTAATAAATTGTTCCATTACTTCAGAGGTCATTATATATAGCTCACATAATATAGGAACACAGGAAGTGAGGGTCCCGAGGGGGTGCAATACAGATTTTTAGGACTGTTTAATTGCAACTTCAATAAATAAAATAATAACTTGACTTTCAAATACTATAAAAAAGACTAACATGTGCTTGTGTTTTACCTACATATGTTCATTTTTGGAAGCTGAGGTGTATCACTTAACTGTGGGTTGCTTTGGAGATGTGTTGCAAAAGCACAAGCAGTTGGGGAGCAAAGTGTATTCAGATTTGTAGGTAAGTTCTGACGCAAAGAGACCAAATATTTACCCCCTTAGGGAACTTCAAATACTTACTCTCATAATAACACTTACTCTCATAACTACATTACGTACATATTCGCAATAAGCCTAATAAGCCTGCCGTTTAAGAAGTCCACCATTGTCTCCTTTAAAATCCAGTGTGCTTGAGTGCAGAGCCAAGTGGTGTCACTGCCCAATTACCTATGGAAAGCATTGTATACAACAGCCACACAGTACTAATTGAAATGTTCCACAGATAGAGCTGTTCCACTCAAACAGAATAATTACAGGTAGGTTTGTCCTTTCTGTAAGACCCAGGAGGGGAGAAAGGATAAAGCATTGGTTCTGGCTAAGGCAGTGGATTGTGGAGTGGTGGTGAGGTGGGCTGTGTACCTGAGTGGTCCTGAGAGAGCAGTAAGCTGAGCATGGCGAGACAGCAGCCTGCACTGTTTGCCTCTTTATCCCCACACCCAGTGAGACTTGCTCCCTCCCAGCTGTCATTAGTCTTACTCTCTCTATGCCTGCTCTCACTGCAAACGCACACAGCCTTGGCAATGACAAACTGATCCGCACAGTGCAGCACACGCCATGGCACACTCCAAATTTTCCAACAGCACATGTAATCAAATCAGACTTGAGGGGCCAGAACTGACGGCTGTAAAAGTGTCCTGGAGTTTAACAATAACGTGTGCTGTAATCAAAAATCCCTGTTAGGCTACCACTAAAAAGTGAAAACGTGTAAAATGACAAATTTCTGTTCCAACAAGACAGTAGCCTAACAAAACTCACAACTAGACCTAAGCATAATGTTTTGCTAAATATTTTACAACCTCAACACTAGTACCAAATTTCCATCATTTCCACCAAGATCCATCAAGGCTGGGAGATGGGACGATTCAAATTCTAAAGGTGAAACCTAAACACAAACTGAACCTGAAATCTTTTCGAGATATGATGTCTGAATCATCACGTCCCATTGGGTTTCGACAAATACATTGAGATGCAGTCTGGGGCCTGAGCTTGAGTGCTGGAGCTGGACACGTCAGCGGCTAAGCAGGAAAAGCCTGACTGTTCTGTGCTGTGCTGTGATATTGTTCTGCCTTACTGCTGCTCAGCATGCACAGGACTGCTGACCCAGGCTTGCGCTTCATTTCACCTGCAGAGCAGGACGGTGTGGTGCACACACCCACATACTGACAAAGTGATGCCCTCATGTTGCAGACCACAGGACCAGCCTCTTTAGCCTTTATGAAACGAGGAAATCTTTTTGACAGCACGAACATCGAATTGACAATGAATAAAGGCAACCTGCACTCCTGGCTTGTGGTTCAACTGAATCACTTACTTGATTGAGAATGCGATACAGAGCTGTGGTTACGCAACTTTCTCGTGCCAGCCCAGGCAGACTTGCAAAAATGTACCAAAACAAGTTTTACCTCAATTATATAACAAGCAGTAGAGACGTGGGCAGGGGTCAGACCCCAGACAACACCTCCACACTCTTGGATGTTTCCCAAAGACAGTGGAAAACCACTGAGCAATCTGAGATGACTTAGAATGATGCTGGGGTTGTGTTTTCCACTCAATCACCAAGACTAAACACACAGCTGAGTTTTGAGGAAGTAAATAATGATATTATGAAAGGCCCAAGACATGCAGGCTGTATCATCCTTTATGTGTTTCTAGAGTTATGCTTTCAAATGACTTGTAAAATATAAAAAGCATATAGGTTAGACTATTGACGTCTTGGGAACACAAACGTTGTGGTCAATACAAAAAGGTATCTTTAGACGAGCTTTATCTATAAGAGATATTGAGAACTTGGGAAGAAAAAGAAGAAGTAAAGCTATGAGTCATATACTGTATGCCAAACTTCTTCTTTGTTCTCTCCTAACTTCTTGCAGTCTCTGATAAGGTCACTGTGATGACCTGCGATGCCAGAAATACAGTAATTATATTAGTGTTTCTCATCTAATTGTATGCCAGGAATGAAAACGCTGACCTTTTCAAAACTTCTTTTTTTTTCCATGAGCTCCAAGTGAGCAACTTGCAGTGATCTCACTTGAGCTGATACATCAGCTTGGCTTGTCCATGTCTAGTCTATTTTCTTGTCTTATGCTGGTCTAAATAGACG
Source organism: Arnoldichthys spilopterus (assembly GCA_037974385.1). NCBI lineage: Eukaryota > Metazoa > Chordata > Actinopteri > Characiformes > Lepidarchidae > Arnoldichthys > Arnoldichthys spilopterus. The sequence goes on along the minus strand of JBBPDA010000021.1, from coordinate 1,125,771 downwards.
CTGAGGCTGGTCATAATTGTGGAGAGATTTTGGATGGAGAGCGGGAAGCTGTGTGGAACAAGTCTGCGAATAAGAGTAATGGTTGCAGGGCATGAACTAGAGCATCAGGGAGTTAAAAATAAATCCTCCTCATTCCCACGGAAGAGGAAATGGGAGAGATTGTGTGGGTGAGGTATGTTGGGTAATGTTTGTAAACGCTGATGGGTTTTCACAATTCCTTGCTGTGGATCACAGGCATGTAAGTATTGTTGAAAAATGTGTAGAGGACAAATGCATTCAATCCTTTGTGTGTTTGTTTATTGTAATACACGTTTTTGACTATATGTGTGTGGGAAGCTTTCGCAAGCCTTTGCATAAGGGTGGGCGACCTGACAATAATCATCATCAGGATAAATGAATGCACAATATCCTTTACTGAGTCAGTACAGATTAAAATACATTACAGCAAGACTATAAACAACAAATAGTGTATAGTAAGTGGATATACTACGCAGAAAGTGACTGGATGTCAGATCCTAACACACTTATTTACTTTTACCACATTTAACATATGAAATGTGCAAAAACCACATTCATGTGTAAACACACGTTTAAAACATATGAATACGTGTGATGTTTTCACACATGATCATGGTTTTTATGTGACAACAGTTTATTTTTACATGTATATTAAACCATGCAGATGTTCTTGCTTTTCCTTATTTAAGTGATTCCTTTTGCAAACATTTAATAAAAAATCATTGCACGTATAGTTTAACAAGGCCTTTTGAAATGTGTTTTGCTTTACTGGTATATTTAGTTCTTTTAACCTTTTAAGCAAATTCCTGAAAAAGTAAATGTCATGACACAATGTGTGTACTGTAAAAATATCATGGACCACCTCCATGTGCTGCCCACCTCCTAGCCAAATCTGACACACAAACAGCAGCAAGGGTTATTGCTGCAAAATACAGACTTTTTTATGCTGTGCTGTGCTGTGCTGTGTTCACAATGACAGTTAATCACTCACTTTCACTTTGTGCAAACTCTGAGACTCTACTTAAACTCTGCTTTTTATTGTTTTTCATCACCATCTGATGTCAACCATAGGAGGATCGGTTCCCATTTTGAGTCTTGGTTTTTCCCAAGGTTCTTTCATTGAGAGTTTAGTGATTTCAAGTATGGCTTTGTCATAGGATGTGACCTTTGTGAAAAGTCCATTTATAAAATGTCACCCTTGCTGGATTGGTCAACTGTATGTGCCATGACTGTGAAATGGGAGAGACTAAGAGCAACTAAAGCTCAGTCATGAAGTGAACTCACAGAGTGGGGCTGCTAATTGCTGAAGTGTTTAGTGCATAAAAATTGCCTATCCTGTGTTGCATTCCTCCAAACTGCCCCCAGAAGCAACATCAGCACAAATGTTTCAGAAGATTCATGAAACAAGTTTCTATGGCTAAGCAGCTGCAAAAACCAAGGATCACTATGCGAAATGCCAAGTGTCAGCTGAAGTGGTGTAAAGCAAGCCATCATTGCACTTCAGAGCAGTGGAAATGTGTTCTCTGGAGGGATGAATCACACTTCGCCATCTGGCAGACTGATGGACAGTTCTGGGTCTGGCAGGATAACACTACCTACCAGAATGCAAATTGCCAACAGTAAAGTTTGGTGGAGGAGGAATAATGTTCTGGGCATAACTGCCTGGATTTGGACCTGGGCCATTAGTTCCAGTGAAGTGTAATGTAAATGCAAAAGCACACAAAGACTCTTTCGACAATTACACACGGTTTGAAAAAGGCCTTTCCTAATCCAGCAGGACTATGCCTCAGTACACAAAAGAGGTCCATAAAGACATGGTTTGACAAGTTTGTGGTGGAGGAACTCCAGTGGCATGAAAAATGACCCAACCTTAACCCAAATGAACACCTTTGGGATACTCTGGAATGTCTACTGTGAGCCAGGCCTTCTTATCCAACATCAGTGCCTGACCTCACAAATTCTCCTTTGGCTGAATGATCACAAATATTTTGTTAAAGAGTGATGTTTAAGTGTCCACATACGTCTGAACATCTACGTGTGCATGTATTTAGCGGTGAATAGGAACCAAATAGTCAAATATTCCCATGATAAAAACAAACTTTTTGTGTAGAAATAGTGTAGAAATAGCATTTGTCAGCTACAGTATTACACAAGTCAACAGAATTACCCCAGAAAGATATTACTGTGTGTGTAAGTATGCATATGTGTGTGTGTGCATGTGTGGTGTGTGTCTGTGTGTATTTCACCTCCGAAAAATGACAAGGACTGGCCTGTCAGTCAGACACTCCATCATAAGCTGTCCTTAGGGAGCACAGCCAACATGAAAAACAAGCCATGTGGGGGTACAGTGGTTTGGGGCACGGGAGGTGAAGCTTATGTCTGATATCTAATGGGGAAGGACGGAAGGATGCTGAAAAGGGGAAGGTAGGTGAGTGAGAAAGGGGGGGGGGTACATCATGAGAGCTACATGTCAGCTCCAATGATCTCCGTAACAAGCAGCAGGAGGCTTCTGTAGTCCAATGTTGTGTGTGCAGCTGCTAGAGTGACCCATGCCTTCCGTGGGCCTGCTAGACAGACAGAGGTCCCTCCCTCCTGTCCGGCTGGATCATCTCTGGCAGGGTGCAGAGAAAACACCACTGGCTTCTGCAGTTGTCGATGCCCAGAGGGTACAGTCGGCCAGCTGGGGCCATGGTGAAGCGACCTTGAAGGAGTTCTCTAGTTTTTCTTGTTTGTTGCTCTCAAGGTGGTGGTAGTATAAGGGATGTCTGTGTCAAAGTGTCAATATTGATATGAAAAAAATGCAGGATGACATTACTGCCCTCAGACTCCATTCTAATGAAAACAATGTATAGCAAAGAAGGTCAAAAGTGTAATAAAACTGTTCTGAAGGTGGAAAATAGTTTTACCTACTATGTTCTACCATACATTTGTTAACTTGTTTTCGGGGAGGGGAACGAGGTACTGATTAGTCAAATCGTAGTGAAAAGAATCATTATTTAGAAAAAGTCCTACAGGAGTTTAAAATTGTATTGAAACAATAAAGGTGGACAGCTTACACAGGAATACAGTGAAATGAGGAAACACATGAAGCTTGTGATTTTAGATGGAGGTCTGGATGTCAGAGGGACTGGTCTGGAAGGTCATACGGAGTTCCATAGACCTTCTTGCTTGATGTTCCTTGAGTGGTCATTGGGTAAAGAATCTCTGGATTACAACATATCAATCAAATCAAAGACGAGTGTAGGATGCTAGTATCGCTATCAGACACAACCCTGAGACGCCATGTTGTGTTTGCTAATGGAAAAAAATGAAAGCCACAAGCGTGAGGGGGCAAGAAATTCATGACCGCACATCGAATGATATAATTACAATGTGCATCACTCAGATGGTTTTGTTCTGGCATTACAATGAATCATCAAGCATAACACAGTCCTTCAGCTGGGGGGGGTTGGGATGTGTTACAGTTTGAATCATCTCACTGTTGTTGACATCAGCCATAAATTACACACAAAAGCCACCTACACTATTTTCCCTCAAAAACCCATGACTGCAAGCTAATGTAATTGCATTAAAAATGAAAGTTCACTTCAAATAGTCCACATTGCCTCGATAGCACTGCAGTGTTTGAGGACCTGTAACCTAGGCAGACCTCCTTCCAGTTGCCTCAAAAGCTAGCTCTTTTTCATCAATCCTCCATTCTGTTCTTTTTTTTGCCCTCCCTTTCTGTGCTCTGTTCGCTATCAAGCATGTTTTCACCCATTAAAGAATAATGGTGTTAGCTCAAGAGCTTTTAGGAACTCAGATGGGGAGAGAAGGGAGGGGATTGGAGGGATGCACTGTGCTCTTTCCCTGGTGACAAAAAGAGAGAAGATAGAAGAAGAGAGAGAGAGAGAGAGAGAGAGAGAGAGAACGTGTCGTGAGCATGTGACATGCAGAAGCCGAAGTAAACCAAGGCAAGGGCACGCAGTACTCCACCCAACAGCGAAAATCATCAAACTTTTAATGACTTGAGCAATTACCCCCAGTGAGCCTGCTTAATGGTGTACAGAGGACGTCGTTAAGCATGAGGATCACAGGCGCACGACGAGACAACGTTAAAGAAACAGCCTGTGTAAAAACAAACTGAAAAGGTACCTGGTACTATCCCTTCCACCTCTCGCTCTCAATCACGCTTACTCTCCACTTAACCAGGGGAAAGTTCCGTTGCACACTTTCGCAGAACTGTCCCCTGGGGTCCTTACTTACAATAGCACTCATAATATTATGCTCTACTATCCACCAGGCAAAGAGCTGTCACTACACAATCCACACTGGAGAGCTGTTTTCTCCAGGAGAGGCATCTCTCATTAGAGGCTTTTGAGTAGACTAGAGTAATTAAGGCTCGTTTCACTGGGGGAGGTAATTTAACAGTGCACTTCTGCTTTTGCCCATCCATTCCATGCTGTCCAAGTGAGACAGGTGCACGTCATCATTAAGGCTAATAATTGCAGGCTTGGAGAACTCAGGAAGCAAATCAGAGCTTGAACTGAGTGGACAAATGGATGGGCAGGTAGCAGAGGATGAAGAAGGGAATAAGGGGGTTGTTATAAGATAATTCTGCCATTCCATGCTTTTATGGCAGGTGTCCGCCCCTACACAGCTTTGCAATTAGCTTGTCAAGCCTGGCCTCTTCAGCAATGCTTGCAAATTCCTCTCTTCTTCTACTTCTTCTTCTTCTTCTTCTTCTTTCTCATTCTCTGTTTCTCTTCCCTCACCAGGACACACTTAAGGGGCAGCTGCAGGAACGTTCCAGAAGAATAGGGTGGCATTCATGACAGGGCCTCTGCTTCTTCCATTTTTAATTCACAGCGCAATGGCAAGGCAGTGAGGGCGCCAAGACAGGAGGAACAATCTCTGCTGGCATCATAAAACCTGCTTTCTCTAAAAGGCCAAACTCAATGGCTCACTCAGCATCCAGCTAGAGTTGTGGAACTATTAATAAGCATTGTATTTTTATGTGTTGATTATCACTCAAATAATCAAATCATTATTTCTTCTGTTGTTGCCTCTTACGATTTCCACAGGAAAAGAATGTTTCTAGTCTTTATAGGGTTTTAACACCAGCACTTTAAAAGTGGGCATGTGGAAATTTCACCTAAGTGAGAATGCATTTTGCTTCATTAGAGATGGTTATCGATAGCTGAAGTATTTTTGGTGTATTTCAGTGCAGTAGAGATATACAAACTAATAAATCATAATCAGCCTAGAGGGAAGCAGACAGAAGGAGAAAACAGAGCATTTTTAAAGCCCAAAGTGTGTAAAAAAAATGGAGATGTAGCCCATAATATCACCAATTAAGCAGCTGACTGTGTGAGACTATGCTAAAAAACATGCTCATAAGTTAGACTGGGAAGGTTTTAAGAGCTGATGCAAAAGGTCTGTTTGACAGAAATACAAAATGATCACTGAATATTTAGTGTGTCATTAAATAAAATAGAGTACCAGTCAGCAAGTGAACAAAGATATCTTGTTCACTTGCTACCTACGGCTTCAAACATTTAGAAATAAACCAAAGAAGGGAATGTTTTCTGGTTCAGCAAGAAGCTTTTTGTAATGTAGGGATGTAACTGCTTGCAACTAGCATGATCTTTGATAAACAATTAGCTGATTTCTATTGTATTGATAAAGCCAGTGTATGTCAACATGGACAGAAAGAATCAGAGTGAAAAATTCTGTGTGAGAGGTGGATTTCTGAGAGCTGTGGTGAGAGCAAGTTGCACCAAAGAGTCTTTTTGTCATGTTGGACAAAAATTGGGGACGAAACGTACTAAAATGCAACAACGAACAACGAAAACATCTCCTGCACGTCACCTTAAACCACAGTATCTACAGTGAACCCCAGGCCCCAGTACTTTTGACAGAACACTCGCATATTTGTATAAATACTGCAATAATGACTAGTTGACTAGTTTTCTGAATGACTTGTCAGAAAGTAAATTAAAGTCATGCAATGCTTAATATATATGCATAGGGGAAAAAATGTAAATGTATCATCAAGGGTACAACATGGTCGTTAAGGTCCAACTGTGTACCTTGAATGAGTTAGACCTTAATAGTAATCTTCACTTTATGCCATTTTGATTTTGAATTTGTGTCCTCTCTACTTGTCTAGGCTACCAAACTAATGTAGGTTTAGCAGTGTAGCTGCTTTCTAGGCTCTCCTGCTGCATGCTGACTATTCCTTTGTCTGCTACCACATCCTAATACTAAAACCAGGAACTTTCCCTAACAAGTGTACCGCAGATAGGAACTTACCTACCTAAACCAAGTTCCTATCAAGAGCAAAAGTTAGCGATGAATGTACCCCTGAACATCCAGACTGCAACCCTGAACAATTGCACCAAAATGACAAGCATAAATGTCCTGTTTTTTTGCTTTCTATTGAAGCAAATCCATTTGTTTTGATGGATACTGCAATTATAGACCTCCCAACCCCTGCTAGCCTCCTCCACAGAAACTCTGATAGGTCAACAGGCTTTCCAGAGCACTTCCCATAATGATGCAAGAAGCAGCGTGCAGCATTGCTGGCGTATTTAATTAGCCTACTTAAGGCGCTTTCTCGAGTCTGTGCCATGAACGCAGGCCGCTGGCGGCACAGCTGCACTGATAAAGACTCAAACCGATCCTTGCAATGGGCCTGGTATGCTAATGGCCAGCTCGCCTGGGTGAGGAAGGCACCCCAGAGAGAAGTTAAGACGAGGTTCATAGGCCGTGGAGGGGAACATACACACAGTATACACACATACACAAGCCCACACACGCATTCCCTTACTAAAGGGTTTGAGGAACAATCTCCAGTGAGAAGCCTATGCCGAGAAGGCCAAGCTGCGCTAACGCAATGCCTGCCTGCCACTGATAACCACTCACAACGATACAGACGGTGACATTTGAAATCTGATGGACACGATAACTGTTAATTACCAGCCATTGTCTTCTGAGCCATTCTGTGGTTACAGCGGGAGCTACGGCCTGAAGCCCTCCTGAAACAACACATTGGCTAGTGATGACTACCGAAGTGGTGAATTTCAAACAGCCACTCCTTACCTCTTCATCCCACTCCAGCCCATATTTTCAATTCAATTAGACCTGAAAATCTTCACCGCAGCATAAATGAATACATTTCATTAATTCAGCAGCAGCCACCAACAAAATGATTTTACGCTCACTTTTTTTTAGCTTTCGTGTCTGTCTCTTCCCCTCCCTCCCTCCCCCTCTCTCTCTGCCTTTTTTTTTTTTTTTTGCTGATACTGTAGGTATAGGGCAGGGCAGAGAGCACAGATGCTGATGCTCCTAGCAGCCGTCTTTCTGTCTGCTTGCCTCCATGTTTGGATCCCACCCAGGGCCGGGTGTTATGCTGATAATTGGCCTGTCCTGTAAATTCTGAGTTTCTCACTCAGATGAACTGCTACCTCCACACTTGCTTTCGGAGAGAAAGGGGTTGAGCTGGAGAGCGGGTGGCGGTGGGGCGGGGGTGGGGGTGCACTGGCTGTTATGTTATCACCCTCAGGAGAGCGAGCAAAACCTCAATTAGCTTTCCGCCAGCGCGGCAAGAAAGTTCTTTTGCCGGCAAGACGGTGCAAATGATATTTTGAGAGGGTGTGAATGGGGCGCATCCAGGCAGTTTTTGACGGCGTACTTTTTTTTTCTCTTTTTTTTGTTTCATCACCAAAAAGCCTTCAAGAAGAAGATGCCTGAATCACATAGAAACCTTAGAATGGACATTCAATTACTGTAATATGCTATATCAGCCTAACCCAAGAATTAGCAGACAGTGTACTGTACTGATAGTGGAATGAGAAGTAGATGGCAAAGACAGCAGGCATGGTGAATGGGAGAGATGTGTGTGTGTGTGTGGGAGACAGCGGTCCAGACTGAGCTGGGTTGTGCTGTTTATATTTAGCGCGAGCAGACGAGGGTGAATTCCAGCCTGTCTCTGTGGCTGGCCAGAGCGTTGGCACTTTTTTTTGTGCGAGGGGAAAGAGAGAGAGAGAGAGCGAGAGAGAGAGAGAGAGAGACAAGAGACAGACAGAAAGAGAGAGACAGAGAGAAGGGCGCTGTGTGTCCTGCTGACCCTCCCCACTAATGAGAGGGTGCTGCAGTGCAGTGGCTGTTCCTAATTACTAGCAACCAGCTGCAACCACAGGGAGTGCAAGGGGCCCCCTCTGGGCCCCGGCTCGAGCCCTCCAGTGAGGAGAGAGAAAAAGAGAGAGAGAGAGAGGCCACAGTCAGCCCTCTTCACCTCGCTCACCCCCTTCTAGCTTCTGCACCCACACACTGCCTGGCTAACGCCAGCTTCTGCTGCCTCATCAACTTCCTCACTGAAATTGTAGGGTGGCGTGTGGGAGCTGCGTCTGTAAATACGAATGCAAACGTGTCCTGGTCCCTCTTTTTTAACGACCAGGACTTGTCTGGCTGGCTGTGTATGCAAGTGAGTGCAGTTGAGAGTTGGCGCAGATGCTGGGACAGCACTTTCTAACAGATGTCCAGATGACCACTCAATAACCAATCATCAAATGACCTGACTGATCAGTTGATGTTGGTTACAGTCTATATATTGAACTTGGTGGGTGGTAAATGGATTGCTGGCAAATTCTCTCAGTAATGCTGTAGTGCTGCAATAATCCTTGCTGATATGCAATAACTGGTTAATAAAACTTGTAATACAAATATATGTTTTTCATTCTACTTTTAAATCCCTGTTATTTACTATTAATTTCTCACATTTCCAAACTCAGATTAAGTGTGTTAACCCCTAAACTGCATGGTTATTTATCTATTAAGCCTGGGCGAATGTTAAGTTGCTATGCTCCATAACTTCATTCTCAGTTCATCATTAAAGTGTTAAAAGTTCAAAATCAAGGCTTTTACTGTTGACATTCAAAAGAATCATTTCAAGTTGCATAGATGGAGATGTTGACGTAATTGTCTTTAAAAATATGTGGCCCTGATATTCAGACTTCAGACTTTGTTCAATAACTAATAGGAATGACATGGTATGAAACAACCACATAATGTCATTCTGAAGTGGGAACTGAATAAAGCCTACATTATAAAAAACATTACTGGTCGCTGCCACTAAAGCCATGGGACAGCATTCTTGGACTAGCATTAGGAAAAGGGGAATAAAAAGAAGAGGTGAGACTGACCTGCCGGTTCCTCTCGTCCATAATCCGCGTGATCTGGATCTTCTTTCGCCCCATCTTGGCGTCCTCTTCAGTCTCTCTGACACCCCGAGAATATCAGAAAAACACCTGCGTTCGTCCTTCTTCACTCCACTAGCACATTGTACACCACCTTCTCTCTTCTTCCACTCTCACACTCCTGATCTCAGTCTCTCTCTCGCTTGACGTGTCCGCACCTCTGTCTGCAGGTAGAGATGGAGAGAGACAGCAAGAAAGAAAGAGAGCAGGAGTTAGTGGCATTCAAACTCATAGGAAGCTCTATGAGGCAGATGAAAGGAGGCACTCTGCGCTCTATTGGCTGGCACTCGGAGAGAGGATATGAGAGGAAGGCCTGTGATGATTTCTTATCTCTCCACCTGCACCTCAGAGAACAGCTGGGGTTCAACCCACTGCCGCTGTTACGTAGCGCAACATAACACAACACAACACAACACAACACACTGTGCTCAGCAGTGTGCTGTAACAGTGCCTTCAGAACTTGGTTGTTCATATGTAATAAAGCCTAATGTATGCAGATATTGTTTTTAAGCACATTTAAAACACAAAACTTCATTGCAGATCTTTGCTGTAAATAATTAAGAATATATTAAACAAATCTATTGTGACTGTCAAAACAAAACTTCTTATGTCTGAAAAAGTAACTTATTAGTTAGAAAAATGTATTTCTTTTATAAAAAAACAAACAAAAAATATACTATTAGAAAAACTATAGATTTTAGTGTATAAACTCTGTCCTTATGTTAATATTCTCAAGGTTATGTCTTCACTACCTTTAATAAGGAAACGTAATTGTGCCATATACCATATAACAGCTATATTTTGAAGCAGCACTGACTCTATACCATCTACTAGACTTTCATTAGAGATTTCGCATGTAAATTGCTATGTCCCTTTCCCTTGTAAAAATAAATGTATTGTACCTGTAAAACTCATTTAGGGTATAAAATTGGACCTTAAGGACCATATTGTACCTTTGAGGATGCATTTACACTGTTTCACAAAGGGGACTAAAATTTATCTGGACAGTACATTTTTGGACAATATAGATAAAATACAAACCTGACAGATCTGCACGCTCTATTTACATGCACATTATTTCCAAACACTGATATATATAAAAAAGCAAGATAATAAAGCTAAAGTAAATGGTATACAGTTCACTTTCAGTGGCATTTGTGAATGGTCAAAAGAACAAATGGGCACACTACAAGCGAAACGGGCACAAAGGTCCTCACTACTTGGCGGGCTGACATTTGATTGAGTGGGAAGTGAGAAGTTATAATCAATATGACACCAGAAAGCAGATCAGATTGTCTGTCTGGTTTCACAATGTGTATTACCCCAAGAGTCTGCCTTCAGTTTTCTCATGGTGTGTTTGGATGTGGTTTTCTTTACTTAGTTCCCTTCATCAGGTCCATGTTTGTCTCTCACTGTCGTGCTATAGGAGACAAACAAACGCACATACATGTGTGCCTCCAGAGACGGCCTCATTCTCCGTCTCCGTAACCCTGGCTGCTGCCATCCTCTTGTGCTTAAGATGATTAAGAGTGCACCCAGTCTCAGGCTGACATGAGCCTTAAATCCTTTGGGCCCCGGGATGAGGCAATAGGCGGTGGAAGTCGAGCCGGGGCCCCTTTTTGCTTTTGCCCCGGGGAGCGCTCCGTCTGCCCCCTCGCTCCAGCCCAACCTGCTCACAAAGAGGTGCGCCACGGCCCTGTCCCAAACCTCCGCCGAGGCATTCATCATCCCCCCGTTCCGGCGCAAGAGAGGAGGACAGACGCGCGCGCCCAAATAGAAAATGCCTATGTAAACACATCTCTCATCAGAGAGAGTCACTGCTGAACTCTCTCCTCCAGAGATTGAGAAGCAGCAAGAAAAAGCAACCTTCCCTCCTCCACCTCCGCCTCTTTTTTGTGGCCATATAGCAGCAGAATGTGATGACCAGGAGGTTTGGGAGGGGAGCAGCAGGTGCCCAGGGCCAGTAATTAGCAGGTTAAAAGAGCACAGGGGTGTTTAGGTGTTTCCAGCGCCGCAGAAAAGTTTTCACAGGTTTTCAAGAGGTCACGTCCCCGGCAGCTGGAGGCAGGAAACTCTTGCCATGCCAAATGAGAAAATTTCCCTACAGTGAACCTGAGTGAGATGCAGTGTGCAGAACACTGTTCTTTTTCAGCGCACCGTGTCCCACACTCCGCTCACAAAGGAATGGGATGGCCTAATGCTTTGCACACTCTGACACAAAATCCATTGGATTTTAGAGATATTCAAATCCTTCTACAGTAAAAGTGCTGTACTGCACTAGCTGCAATGTACCATTGGACAATTCATTTTGAGACATGTAACTTAATGCATGCATAAGTTCATTCATTTGTACACACCTTATGATGGGTAGCACTTGACCTCTTTAGGGCAATCATTATTAGATTACAATGAATTATTTGATTAAAAAAGCTTCAGTTAAAATGAATGTTCTTGGAAATCAGTTTAGTAATTATTAGTAATTTGAATGACACTGCAGGTCACTGTAAAGCCATGTTTTGCAGTCTGAAAACTTTTACAAACAAGATCTATAAGAACTCATTAAGATTAATATTCACCAATTCTGAAAAAGTAAAAATTAAAGAGGAAATCCATATGATTATAGTAAATGTCATAAATATAAAGCAAAATGTATGTCATTATAAATTGTGTATATATGATTTATTGGTTGACCATTAAAACAATAAAAAAAAATCTCTAGATTTCTTGAATACCAATATAATAGATAGAATAGCCCTAACAGCATTAACAATCAAGTCAGACTTTATCTTTACATGTTTACCTGCACGTCACTGATCACATGAAACACCCAAACGTTTTTTCTTTGGATAAAAATAAATTACAATGCATTATTTTGTTATTGTCAATTACATTTTAGTCATTTTATGTTAGTTATAAGTAGCTGAGGGTATGTGCAAACATAACCCTCTAAGGGTTAATGGAAGACAGTCAGTTGTAGGCCACTCATTCTGAGGACAATGTGTTCACATTGTGATGAAGCATGCTCAATACAGCAGAGACTCAAGAGTGGAGGTACAAGTATCTGAATATCAGATGCAAGTGTGTTGGATGAGGGATTTAACTAACCCCCATGAACCAATTCATCTCTGCAAGCATGGTTTGATGACTCTCATGCTGACGGTTTTTTAAAATTATTCTTTAAAATCTAAAAAGGGGACATGCTTTTGCTGCCACGTAATGCCATGTAACCCCTGGTGGGTTTTGATATCCACTGCAAGCTCAGGTTACCGTGTTTCACAAGCAGGCCCTTGCAGAACAGAGCAATATTGCTTCAGTCTCAGTTCTGGATTATGGTGTGGAATTATCATTCACTTTTTGATATAACAAAGTGCAGCCACAGCTGCCATCCAAAATTAATGTCTGTATCAACATTATCTTACAATAAAAATCAGAGAGAAAATGAACTTTTCAGAGAAACAGAGCAGTTCAAAGGGAAAAAATCAGATTTTTTTGAAGGCTACTGTATCAAAGTTGAAACACAGCTTTGCGCTGGGAAAACTGACCCAGGTTGGTGATTTATCCTGACCCTATAAACGCTAGACAATACATGTCCTCCTGACACATTCTAATCACAAAAGAGCTGTAGGACAACAGACAAATAAATGTTTCAGTTTGATTTAATCGCCCCTCCCCCTCCCAATTCAGTCTGTCAAATTAAAATGAAAATATCTGGATTAAATGTTTTGTGTAAGCGCTTACAAGCTCTTCGAATGGAAATGTTTTGCGTGGTTGCAGTGCTCTTTCTGACTGTGTGTGCGTGTGTGTCTGTCTGTTTGTGTATGCTGATGGTGTTCTGCTTATCCAAACACAGTGCAACTGAATTACACCATGGCTTCCAGCGTGTGTCTCTAAACTGTACACGGTAGATGCCTCAGTGTTTTGCAATAGCACATAATGCATCGTGTTATGACATTTTTCTGAGGTCGGTAGAAAAGATGCAAGGGTCAAGTGAAAATCAGATTTACACAGTATTATGCTTATGCCAGTTGTCAAGATATGTCTGGTTTCTGAAGTTTGCTTCTTGCAGCTCAGTGATCGCACCGAATGCAAGCAAAACAATGAAAAATCCAAAAAATAAGATCTTATTCCACCACATTTTTGCATGACTAACAATGCTTTCAGATAATCACCTCTGTAGATCAGTGCAAGTTTGAAAAGAACCTTACACAATGTATTTGCATGTAGGTTTGCAAAACATGTATCTCAGTTTGAGACAAAAAAAAAGCTTAGATTGGGGCTGTCGAGAACACAACTATCCAGCAAGGGGAACAGGTGTAACATCACACTCTCAAGGTGCTCAACATGCCATGCGCAACACTCATTGTCTCATTGGCTGTGCTTTGGAAAGGTCAGTGGAAAACTGGGTCAAACAAGATTTAAACAAGCATTAAGACAGGAAAACAAAGCAGCAAATCGGCAAATCCCAGTGTTAAGGTGAAGCTGCACCGTTCCCTCATTGCCAGTGCAAAGCAGTTTCGATGTATGTCATCTGAATCAGCACTAACTTGTTTCTTAAGTAACCACGAAAAGTCTTATAAAAAAAAAAATGTAATTATGTAATTCCTAAACCTTTTTTGGGGGAGGGTGTAGGGTTAGTTTTCCCCATTTTTTCCCATTTATTCCCCCATATTCTCCACAATTTAGTCATTATTTAATTGCCACCTACAGGCTACATCTCCCTCATGACAAATGCACCAGCACCAGGAGGGTGAAGGCTAGCACATGCTTCCCCAAGACATGTGGCTTGCCCCTGCATCTTTCTGAACTGCCGCTAACACGATATCATTGTGCAGTGGAACACTCTTGGAGGAGAACACTAACTGGCAATTTTGTTATGGCAGCTAACGGACGCCCACGCTGCCTAGCATGTAGTGACAGGAAGGAAGGATGCCAATCCTACCTAGCCAGAGAAAGTGAAGCCAGTTATGCTCCCTGTCTCATCACTAGGAATTGAACTTGTAGCTTCCCACCCTGACACTTCAGCAGTTGTGCTACTCAGGAGGGATTTGAAGCCTGAATTTCGTCTGTAATTTTATCCATAGATAACGGTAGGTCCTGTAGTGTGCAGCCAGGGTCAGGAAGGGTATAGCACGGTCTAATGGGCCTGAATGGAACTCTAGCCCTTTTGTGTTCGTCTCTGTGTCTATGTTTTGCCTTCCGAAGATGGGAGCACCTTGGCGGCATGCTCGGATCAGGCAGGGGATGCGGAGGAGGAAGGCTGCCATTTGGCCCTGCACTCACGCCGCCTGCTTTCACTCAGGTTGTCTAAGAGCTTCTGCTCTAGAGGACGAACCATGCAGTGCTTAAAAGGAGGGCAGATGGAAGCAGCACCTTGCCAGTGTCTCACGGCACCCTCTGTCTCGCTCCACTGTTCAGCACGATTCACTAGAGCTCTACTTCATACACCCACTAACCATAAGACCGCGCAGTCAAGGGCATTCACTCGCAAAAGGCCCCAAAACTAGGGCTGCTACTAATCAGTAAGTTTTTTGACTATTATTTAACAAATTGTGTCCTTATGGGTTCTTCTCACTTTGCCCAATCCGAATGCTGCTGACCTTCAATTTTTTTGCCTATATAAGTAAATTCAGATGCCACATCGCCCCCTATGCTTCCTGTAGTCTATTACAATCTGTAAACAGCAAATGAGTGGGTGCATAATTTCGACATTACAGAGTGTTACAGAGTGTTCGTGTTGTTAGGTAAACAATGTGTTGACTCTTTCCATAATCGAAGTCATCAACGACTCAGGCTTTGTTGACTAATTGTTGCCGCAAACTTGTCCCAACAGCTTCAATGATCCTCCAATGATCAGTCCTATTTTTAATGTTGGCTAAAGTATTTTTAATAGCCCACCTGTGTAAAAGTCTAGATTATTCCCATGTGTATATTTGTGGTATAAACATATAAGCAAAATCATTCTTACGTATTCAGATGGCTACTTAGTTTACTTATATGACAATTGTAATGTATATTTAGAAAATATAGAAAAACTATCATAGGATTTTGGCAGCAGATTTAATGCACCACGTCATGTACATGTACACCCATGTACACTACATAATGTGTGTTTTAGTTGGTGGTGGCATCTTATTCATCTCTCAAATACAGTGGGCAGTGGTGGCCTAGTGGTTAGGACAGTGCCCTTGTGACCCGAAGATCACAGGTTCAAGTCCCAGCCCAGGCACTACTGGGTGCTGCTGATAGCTGCCCACTGCTCCACATGTGCACGTTCGATGTGTTAAATGCAGAGGTCACATTTTGTTGTGGTGCTTGAGTTCACAATGACCCAAAAAAAAACCTTAAACATTATGAAACATTACTAAAGGTACAGAGAGAAATCAATTGCCAGGCACACAAAATACTCGTCCGGCCTGATGCATGTGCTCTGTGTTTTAAAAAGGACATTCTCCGGTTTCCTCACTGTACCGGCAATCCATTCGCAATCACTGGCCCAAAGGCCTGTCCACTGTGTGAGATGTTTGAATGCGCAGAGTAAGTGAGCAGTCCCTTCGCTGGGTAAGATCGAGTAATGTCTGTACATGTGAGTTGAGTCACACATTCAGTCAGACACGCAGATGGAACTGCTTAGACAATCAACACCTCGTCAGGGGGAAACAAGGGGCCCGTGGTGTTTGTTTGCTTATTTATTTATTTATTTGTCGTCTGTCTGCTAGCGCGGCATTCTCGCACCTGTCACAAAAAGCCATGCATACACCACCAGCATCAATTAAACAGATCAGAACAGCGATATTGACGCATGTGCGGCAGTTCTTCTGGGACATGATGGGTAGGGTGTGTAAATGGAGTACAGGTAAATGTGGAGGGAGATTATTTAGAATAGCTTGCCATTTTAATCTTGATCTATGGATCTATATTACACTGTGAGATGTTTAAATAGCAGTTTACCCATTGCATCATGGACATTAATCAAGCATCAAATTTACAGTAAACTGCATAGCTAAAACCACATGACTACATCAATCTGAGATTGCTTAACAACTAATCTAAAATGATCTGGTGACAAACTAAAGAAAAAACATAAGACACCAAATGTCTTGGCTGATCAGCTACATTCACATTAAGAATAAATCATGTGATTCTATGTTCTCTTCTCTGTTCCATGGTCATTTGCAAAGCTACTTTGGCAGTCACTCGTCTAAGACCCTGCTGGATGGCTCTAGCACGTGGCTGCTGGGAGCTGAGCCAACGCTGTTGCACTGGAGCCACCCCCACCCACAAGCAAAGGCACAGAAAACCTTACCAACACTCAACTTCTCCTCAACAATCTGCTGTACCTCCCCAATGCTCCCGAGTCTCTTCTTTCCTATGCTCTATTTACCATGCAAATGTGTAGCAGAAGATATTCGCACAAGCATAGGCACGTACAAAAAATTGTCCGGTGTGATTTGAATCAAGTGAGGCATTAAGAAATGAATTATGTCACCCACGATGGACACAGTTTGTTCACACCACTCGGTGCGCTTGGACTGCACCTGTTCTGCGAAGTGTCCGATTTAAACCAGTACAGCACTTCTAAAAGGTGCTTACCAAACATTTGCAGCGGTACTTATCGATACACCAGAAACATGCCTCTGTGGGAGTGGTTGTCTGCGTTTGAGATGAAAATCAATGGAAGTACATACATAAGACACAGCCTAACTGGGCCAGTTTCATACTTGTCCATGGTGCACTGACCCTGGCCTGGCTATACACACACTCATTTGCATGCATACACACAGACACACACACACACACAGATTCACATTAAGAGTGAGTCATTATTAAATCTTAATATTTTCAGATCTTGTTGTGGTTCACTGTTTTTGGGGCTAATCATGGTGCCTGTGCTCTGGTACAATAGCATACCGGAATTCACGTTTATACCTGTTTATTTCACACATACACACACACACACACACACATACACACAGCGGGTGACTGAGAAATGCCACAAGATTTCCTGTCTTGAAAGTGTGGGGGGGAATTCAAGGGTTTTCAGAATGACTCTCAAGTTTCTCAAAATGAAATATCTACTCAGATGTTTCCATATTCTTAAGGTATTATGTCGTCAGAACTTAGGTGTTTTACCTGTTTATCTATTTCAGCAAAGGTAACTTAGCAAGTGAAGAAATTACATGTCCAACTGAGGTCTTTACACGCTCATCCCTTATAAACAAGTGAACTCCCTCGTTGCTGACACTGCTTTAGAGTGTTCTGTATTGTATCTGAGATGTGAAGATTAGAGGTTCAATATAAATGTAAATCACAGTCCTTGCAAGCAATGTGTGTGTGTGTGTGTGTGTGTGTGTTTGTTCAAGTATGTGTATGTGAAAAAGAGTGAGTCGGCCTTGTGATAGTTGACTAGACTCACTCGCTTTCTCCTGTGGGACATGGCTCTAGCAGAGTGGGAGGGCTTGTGCTGGGGTCAGGCCATTCACACTCAATAAAACGCACTTAGCTCACACTGTAATTACCCTCACCACACACGCACACACACACACACCACCACCATACAGTATAACCCCTCTTGTAGCTGCCAAAACCTTTACACACAGACCCAGCACCCCAGTGTAATACAAACCTATCATTTTGCAATGGCCAACCCTAATCCCTTACTACATTAAAGCTCCCTTTCCCCATCTGACTTTAGGGTGCTGTATAAAAAGAAAAACAGGCTGTAAATGGGAAAAAACATGCAGTTTTGCTCATAATTGCGCTTTTCATTGGCCTGATTCAACACGCTTGCATTCCATGCATATAATCAGCCGAATCCTTTTCGAGTGTGATAATCTATTGAATTATCCTGACTTTGGACCCTAATTCTGTTATAACGGCATATCATAGCTGTCATTTCAAAATATTTTACCCTCTACACTCACTTTTCATTTTGTATTAATTGAAAATTTCAATTATCTTTTTAATGGCGAATTTCGTAATGCATAAAGCAATATGGATAAAAATGCACATTAAATTAAAGATTTAAGTCACCATTTCAGAGGTACAAGAGACAATATAGGCTACAGGTATAGATAAAAGGAGCAAGAGATTCTAACTCTATGGGGCAATAGCGCAACTCATTCCTTGGCGTAGGGTTCCCATTAGTAACTTAGACTTAAGTCCCATAAATAAATTAAAATTGGCAAAAATACATTTTAGGTTGAATCTTTATCCATAAAAATAGTGGAGGTCTACTCCTGCATCTCCTTGAACACCTCCCCCCTTGTTGGACATACTATAGTATAGCATGCTGCTTCTGCTTACAGAAAAGTGCACAATTGTGAAAAGGGAAATTATTATGGAGTAAATTAAGGCTACATGTATTTTTCATTTATATTTGATGCAATTATCTTTGAACAATTTTAACAGACGGGAATTGGGCCCACAGAGACTACATTTGCACAAGGCCCAGAAATCTGTACAACGTCCCTGAACTTTGTTGTCATAAAAAGCACAACAAACCCCTTTTTTTCCCTTTCCGTACTTCAAAGGTTGCTTTTCTCTCATAAGTGAAAGTGAATGAAAGCGGCAGAATGAAAAAAGGGCTGAGTGTCCTGCCCAGGCCCTCGCTTCTCCTACTTGAAGGCGGCTGCCAGAATGTCGGGCAGGCACAGCCGTGACAGCAGCTCCACTTCCTGTGGGCGGCCTGTCCTGAAGGCCTGTGGGCAGCGCGGAACGCACTCCTACATCCTGCTCCCCACTTCCTGTTTTTCAGACCCCTACAGATGACCACTAACAGGCAGTCAGACATGAGAGAGAGAGAGAGAAAAAAAGCAAAAAGGCAGCACGCCTATGGGACAAGCATCCGCTCTGATCCTTCCCCTTGTTATCTTTCCTGCCTGTAAAGTAAGAGACTAAACAACAACACAAGCCCATCTCTAGTGTATTCTAGCACTGTGTTTCGCTGTGTTTACAACCACGGTCGTTTTGCAGGCTACTAGAAGCCCCCTCCACACGCTCTCACTCACTTTCTGCTGGCTGACTAAAAAAGACAAAAAAAGGGCCTCTCTTTATTTTGGCCTTAGCTGATAAGAGGCTAAAACATGCCCCGGCTTACATAACTGAGAATCGACATGCGATAACAGCGAGCGATACCAAAGAGGGACTTGTCAAGTCAGTTAACTGCTGGGAAAACAACACAGCAATGTGTGCATGTCTCGGCAATGTGAAGGAACTTTTGAAACGCAAATCACCGGGTTAAACAAAGCACATCCATTTTGTACAGTGTGACCAAAAGAAATAGGGCAGCTTTAAAGAACAGTGGTACAAGGCCCATAGACAGATAAGCACAGAGAGAGAATGCGTCGATGTTTCAAGACATTGGCCCAATACACAAAACAATGCTATGGGTTTGCAAATGTATTCTTAAACAAAAGTGACTATTTACAGACTGTTATTATATGACAAAGCCATATCTTTTGGTTAAGATAATGTGCAAGTAAATATTATGCATGTTCGGTACATATCTATCAACCAAAGAAGTGCCCATGCTACACAGCTCAGCATTCGGCAGTCCCACATAAAGTTTCTGTGTGAGAGGAAGTGATGAGAGAACACAGGGGGAGAAAATGGGCGAGGAGTTGGTGGAGCTGAAGCTGTGTTTCAGGCGTACCACTGTGTACCTGCAGACAGTGCGGCTGGCGGGGATAAGCGGGGCTCTTATCTCCCTCTCCACAGCAGGCCCAAAGCAAAGCCAGCAGTCGTACTGGTGTTAATGTCTACTGATGCTAATCTAACACTAGCCCGATCCTACAGGAGCGTCTCTCTCTCGTTCTCTCTCTCTCATTCCTGCCTTCGTTAGTTCTCTATCGCTCTCCTCCCTCCACTCTTCATTCTCTCACCTGTTTCCAAGGCAACTAATGAGATATAATTAATAAGATCTAGCAATGGGGAGGGAGGGAGCGTGTGCAGAAATGAGTGAGAAAGGAGGCTTTGAACAGTGAGAGCTCAGCCGGAGCGATACGAAACGCTACGCCTATGCTGTGCACACAGCACTTTTCAAACTGTGTTAACTTCCCTTAATATACATCGATGTATGTCACATTACAACCTGTCAGGAGTCAGTGGAGCATAAGCACTGTAATGTTGAAAGGAAAAGGGATTTGCGATCAAATGAAGCGGAATCTGTTGAATGTTTGCCTTCTGCCGATGTTAAGATTTTCTGCATTATTAGTGCCACTTCATAACACTGTTCTACCTGACAGAGTCTGGCGTCTGTTATTTGAAGATTCATACTGAGGTGTAAATTCTCTCCCAATCTTGAACTTCCTCAGAAAAAAAACACAGCTTTCTGTTTATCAGGGCCAAATGGGACAATCCAGAAAGATGTCACCAAACAATGAAACCCTCGTGAAGTCTATATTTAGCAGCTGGAAACCGAGAGATTTCACAAAAGAACTAATTTCGAAGTAATCGGTGGTCATGCTTCTTACGTATGCAATGCTGCCCCCGCGCCTTGGTTTCTTTTACCCTGATTGGGGAGGGATTTAATGTTTTGCACGGGTGGAGGGGTGGAAAAGGGGAAGGATGTGGCGCGATCCGAAATAGCATGGTTTCATTTCTCCAAAACAGACAGAAATAGGAGCTGACAGCATATCTCCTCACAGGAGGATGTGTATATTGAGAAGCAAATCCGAGATTTGTCTCGAAGTCAAGGTTCCATGTGGCAGCGTTTCTGTCCTTACCTGACTCAAATGAAGAGGGGTGTCCGAGGGCCACGTTTTTTTAAATTGTCTGGAACCCGTAGCATCGCACTGATGATAACGCCCAGCCTCACACACACATGGCAAAGCATAATTCACATACCAGGCTAATGTCTTACAAACATAAGGATTTTTGAGGAAAGGCACCATGGTGGATTGGCCAGCTTCACAGTAAGGCCTGAGCTGGCTTCAAATCTCGCCAAGACTATCTCTTTAATCATCTCTTTATCAAGAGTTCAATCTCTCGCACAGGCCTGCCAAAAGTGTGGATTTGTGTAGCCTGTTTTGTAGGTAGAAGGTATGCCTATGCAAACTTTCTTAAATCATAATGTAAAGCATATTTCTGTTGTAACAAAACCTTCACTTGGTTCAGTAATTCTTCAGTGGAAGCAAAATACTTTAATATATGTTTTGGACCCATTTAAGTGAGTGAATATTTGTCATCAGACCCATTTTGGACTAGATCTGACGGCAAAATGGTCACTAAATGTTTACATAAAGGGCAGCTGGCATTTCAATCGGTATTAAAATATAAAAATGCAGAGTTTTGGAATGATAGTGTGTGTGACAGAGTTAGAAAGAGAGATAGACAATGATTAAGAGGGTGAATATTTTGTCAGGCTCCAGTACAGCCAACACTGGCCACTAACACAGCTGAGAAGGTAAGTAGCAAGTAGTTAATCTCTGGCATCAAGCGCAAGCTCTCTCCAACTCTCCTCTGACCACACTGTAATCCCTAGCCAGATCAATGCAGGTTCAATCAGCTATCCTGCTAGCACAGAGCTAACCTCAATCAAAGAGAAGTCTACCACAGAGCAGGAGAGAAAGACACTTGTCACCTCCAGAATACCATCAGCGCATCCAAACCTCCCCAGATGGAGCAGTTCCTGCCACTCTTAAACAGCCTGATAGCTGATAATTACAAAGAATTTAGCATTAGTAGAGGACAAAATGTTCAGCTGAGACTGCTCCATGAGAAAGAGTAAGTCAGGAAGAGCTGTCAATAAACCTTATATCTCCAAAAAAATGACTTTACACAAGAAAAATGTTCTTAAATTTAAAGTGCATTAAAACAACAAGAAATCTGGACCCCTGGTGTTTTGCTAACCAGTCATACCCTGGGGGTTAACATTACGCCTACGGTACTGTACACTCATGAAAGCGCACACATTTATATATAATTTTGTATTTTGTTATATTCTTAAACTTTGGCAACTTCTGGATAAAATGGATGAGGTAGAGGGAAGAAATGCATGTATTTAAGTGACACTTGTGGATTGAGAAAGAACTTTATATTGAGATTATATTGACACACACCACATACTATTTGCATAATTTGATTTTTGAAAGGTGAACTTGGAAAGTGGTTGAATGTGAAAGGATGTAGAGACCCTCAATGATTCCGATTTCTTTCCCATTATAATAATAGGAACCAGAGATTGCAAAAAGTATATCATTTTATTTACAAAACAGCTGTACATCTGGAGAAAAGAGTACTTTGGGGACTATTTTGCCTTACAATGGCCTGAATGTATCCCTCCACCATAAAAGGATTTTACAAAAAACATTGTTAAAACTACTGTAAAACAAAAAGCAACAAGCAATGTATTTATAATAATTTCATGTAATAACTTTGTTCTGGCTTTTAGAGGCATTAAACCCTTCAGACATCTGGTTCCCACAATTTTGACTGGTAAGTTTCTCGAAAACATTTCACACTAAATCACTCTGAATGACTCGGTTTACATTTTAAGGCATTTTGAAAGTGATGGACTCTCTTTAATACTATAGAAACCAATATTAAATACACCAAACAGAACAGACTGAAAGGGAGCAAGACCGCTCCACAATAGTCTTCGCTACAATCAATCACGGACCCCAGCAAGGGCGAGAGCCAGGGAGGGAGGACTCTGCAAGGTGACTTTGACTAGACTAGACGCCTCCGGGACCGTGTTGAAAAAGCCACGGAGGAAACGTCAGTGTGGCTCCTGCACTCAAAAGATCCCTCTGCCTCAATCATTCATTATGTCCCTGAGTCCTGCTGCTGAAGCTTCCATATCTATAGGAGTTCACTCCGACACTGCACAACACTACCTGAGTGCTTACAAGCTCTACCTTAAAAGGAAGGAACCTAATTAGTGAAATCATTTGTTGAAACAAGAGTAACTGAACAGTCCGCCATGGATCTGGTTCAGGATTCATGCTTTATGACGTTCTGTTTGGCTTCAGCTTAAACTCTGGAAGGCAGAGAAAGAGTGAAGAGCTGCAGAAGGGTTTTTATGAAAGGGGTTATGGACATCAGGACATCAGGATATTTGCCATCTGGATCTGTTCTACACAGTTGGCACTGTCTGTTTAAACGCAACTTTTTTATGCATGCTATGCATTCGGCATGGTAAATGTCACAGCCACTCTCTGCCCCTGACTGAGATTTGTACGACAATACTGATATTAGATTTTTTAAACATATTCCAAAGTATGGTCTGTGTGTTTGTGTGTTCGCACACACCTCTATGTGTATGGCAATAAAAAAGGACATGAGATTTAAAAAAAAAAAAAAAAAAAAACTTGCTATGGAACAAGAGATGTGCCACCATTGCTCCCCCCACCCCACGGTCGTGTGCGGTAGAAGCGTTGTAACATAATTACTGCTGGGACGCTCCTATTCCCAGTGATCCATTTGCGTCAGTCAGGTTTCCAAGCCGAGCCGATGAATGGATTCTCAGTTTCTCAAGGATAAAGCGATGACCCTCACCGAGCAGATCCATTTCATGCAGGGAGGCCATTCTCCTGGTGGAATTTTTTTAGCTCGTGCTAATTGTAGCGCATCTGGGATTTTTTGGGGTCCGCAATCAAAGGGACACAACTATTTGGCAGCGCTTTAATGCATATGCACCTGCCTGTTTGGAAAGTGATGATAGGATATTTAGTGAGTGAGCTATGAGACACAAGGCTTAACTTTAGGCTACCACCTCACATGCTTGGAGCAGTTCAACTGTATTTGGAACTATGCAACAATGCAGCTACTACACAGAAGGATTTCGTTTTGTTTTAAATGAGCCAGTATTACTTTGTCCATTTTGTTACAAACCACACTGAACCTTAAAATAAAATATGCCTTAGGTTGTTCATTTTAAAGCATTGTGCCATTGTGCCGCCTTCAAAACATCAATGTCTGATTGTCTTTTCACAACAAATGTAAGGCCAAGCTTTGAGCAGCTATCTAAACAATCCATCACAGTGCCTCAAAGTTGGGAAAGAGCTATGCTCAGAAATGATTTCATCTCCAAAATTCATCATGACTTTGTCAATGTAGTGACCGGACGTCTGGCAATGTTTTTCATGGATCCCCTTGCAACACTTTAAGAACTTAAAAACGTCTGTTTTTTCCTCAACAGATAATAGGTGATGAACACTATGGGTTGAGGTGCAGTTATCCGCAGAATGTTCAGCACTCAAGATATTTCAGGGCTTTCTTTTGCCTTTTATGAATTTGTCAATAAGTGAATCATCCCTGCTTGAGGGGAATCGCTGAAACCAGGACCTTTTCTTCTCAGTCTCTCACGCTCAAACACATACCTTCCTGCACGCACAAAACACTTCTTTTTCACCAAAGTCAGCATGAAAGCATTCTTCTGGACGTGCCGTGTAAAGTGATGGCATGTGTCCCTGGCTCTTTTGGGAAGGCTATCCATTAGCATAGGGTGAGAGAATAAGAGAAAGACAGAGAGGCAGAAAGACAGAAACAGAGAGAGTCATCACTAGAGATAACTAATCCCACTGAAGCTTAGAGGAGTGCCAGCCTCCACCTAAACCCCACCCCCCCACCCCCCCCAAAGGCAGCCTGCGAGCTGTGTTAAGTGGCATGGCAGCCTTTTGATGTTGCCCAGATCCCAACTCAGAAATGGTAAACAGCGCAGATGAATCGACATCTTCCTCCTGAGGGAACGGAGCACATGAGGATATTAGAGATGCCACGCGCCACACAAACACACACACACACACACACACAAACACACACACAGTGATACACATAATAAATCCCATATCACAGAATACTGAGACAACACAGTCACACACGAGGTACTAGACATTTCTACTAGAATCATGCCCTTCTCATTTGAAAAGATATACTGTACTGGGAAAAAAACAAATGATGTGGTTACATCAGAGAAAAGAGCTATTTCCACAGGTTCAGACACACAGAGAAGGCTTTATTTTTGTAACTCCCAAGCAGTTATGGCATCCTCTTATTGGTGGGTTAGTAATTCTGCTTTTTATGGGAAAAACTTTCAAATGGCTTAGAATAAATATTTGATACTATGCTCTTCCCCCTATGACATTTCTATCCTCTTCATAGTGGCTATGTTCCACAATGCTACATTATATAAAAGGTTTATGCAACCCAGGCAGTGTGGAAGCCTGTGACTCACAAACTGGGAAAGGTTGTGAACTGATGAGATTTTTTTATAGAAAAATTGATGCGCAATAATCTCTCACCAGATGCATACAGAGAGTGCATTAAATATTAGAATAATAACCATTGACAGAAGTACAACAGCTGAATGGTATGTCCACCAGACAAAGAAAAAAGTTATTGTATAATTTCTTTTCTAATACTTGGTAAGGTGTACCCTGCCTTAATAACAGCAAAATCCTGTCAAGTAACGATCACTATAAAAATATTTTCCTGTGCATTTTCTACAAACTTCCACACATTTCAAAGAAGAAGAACAAGAAGAAGAAAAAGAAGAAGAAGAAGAAATAAAAGAAATAGAAGAAGAAAAAGAAGAAATAGAAGAAGAAAAAGAAGAAATAGAAGAAGAAAAAGAAGAAGAAGAAGAAATAGAAATAGAAGAAGAAGAAGAATTAGAAGAAGAAGAAGAAATAGAAGAAGAAGAAACAGAAGAAGAAGAAGAAACAGAAGAAGAAAAAGAACAAGAAGAAGAAGAAACAGAAGACAAAAAAGCACAACAAGAAGAAGAAATAGAATTAGAAGAAGAAAAAGAAGAAGAAGAAGAAGAAAAAGAACAAGAAGAAGAAACAGAAGACAGAAAAAGCATAAGAAGAAGAAGAAGAAGAAATAAGAATTGAATAAGAAGAAGATGATGAAGAGGATGAAGAAATAGGATTAGAACAAAATATAGAAGAAATAGAAATAAAAGAAGGAAATAAACAAGAAGAAGAAAAAGAGGAAGAAATAGAAATAGAAATAGAAGAAGAAGAAGAAGAAGAAGAAGAAGAAGAAGAAGAAAAGCATTTTGGGCACAGAAGACTTTTCACATTTGGGACCTGTCAAAGCATAACAGCAGCTCAAGCCACAACCACCTCACCGAGTCTTGTTGGGGCAGCTAAACAAAAACCTAGTTGCCCTGTACCCTGCAATTTCCTTAAGCCACAATGGCAAAAAAAGCCTGGCAAATCCAACCATTCCGTTCAGTTCATTATATACTAAGGCTAAAATGGTACAATTCATTCAGGGTCGACTTGGATTTAAATCTTGTGTTAAGTTTTTGGATGGTTAAAACCACAGGCAATTTTGCACTGCCTGATGAGAAACTAGAACCGATACAAAAAGGATGATATGTGTCATCGCAGCATCCAGAGAAGATTTGAAAAGAGTGCTGCTGTGTCTCTTTTTCCTCCTTTCATTCAGAGTCGAAGCTGAGTAACAATTTTCATTTTAAAATATAGATGTGTTCTTACATAAACATCTGCTCACAGCAGCGCTTCTGTTTACCCAGTGTGGCCTTCAATGGAGGCTCTTCCTTAGAAAACTCAGCGCTCTTGAAGAAATGAACTAAAACTGTATATGCTGAAATTTTGAAAAAAAGATCTGCACACTCCTTCTTCAGAATTATCTTCCAATTAAACATCCATTTTCCCATGTAGAAAACGTAGGATTTAGTGTGCTGTCTCCTTGGGCTAAACAAACGTGAACAGTAGCTGGTGGAAGCAATAACAGATTGGAGACAATGAATACAATGACCTTGAATACAAAGACCATATCTGCTAAAAGCATGCCACTGCAATTGAACAAGCAACTGAAGGACTTCTCCAGATATGAATTACAGGACATTTACAAAACCTTGCAGTGTATGACGCACCTGACGGATACAAGCAGAGATAATGAGACACACAACGACAACTTTAAATTATAAAACATCTGGTAACAGTGACAGATGCAGGCAGAAAGAGAGGAGGGCAGCGAGACCTTGCTGGGATGCGAATGACCTATCCATGCTTGGCCAAAAAATGCAACCTTTCATAACTACTGTTGTGAGGTTGATGAGCTTTACAAAGTGTTGGCGAAAATCCATTTCAATCTATTGAGAAATTACAGAGCTTTGTCTCTTTATTAAGAAAAACACATCCATCCATCCTTCCATTTTCTAAACCGCTTCTTCCGTTTCTGGGTCGCGGGGAAGCTGGAGCCAATCCCAGCTGACTGGGTTCACCCAGGACAGGGGGCCAACCCATCGCAGGGCAACACATAGACAGACAACCATTCATACACACATGCACACCTATGGGCAATTTAAGAGAATCCAGTCAACCTACTGCAGCCTTTGGACAGTGGGAGGAAACTGGAGCACCCAGAGGAAACCCACGCGAACTTGCAAACTCTGCACAGAAAGGCACCTGTGGCCAACCTGGGGATCGAACCCAGGACCTTCTCACTGTGAGGCGACAGTGCTAACCACTGCACCACCATGCCGCCCAGAAAAACACATTTTAATGTATTTATTAAAACATATTAAAAAGACACTTTTGCAATAAAATATTTCTTGAAATACTGTTTCCAGTTTAAAGCTAGCTGCTCTTAAAGCTAGATAGATATGAAAAAAACAGTGACAACAAAAGTACGCTAGCCTTCTCTTTTTTCATTAATGTATAACTAATTTAGTTAAAGATGTATGCATCTAAGGGTAACTTCTGTGCAACTTTGCAGGTTACAAGTTAGTAGGACACTAAAAATCTAAATAAAAATGAAGCAATTCTAGAGTTGTCCAGAAAGACAAAGATACTAAAATGACTCTGAAAGCTGATTGTCTCCCAATGCCAAACATAATCTTGTAACTAGAACATGCAGGGACAACCACCAGAAATAATTTGTACTTATTAGGGTGGGAACAGAGTTTGAAATTTCAAAACCAATTCAGCATCTCATCAGCATTGTCTGGCAAGCAATAATCAGTACCTCATGAATGTAACAAAAGATAGCGTAGCCAAGGCTTGACAGAAGCCATTGTAACGGGATAATATGATAATCAATGTTATTCACGTCACCTATTTATATATACACCAATCAACCACAACATTAAACCCTACCGGTCATTACACTGACAGCTAAAGTGAATAGCATTGCTTATCTAATTGCAGTGGATCCTGTCAAGGGGTGGGATATATTAGGGAGTAAGTGAACAGTCAGTTCTTGATGTTGTTGTGTTGGAAGCAGCAAATATGGGTAGGTGAACATGTGTAAAGATCTGAGGGACTTTGACAAGGGCCAAATTGTGATGGCTAGATAACTGAGTCAGAGCATCTCCAAAACAGCAGGTCTAGTTGGGTGTTCCTGGTATTCAGTGGTTATTATCAACCAAAAGTGATCCAAGGAAGGACAATAAGTGAACCAGCAACAGGGGCACCCAAGGCTCACTGATGTGTGAAGGGGGTAAAGCCTAGCCTGTCTGGTCCAATCCTACAGAAGAGGTACTGTAGCACAAATTGCAAACAAAACTAATACTGGCTATGATAAAAAGTTGTCAGAACACACTGTGCTCCCTTGCTACAGACCGGTCAGGCTGCCCATGCTGACCACTATCCAATTACATTTATTTACATTTACAGCATTTGGCAGATCTTATCCACAACGAAGTACATAAGTTGTCCACTGCTTAAAGCACCTATAATGTGAGCATGTGATCACCAGAACTGAACACGGAGCAATGGAAGCATTTCTTTTACCTTGTGTGGTCAGGCACATGTGTGTTGCTTACCTGGTGAAGTGATGGCACCAGGATGCATTATGGAAAGAAGGCAAGCCAGGAAGGGCAGTGTGACGCTCTGGCCAGAATGTTCTGCTGGGAAATCTTGTTCCTGGCATTCACATGTATGTAACTTTGACTTGTACCTCCTATCAAAACATTGTGGCAGACCAAAGTACACCCCTTTATGGCAACAGTGTTCCGTAATGGCAGTGGCCTCTTTTAGCAGACAATATGGCCTGCCACTATGCAAAAAACCGGTCTGATCCATGGAGGCCCCACCTTACAGTTTACAGGACTTAATGTCTTGGTGCCAGATATCACAGCAAAACTTCAGAGGTGTTGTGGAGCCCATGCCTTGAAGTGCTTACATGATATTAGGCAGGTAGCTTTAATATACAGTATAATGCCAATAGAATGCTTGATAATTCTGAATAAAACATCTAAAATAGATTTTTGTGAATAGTCTGTAATGCTTGAAGTGCAAGTGACAAGAAATATGACTAACAAAACGTGTGACTCAATTTCTCATTAGGTTGAATAGGATTTTTGCCATTGTTCTGTAAATCTTGTCTAACCTTGCAACAGTTGCTACAAAAGTATGCCACTATGCATGGAGCATGGAGAGGTCAATTGTCCCCTGATAGCCTGTAGCTGTGGCCTGTTCTCCCCACCCCAACTTTCTTCTTGTGTACAAGGCCAGAGTTGCAGAGGCAGCTGTAGCACTGTCAAGAGCTCAGCAACAGGCCAGGGAAGGGCAGCACGACAGATAAGAGCCCAGGGAGTAAGAGGCCCTGGCCAAGTACGGCCACAAGAACAGCTGAGATACCAGCGACCCACAGTCTACTGTTTCACCTGGATCAGCAAAGCATGTCAGAGAGAGAAAGAGAGCAAGAGAAAGAAGATGTAACGGGGGGTTGACTGATGAATAGTCGAACCTACACCCTCATTGAAAGAGATGTAGAATGATGACTCGGAGTCCCTTAATAAACAGTATTGCCTAATCCAAAATTTCTGCATGAATCATTAGAATGAAAGGACAAGACATAAGATGGAAAGTTTGATCAATTATGATCAATGGTTAATAAACTACAAGGGCTTGTATGTGGACATACATTTCAACTACCCATAGTAGTTACCAAATTGTTCATAGCCCAAAAACATCTTCACCCTCAAACTTCACCATTTTCAAGTTAACTCAAGTAAAATAAGTAAAATGATGTAAGACATATTGTCCTACTAAAAGGTTGGTGGGTTTTTATTTTTTACTAAAATAAGAACAATTTTTTTTAGATCTGGATCTATCCATAAAATATTTGGTGCTATAGCCTTGGATGCACAGGTCTAAGTAAATAAAATGCTAAATAAATAAATAAATAAATAAATGAGCCTGCCGTTAAGAGTTAATTTAAAGAAAAAAACTTGCCACCACCACTGACTGCATTTGCACAATGACCCATTTTTCTGTAATTGGATGCATTTCAACATGCTGTGAAACATATTCATCAAGAGCACTTTTCATAGTTTCATAGCTGCGCTGTGATTTTGTAATTGCGCCGTTTTTTCCCTAGAGGTAGTAGCATCATGTTTTCCCTGGCTCGTGAGCACTAGTGCCTGTTTGAGGCCACAGGGAGGCTGATGTCATGCCAGTAAAGCTGATACCTCCCTGAACTGCCTTTCATTTCTTGTCCTTACATGGCAGAGGTCAGCTGCGTCGTATTGGTCCCCGAACCTACTCATCTCATCCATCCTCCTGTATCACACCGCGCTCCTGACCACCGGTGTAGGGTCGCGGAAACCTATTGACGGATGGCCGCGGCTGACCCTTTCGCATACTGATCTGTGTTCGATGAGAGTAAAGTCAATGCTCAAGCTACAGCATGCAGAAACCTAATAACACTGGGTGGCCTTTAATGAGGGGAAACAAACTGCTCCATCTTTAAGGCCAGAATCCATAAAGAACTTCATACCATTGAGCAAAAACTGCTGAACAGCTAGGCTAAAGCGGTCATAAATATAATCGCCATAGTCTTTAATACTTGACTACTCCCTCACAAAAAAGTAGTCAACTAATCATTGTTACAAAAAAAACGTTAAAACACATATGGCCTCAATTTAATGTCTAATGTTTTGAGAATCAAAACTCAGAACACTGTAAAGGAGAACACTGGAATGTGTGTCCTGAGATTTTAAAACGGTTTTGCAAAACTAATACTTCAAATATGCAATCATGTTTACATTTTACAGAATAACTTTCACTCTTCAGGGAGTTCTTCTCAGTTACACTTCTCTCAGTATCAGTTACGCTTCTCTCAGTCTCACAGTTCAAAAAGTTTCTTGCTTGCTTTCTGGCACGATTTTGATGGCAGGATCTAATGCAGTCGGGCGGGGGGCGGGAACTAGCAAATCGATTTAAAAATTCAGTTAAAAAAATTACTTTAAATTAAATTGACACCATAAACACAGATCACCTGATGTAAACTGCACGTTAAAGTCACCACAACCTCCCTATCCAATGGCAAAAGTTAATAGCTAATACTAAAAGCAGCATTAAGGTAGGATGTAGTAGGCTAGCAGTTATAGTTAACTCCTACAGCTAGGAAAAGCTAAGTCAAGCTACGATTATGACTAAGCACAAGGCAAAAATAAGCTAATACAGTAATGCAAGGCAGTGGCTTATGGCTAATGGGCTAAACTAAGTGCAACATATTAGAAACTGAGCAAATACGGAGGAAGAATCGAAATAGAGATTACAGAGCAAGAGCACAGTGGTACTGCATGACTGACTGAGATGGAGATACTCCAAGAGCTGAAGTATAAATAACTTACAGTCCTAGATGAGAAAAACAAGCCACAGGTGCTAATACTTGGGTGAGGCCGAGCACTGCCAAAGAAGTGTTTCCAGAGCCAGGTAGAAATGCTGAATGTGTTACAGATTGTTCAGTTTGCAGTTAGTCAAATAGGGCTTTCCTGTTGAAGCATCCAGTTGTTGAAACAGTCTGGTTTAGGAGACTTTCATCATAGTTTTACACAGCTTGTAGTAGATTTCGTTTAATCTCACCTGGTATTTTCACACAAATTAAGTACTTTAGGCTTTTCTAAACTTTCCTATTCAATATAAAATGTATTTGCTCCCACTGTATTTTAGGCATTTACCTCAGCCAATAGTTGGCTAGCCAAAGTGCCAGACAGTGGATATATTAGCTTACTAATCTATGCAACCCCTACTGTAGCTTTCAAATAAATATGCACCCAAAGAACAGAAACTGTTCATCTTTTAGTAAAAAATAAGATAAAGCCCTCTGTTCATGTCTAGCAACAGAGATTTTACATGGGCATCCCACTATCAGTGCAGTGCAGACAGTGGAAAAAATGGAACATGTTCCAGGAGGCCCTGACAAATCACTAGGGTCATATATTACAGGAATTACATCTTCGCAAATTGAAGGGATTAGGGTCATTTAAAACTCCCTGGCAGTCAAAAGTGACATAGTGTCTCTGCCAAGCCCATATCAGCAGCCTTCTCAGCCAGATCAGACATGTGTTTGGGGTTAGGGAGGGACAACTCCATCCAAAAGGCCGTCATTTAGCATATTATGCTCCAAACAGACACACAGCTAATTACTCCAGTCTTGCGTAAACACAAAACGTCCGCCTTCGAGGCATAAGCTCTTGGGCATTAATTGATTTTCTTAGATTGTTTCCCCAGAGAAGCTAAAATCTGAGCAAAAGCAAATTAGAACAGTGTTGTTACAGCATTTAGGTAACAGAATGGTGATCAAGTGACATCCCAGAAAATCGACATAGCGGATTCAGCAGGGTTCTTCTCCAATTGACCAGGAGGTCAAGCAGACTACATCTTAGGTCACTTCCCTTCCTCAGCTTTAGAGGACAGTGAGAATGGCCACATGCCTCCTGTGAGGCCGGAACGCAGAGCTTACTGCTTGGGAGAAAAACAAGGATACGGACCCCTCTTCCTGCTCCCGGTGGGATGCAGCAGCTGCTGGAGGGCCCACACTTCCTACTGTATCAGAGGCCCTGAACCAAGACAAAAGCCACAACAATGCACTGGCTGCACTATGTAGCATTTGTCCATAAAAAAAACAAAGTTAGCAATGTGAAAAGTATACAGTATAAAGTTTCAATCAATACCCCATTAGTGTTCATACTTAAACAGTAAAGGTAACAGTATGCCTGCTATTTGTCTGCGCTCCTTTTACTTTAACTACTGATTCTTTCTATTGTAGTTTTATCTAATGTTATTATAGGAAGGGTATATAGAAACATCTTGGAGCATGAGGAGACCAAGGCAACATTCTTAAGCCTTGGATGCAATCAGACTTCAGTGACGTACTGTTATTCGCTCCTCGGATTCAGCAACAGGTTTGGAACTCAAGAGCAGCATGCCTTTGTGGAATATGATGTTAAACAAAGCAGGCACACCCAGAACCAGTCGACGGCTTAACTTTTGTTCCTGAAGTGCCAAACATGCCTTCAGCTCTGGGTGACGTCATCCTGCAGTTGAAGAATGTCTGAGAACTCAGTGACGTGGTCTGGGTGAAAGCTACTATGAGCTGATAAAATCTTACTTGACTTCATATGCCAGCAACAGTGTTATGACAAGGAGGGTTTCTTTAGTTGCTTAGAATGAATAGCTGTGAAAATATCTGCTCACCATCTAAATAGCACATATTTCTTCTGACTTGCTAGTTGCTAAAAACATAATCATAAGCACTAACCACAAGCACAACACACTAGTTTGAACTAGTAAAAACTTTTAATTGGTACAGAACCTTGCCAGGGTTCTTTAAACTTAAAAAAAGGGTTCTTTGCACTTTCAGAACTCTCTTGGAACCTACACCTGTGGCCATCTATAAAACAAAAAAGCACCCCAACAAGATTCTAAATATATAAATCAAACCTAAAACAGAAGTATGAACATAACCTTTAAAACCCCCCACCTGCTACACGCTGACCATGGAAAACAATCCCATGAGAATTAGTAAGCTGTTAATTCAAAGTTGCTAATCCAACTGTGCCGTGCTCTTTAAAAAACATGTCACTCGCGGAGAGGATGCATGACAGCATTCAGCTAGGATATCCTGAACATGCAATTCAACATGCAGTGCAGCACACAGCTGCGGTTTGAAGCTTCAGCAGCGGTACCCACAGCGCAGAGGTAATGAGAGCTGGGGTGGGGGAGCAGAACACAGGTGCACACTGCATCACTCAGAGCCATCAGCCCCCCCGTCTATGGCAGAAGTTCTCCTGGGAGCACCACAGAAGACCCACTTCCTGCCAGGCAGATATTGCAATTGATTGCATGATATGACCTTACAGCCGTGGGGGTCTTTTCACAAACTTGTAAAAGTTCTTAGAGTATAAAAAGATATTTACGGAGTTATAAACATATAAGATGTTTCATTCCAAAATGCATGTTTGTAACTATCGAGAGAGAGTTTTCAAATCTTTGGGGATTAGTATTTTAACTTATTTAGTTTTTTATTAAATCATAGTTATGTATTAATTTTATTATACTAGTTTAAATTACATATGGAAATTCTCTGAAGGTTATAGTGTCAGTAGCCACAACATTTAAATGAGTAAACAGTAAAGCGTAAAGAGTGGCAGGTGAAATATAATCTTATATGCAGTTTGTTCTTTGACAGCATTTAACATAAGGATGAAAAATATTACAGCTAAACAAGAGCATTATGGCTAAAATAAAATGTCAGTACTGTCATGATGCATAATATGTATAATAATGTTTTGTTTTTCACCCCAGCAATGACACATTCACATTTACTATGAAAAACGGAACAGTGACTTTTATTCATTTCACACACTGCACTTCACCAACGATTAATTTAAACAAGACTAAATTGGCTTTCATTGAAAATCTAAATGCAGCTGATCTGTGATCTCTAAGTATTGACATAATCCATAAAATGCTCAGAAAAGCAGACTGTGTTGTAACCTTATCAACATTAACCTAAAATATTGTCACTTTGCCTGGGCCTAAACATAACTGTTGGAAAAATATTGCCTCACTGTATTAGAAGTATGTTTGGGGTTGGGCAGTGGTGGCCTAGTGGTTAGGACACTGCCTTTGAGACCTGAAAGTCTCAGGTTCGAGTCCCGGCCCGGGCAC
>JBBPDA010000021.1:1054065-1090017 GCA_037974385.1 Arnoldichthys spilopterus | reverse complement strand
TTAAATGCAGAGGTTGCATTTCGTTGTGGTGCTTGAGTGTGTTCACAATGACAAATAGTCACTTTCACTTCACTTCTAAACCAAAAGAGCCCATATGTTATATTTTGGAGTTAATTGGGCCAATGTTTAGTCCTCAGTTTGGTCTAACAGGTTAACAGTCTGAAACTCAGGACACACAGCTTCAAGAATATTCATACATAAACAAATACTGTATAAAATACTGAGTATGAAACATTTGGGGAGGAAAATAACAAAAAGCCGAGAAAACGGTGAACATATGATGCACAGTGAGAGTAGTCCAAGGTGTTTGATGGGATAGCTGCATGTTCATACTGGTTTATAAACGTTAATAACAGTTGAGGTTAAAGGTTAATAAACCTTTGCCTACATCTGTTGAGAACATTTTTATTCCACAGTGACAAAGTTTTGTATTTACAACTCCAGCAAAGCTTACTGTAATAAAAGGATGGAGATATGTGTCTAAAGATAGTTTGTGTCAGTCCCATGAGACTCCCTATGAAAAAAGCTTGAGAAGATATGAGACAAAGATGGACGCTGCCTCCAGATCCATCTCCCAGATCAACACAATAAATTCAAGTTTGGCGGATGGTGGGTGGGGATTCACCTTACAGGAAAGAATCACAGCCCTACAGTTATGTCTCTGACTAAGAACATCAAACTTCGTCCCTACCAAAGAATCCACAGGATTTCACTGCGAAGGAGATGAAACAGCAGTTTTGTTCCAATTAAATTTGGTACAGTAGTGACAACACAAAGCAGATCAAAGACAAAAAGTCATGATAACAACTTATGTTAATAAACATGAAACTCTACTAAAAGTGCTTACTGCACAAAAGGCCTCAACAGCACAGAGAAGACCAAAGCCTAGCACAAAACAAAAAAATTGTATAACAGGGGTGTACATTTCTGAGTGCACAATGAGTTGACGCAGTGATGATTATGAAGGAAATAATTCAATGCATCAAGAAATCTTCAAATATCTGTTATTTTTGGTACAATTCAGAATTATTTTTACAGTCAAAATACCATGATTGGGCGTAGCCATGGAAATCTGACAAATTACATAACAGTGCTCGTAGGACTTAAAGATAGTGTCAAAGTGGGAGTTGGAGCTTTTATGCTTAGGTCACCGCCCAGACTGAAAGACAGTGTGTGCAAACCTTTACTTCGAAAAACAATACTCATGTGCATCTTCATTTTAAGGCTATTAGTCGCATGCATTACTAACAATATCTCATGAAACTTGCACCTCATCCATATTACACTTATACATTTGGTCTCCACATGTTTTGGAATTGTCCAGTCATACTATGTGATCTTACATTACTATATTTCAAATTGTACTGTAGTTTATTGCTATTGAATGATGACTTGTGCTAAAGGTTTTCACTGAGTGACAAAAGTTTGTTAATGACAGGGTTCACAACTGCAAAAGAAACGATATTACAGCCAGGCACATCCCCAAATATACGCCTGAAACATTTTTGAATAGCCTCATTACATTATATAGTAGTCAGCTTTACAATCTGCCAAGAATGTGCTAATGCAGAGATTAATAAGGCAAAGACATTCACACTAACGCTCGGATGAATAAAGCCTTTAACAAACTTTTTTATCTGAAGGTTCTATAATCAGTAGTTTACTGCCAGTGCCTGTTATGTTAGTTTTGTTTTCCTGCCTTCCTTTATCTTTTCCTCTCTCTCTATAAATGTACACTCTCCATGTACATATGTGTTTATTACACAATAATAAGCATAATCACAAAAAAAAGAACTAGGTCAATTAGCTCCACTGATTTTGATTTTGTTTTGGTGGGACAGTGACTTGGCCATGCTCTCAGTCGTGAGTGGGCAGCGGCCTAGTGGTGTGAGGAGGCAGAGAGGAGGAGGATCAGTATGGGGCAGAAAGAGGATAAGCTGCAGATTTGGGCTGCCTCTCTGGCTCCGAGGCTAAACACACAACTCCTGCGCACACACACACACCACACGCACACACACACACATGCACACACTCACACATTTACTCTGGCACCAAGCTAGCAGAGTAGCCTGGCCTGGGCTGAGCACGCCTCTAGCCAGGGCGTCTGATGCGGGTTAGCGCCTGCAGGAAGGGCAAAGAGGAGGCGGGGAGGAGCCCGTCGATCCCTAAGCCGTTCTGCTCTGCTCAGCAGCACATGTGCTGAGTGTGCCGTATAAGGTGGCTTACAACCACAGGTCAGAGCCAAGGGCAGGGCAGTTGAAAGGTCAGTACAGGCTAGATCTTTAGGCTGAGCAGTAGCAGCACACCAGCCACGCTCCACTAACTCAGCAGAGGGTGTAAACGTCGGTTGTACCCACAGAAGCCATTACATGGGAAATCTGTTGCTATTGTTCATTCTTTTCCGTGTATATGTCAGGAAACTGTAATGTTTCACAGGGCAGGGTAGAATAGCGTGGAGGTGTGGAAGAAATCGTGTGCGTCACAGAGACAAGAATTCCAAGCGCTGCAACGAAAAATTAGGTTTGTATGTGGGCTATGTCAAAGATATCAGTTTGAAATTACATATTAAATGTAATGAGATGGTTTTATAATTCAAAAAACCTGGTTAAGGTCATTAACACATGATCTACAGACTGCAGACTTGAGCTCTTTAAATTGGTAAAAAACCAGTTCTTTTTGTCATGGCGAAATTCTCATTTTCTTGAACCCTCACAATATGAGCAACCTATTTAATTGGAAATTAGATACAGTGGGTCTGTGGCATTATACAACTATGGGGTTTTTTATTAAACCTATCAAACCTCCAGCATTCATTAAGCGTTAAATAAAAGAAGCATTTTTAGTACACAGTATGGTCACATATTAGAGACTCAGTGATATTCAGGCTTGATAAACATGAACAAAGCATAGTGGGTTTCAGACTCAGTTTAAGCCTGTGTTAGATCGACAGTGCAGAATCTCCTAAATTATTCCAAGATTATGTATAATCTACATCTGGCAAAGTGGCCTCTACTTTTATAAGCATCTGGGCTGGGTTGGTCCGTTGATTAACCCAGCACTCCCCTATTTGTTCCAACATGCAGATGACCATCAGATGACCATCAATGCCTGACTATCCAAAAGACCTTTCCAGGCATTGAAAAACGGCGCAACAAAAATACATTCAGCTGACATGTGTCTAGCCAGATAATTCGCCGCTGAAAGCCCCTCTCACATGTTCTTGTTTAATTATAACTTTGCGCCTCCCTGGTCCCCTCTCTCAAGCCCTCCAGAAAATGTAAGAACACTGGATATAAGTATTTAAATATGATTTGATAAATATTCACTTTGAAACCTTATCCACACGTCAGAAAGTGAGCAGTATTTATAAAGCGCATGTGGTGTGGAGGCCTGTGCCAAAGTTGCTCGCTAATCCCCAGCCCGATGGGTTTGGAAGTCATCATTGCTACATATTAAGGGCCTACCTAATAAAGTTAAAACTGTGGAGCCTTAGAACCTGATAGATGGTTTTATTTGGCAAGTGTCAGGGAAACCTATTTACGAGCTGTAACAGGCCCAGGTTTGTGTGAAGGAAGGAGAGGGAAGAAGGGGGAAAAAAAAGTGACGAGGAGCTAATATTTTGCTACACGTCTTAAGCGATGATCTTTCTGTTTGCTTAGCGTGTTTCTCGTATCCTGGGGTAACCTATTTAGCATCAAAAGTGCGGCGAGGTGGCGCGGCGGTGGGACAGGAGGCAGCCAGAGGTTTCTGGTTTTGGAGCGGCTCCTCTGGGCTGATTGCTGGGTGACCCCGCTGGGACACTGTGCATTCCGCTTGGTTAGCAGGCCGATCCAAAACCCACAGATAATAGAGAGGGAAGTCAGCAGTGGCTAAATCGCCCCCAAATTTATGCATGCAGAAGTCATGCATATTCATAGCGCCGCTGCCCTTTTCAGCAATGGAAGTGGCTTCATTTATGCCATTTTCTTATTCAATAAAAGATCCTCAGAGATGTTTCCTGGAGGAAGAAAAAACAAACGTTCTTGTTGCCCACACAAGCATAACTATGGCTAAAACATTATCTGCTGGGTTCAAGATTCTGCATCCTGCCTCCAGGTCTCACGGGAGAATGCTGGAATCTCCAGCTCAAAGATGGTGCTCCAGTAAACAATGAATCATGTCGGCCATGAGCATGCGCGAGCGAGAGGGAGAGCTGTCGGAACAAAAACGAAAAGCTAGCAAGAGTTTCACAGACGTGGGGCAGAAGTATAGCACATTCCTAACAGCTGATCTGGGAAATATTTGGAGCACAATTGCCAAAGTGCCTTCACACTTTACTATGAGGAAGGATAGGCCCTCTACAAGGGTGGATGAGTGCGCCATGGCAATGGTGTGCACACTAGAGTCCCTAACTGCCAGGGGCAACGGCGTCACGTTATTCATTTAGGTGTCGTCAATTCACCCTGCACGGTCAGTCCACACCTATAAGCAAAACTTCTTAAATGCATAACTACTGTTGATT
The DNA here is from genome assembly GCA_037974385.1 of Arnoldichthys spilopterus. NCBI lineage: Eukaryota > Metazoa > Chordata > Actinopteri > Characiformes > Lepidarchidae > Arnoldichthys > Arnoldichthys spilopterus. The sequence continues at coordinate 1,085,516 of JBBPDA010000021.1, read as the reverse complement.
TGCTGAATTTCATATCTTAAATGAAAAAATATGGCCTGTGCAAAAGTTATGGTATATTTTATATTTGATTTATATATTTCATGTTTTATTTTTTCCAATTTGTTCAACTAAAAGCAAAAACAGCAACAAAATATTAAGTAAATAAGAAATTTTACCAGATATCCCCTTTTTTGTATCCCCGTGTTTATATAACCGTCTTGTGAAGGCCCTTTTTTACTTGTAGTTACCGTCAGGTACCTGGTTTGGCTCCGTCAGTCCTTTATTAGGTTAAATCAGGTGTCGCTGTTGGAGTCTCACACATCCAGGCAATGGCTAGTGGCATTAAGGAGAAATCTGGAACCAAGCCTGTGTTTCTACTAACCAGCTCATAAAATATCATTTACTTTTTTCTTTCATTTTACTTGCAAGTTAAGAGCATGCAATTTAGCAACAACAATTCAGATGCCAGCTGACAATCTGAAAAATACCTGTTAACAATATGGCAGATTTTATGATGTTCTCTTTATAAAAAAATCACTGCATCAAAGGTCATTGTTCTAAAACACTCTTTAAATAAGTGCCTGTAGTCATCCACCATGACTTTTTACAAGTTTCATTTCACACGAATGGGCATATGGCCTTCTCTGTCCATCTCCACATCTACTGAAGTGGCTAACCTTGTGATTAAACAATGCATCCTTTGCCAGCAGCAGCTGACGCACATTAGAAGCTCGAGAGCAGGGTGTTGCATTCACAATGCAGCCGACATGAAGACTGTGACATTGTTGCGAAGCTAAAACTTGTCTGTGTGTGTGTGTGTGTGTTTGTGTGTGTGTGTAAGAGAGAGAGAGAGAGAATAGGGCAACTGTTTTGCAGTCAACCATTAAAGCTCATCACTATATCAGAGGACAAGGCCAAAGATTCACACTGTGCCCTATATTTACTCAGCTCACTTTGCGACCACAGTCAAACGACTATCATTCACTTATCATTATATCATGTTTGACTTTACTGTATTCGAGGCAGGCAGCAAGCGGCGGTGGACTTAGAAGCAGGGGGGGGGACTTATGCCAGAGTGCGGAGTCAAAATATCCACGCGTCGCTGCTTTACAGAAACAAACACAACAACAACAAAAAAACAGAAGAAAACAAGGCTCACCCAACGATCAAAGCGCTGATAACCTTTCGTTCTGGCCCCAGAATATCCAACTCGACTCTTGCTCACGCTCTTCCTTCCTTTCTCGGTGCTTCACTCTTTGCTTCCTGCTGCTTTCTCCTCCTTGGGAAAGAAATTTTCCTGGGAGGTGGGAGGGTGGTAGGGGACGGTGGTGGGGAGGGGGAGAAGAAGGAAAGTGTTGCGCTCAGTGATTCAGAAGCAACGGTGTAAACGCCAGCCTTCTCCTTCTGACAGCCAGCGTTAATTGCAGATCAGACTCGCCCACACACTCCAGCCTCACTCCCTCACTCTCTCTCGCTCACGCACTCTCTCTTGAAAGGAGCTGAGAGCAGACTGTTAGATGGGGGAGTGCTGTGAAGAGCACGGTGGGAGACGCTCAAACACACTTGCACACACCCAGCCTGTGCCACACCAATCACCACCTCTGGAGTTTCACCTATAACTTTATTCCACACTTAGCACCCTCACACACCAGTGGTCACACACACACAAAACAGGACGTGAAAAAGTGATATCAGCATTTTGCAAAGTGAACACTGTTCCCGTAGAAAAGGACCCATACTTTACATTTCTCTTATTTTATTTGACTAAGCTCCACTGCCAAAAAAAAAACATTCATATTTACACAAACATTTGCCCACCTCTTACAATCCTATACACTCACACAGGCTGATGTGATACAGTGCCCAGGTTAAAGCTGATGTACAGTACTGCGCAAAGGTCTTAAGTACCTGAGAATTTTGAGTTGAGGGCAGTAAGTGATGTTTTTGGGTTTTTTTTTAGAAAAACACTAATATTACAATAAATACAAATATCATTCATGCAATAAATAATGTTTTTTTAATACATATATACATACATCAGTGTTAACCATCTCATGGAAGCCCGGTATTACTTGTAGTTACCATCAAATACCTGTTTTGGCTCAATCAATACTTCATTAGATTAAATCAGGTGCTGCTGACGGAGTTTCACACATCCAGGCAACGAATAGGCATTAAGGAGAAATCTGGAACCAAGCCTGTGTTCTTCTAACCAGCTAACACAACATCAACTACTTTTTCAAAACAAAAAACTTGATACTTTTTACTGCTTTCTTGTTTGTTTGTCTTTATTCTAATGTTAACTTGTGTTTTTGCTGGCAGAAAGACACTCCCTGTTGAGGTAAAGGGCTCTTTGCCTAGGTGCCTAAGCTTTTTGCACACTACTGTAAAGGAGCTTTTTTCTGATTGGCTGCTCTGTATTATGTGTATGATTCAAACAGCAGTCGGAGCTGAAACACTACTTATAACTTCAGCAGGAACAGGCAGGGCTAACTGCTGTAGTCTGAGTAGACATACATGTATGTGTAAAGCTGTGGGGTTTTTTTTTGTAACATTACGAAAACAATGAAATTGAAATATTTTGTCTGGTGCTTCTGTATAAGGACTTTCTGGACTAGAGTTAGGTTAAAGGACCCACACTTACAGAGTACTGCTCCCCTATGCTAAGTGAACACTTACAGACCTGACATAGATTGTTTTCACTGTTTTTCTCCCTCCCTGTAAACATTAACTAGAAACAATCCACATTTCCATAAAGGAAACTTACCTCTAAAAACACAGTAAGTAACGTTCGTTGCAGTTAACTACGTTTGGTTGAACTATCAACGCAACTAAAAGCAAAATCTATACTGTTGTGTATCCTGGTATAGATGATATATCACCCAACACTAGATGACATACACTTTATGGAAGATCAAGTGGTTACTAAGTTTCCATACTAGGTTGAATTGTGGGGGTGTATATGACCCAAAGAGACCAGCAGTTAGCGTGAGATGGTTCTATATACCCTCAACTCTTGCATGCACCTCATCAGCACGCTAAGTACATAAGCCTCAAAGAGGTCACATGATGATGGACACACACATTGGAGCCCTGAGATATTCCTTTAAGCTAAAGCAATGTATAAGCTAATGATGAAGGATCGGAGACAACTATAGCCAACGACATCAGCAGCTGCGAGCAGACTATTGGGCATGTAATGTAAATGTAATCGATGTGAGGTGAAAAAAAAATAAAATCCACTCGAGTCTAGTCCAGAAATAGACACTCAATAAAAATGCACAAAGAGGTCTTTATATCCATGCCAAGATGCCTACCACCCCCCTAAAAAAGAAAGCCATTTCCATTAACCACCAAGCTAGGAACACCTAGAAGGTGAGCGTGGATGGAAACTTCTGTAAACTGTCTTCTTTATCTTTACATCTTGGTCTCATACAGGACACTGACGGAAAGAAAGACGAATATATTCTCAGCCTTCTCTAGCAAAGACTTTTTTATTGCATAAAGTACGCCTACCAAATTGCAAGTAGGCATTATGGTATCACTTCGGCCTACGTGCAAAAGTTTGATCTTAAGAAAGGGGCTTGTTGGTGACAGCAGAAAGCATGAATGAGAAAAGATGGTGCTTCACATCGTGATCTAGTGTGAAATATATAAATACATCACCACTGAGTTTCACTGCCACGGTTGGTGTTGCATTCGCAACCCTAACAGGTTTGAAAATGATTAATCTGCTATATGCACAAGATGAGAGATGCGTGCTGGGCTTACGCATGAAATAAAAAACAAATATGGGAATTAAAAATCAGCTCTGACAAATGAAACTAAAGGAAAAAAGCATTTGTAATCATTAAAATCACATCAAAATAATATTATTTATAAATCAGTCCAGTTTCATAACATTGATTCGGAACAGAACTGTGCTCTTCACAGATTACAGCAAATATTTTAGTTATGAAATTACAATGTTTGATTTCTGCTTGATAACGCTCTTTCCTGCTGTTTACTTTAATGTGTCATGGCTTGGGCACCGCTCCAACACATCCACTCCAGCTCTAATTTGGAGCAAGTACGCGTGCTCAGAAGCTATTATCTGCCATTCAGTTCTGATCACTCTTATAAAACAAAGCGCTGCACCAATCTATTATCTCATCTTTCCGAGAAGCTGAAAAAAAATTGCACGTCTGCTGCCGGACGAGGCCCCAACTGACAGGCAAACTGCTCCTAAGGTCAGTTTCATGACTATGTTTCATGTAATTACTGGCTTAGTCAGGAGGAGCCCGTTGTCTTCCATAGTGAAATAACACAGGAGAAAATTCATTTAACCAGACCGAAAAAAAAGGTTAAAATTATATTTTTTAGTGGTTACAAAGTACATATTATATAATTGACACAGACTTAAAATTTTAACGACAAGGTCAAAATAAAGGTCATTTTTTCAAGGTTTGGAAGAAATCCTAATGTGAAGTGGTTACACCCTTCAAAGGTAAATTATATGGTGTTTTGGAATGACGTGGGCAATCTTAAAGACATAATCACTTACAATAAGTCTTTTGCCTGTGGGTGATTAAGCACATCTCAGACGAGGGTGCACTGAATTGCAAAGTTCAGATAACATTTTTAAAACTACTTGAATAGACATGAGGCACTCACATCTAGGTATTTCAATTTATTTGGGAGCTTGTGCACTTGCAGGTCTAACTCTAAAACTCAAAGCATAATCACCCAAACAAAAAAGTATATATGTTGAATATGTTGAAAATATACAACAATATACTTTATTTATATGTAGCAATATACTGTCAATGTATAGTAATAATAATAATAATAATAATAATAATTATTATTATTATTATTATGTTCAGAATATGACCATACCCAGAGAATCTCCAAAAAAGTACATTTACAGGAGTTGGAAATACATTCCCATATTAAAATGCATGTTAAATAACTCATTCCTGATCTCTTCTATTAGTCCGTTCATGACAGAAGTTTGACACAGTGGAAACACCAGCTGATAATTTCAAATTATGCACAAATGACGACAATGAATTGAAAAGATTTTTTGTTCCCACAGTGGCAATGTGCTTATGCATATGTTTAACCTTAAGTGCAAGCGCCGGGTGTGAGACATTACTTCAATATTTAAATTGACCTTAACCCTTGGAGAGTCCACAATGAACACAGTTAGAGTTATTTCAGCACTTCTGATTTTACTGCATATAAATCTTCCAGTTCCTTGCAACACTCATCCCTTTATAAGAACGACAGCATTTCTTTACCTTTTGCAGAGCAAAGGTCAATACGTCAAGTCATTTTCTACTTGTAGACAGCTACTCTGATTTGCCTCTTAAAATCAGGCCTGGGTCCAGCCTTTTCGCACCATCTACTAACTAATAATAACTCTTAGTCTATGAGCCATGCCTTAGAAATGAGTTACACTGAAAAAGTCTGTGGCAGTGGATACCCTCGTGGATGTGTCAGGATCACTGGGCTGACCCTCTGGCTAATACTAAGGACAGGTCGACATTATGAACAACATTGAATCTACTTAGAGAGGAAGATGGTATTATAGTCTAATGGCATCAATTAGCCCTGTACTCAAGAGACACCACGACTGAAGGCTCCTGGCGTGACACTATGGTACCAAGTAGCGCTGAACCACGTAGGTGAAAAACTGACCTGCGGTGCCATCCACATGCCATTGTTCGTTTAATGGCGCATTAGGAAGTACATGACTTTAAACAAGTTACATGACTGCTCCAACAGTGTGACGTGCCCACTGTCAGTCTAGCATAAAAGAACAACTGAATAATTTATCCCAATCTCACAGTGGCAGAGCGCAGCACATGTGCCCGGTGATCTGCTCTGATCTACCAGGAGATCTCGCTACACAGCAAAGCATTTCCGTGCAGACGGCCGGTGTTTCGTGACAACTCTAACTTCTCTTCCCAGATGGAAAACACACACACGCGCGCGCTCGCGCTTACTGAACACAGGTGACGAAGCGGCGCTCTACTTTATGTAGAAAGTCTCAGGCGCAAAGTGATGATTTAATGACGAAGCCTCGTTAGCCCGGTCGGATCTGACTGCGGTGCCCCCTGTTGTCAAAGACCTCGCGCGAGAGGACAACCAAAAGTCCGTAGACAGACAACTGTAAGGTGTAAGGTGAAAAAAAAATGGGAATATGAGAGATAACCTTAGCGTAGTCCGTCTGAGACCACGGGGCTAAAAAAAAAAACTGCGCTCGCGCACAAACAACCGCGGTCACGTAAAGGAAAGAAACACACATTCGCACACGAAAGTTCACAAACGGCACCACCAAACGGTCCCTTGTCTGTCTTTTGAAAATTACCGAGAGACACGTGATCCAAATCAGCAAATGTTCCTTCTCTACCCGCTTCGTGAACTACATGTAGCACCGCGCTCCTAAACGCCACTCCACGACTCCCTCCTGTGCGCGCTCTCCCTCTCCCCCTCTCGCTTCCACACCACGTCCCTCTCGCCTGTGCAATGTTGTTGCTATTTTTTGCTACTCACCTTTTTCCTGCTCTCTGCTTCGCTGTATATAGTTACGCGTGTATCAGTGGGTCCCGTGGACGCGCGGTGACACCGGTGTATTTTCAGTCACATTGGCACACGGGCTTCTATTTTCGGGGGCTGACAAACTCAGAAGAAGCAGCCTCTTGTCAAAGAGAAGCTCCTCCCCGACTCTGACGAACAGCAGACGAAAGTCAGTCAACCTCCTCCTCCTCCTTCTCCCTCCCTCTCGCCCTCCTTCTCTTTCTCCTCCTCCTCCTACTCGCGTCTCAATTAACAACAAATATGGAAACTTACGGAGCGCGTGTTCGGTGCGTTTCGAAAAAAAGAGGAAAAGAAGAATAAACAAGAGCATTTACTCTTGAAGCCCGTTTGTCTTAAACTGGTTTAGCCTCGTGTGCGAGGGTGAGGCGCAAAAAGAAGCAATGTGCTATATAAAAAGTTAGAGTTTGGAGAGGAAAGGACAGGAAACGGGTCCATAGCTGCCCAATGACATCACCCGTTTAACAGAGACGCGCGACATTACTCAAAGTACGACAAGCAAGATAAACAGACAGGTTTCTGCAAGTCACAACTGAGCACCGTATCAAGAAGCAGCCACCGGCTGCATAAAAAAGAGAACTTACACCAAAAAACACTGGTACTAAAATAAGGGTGTTGTTTTGTTCTGGGCTGTGTTAAAGTCGATCTCCTCGCTGTTTATTGTAGTTGTAGGGAGCGCGGCCTTAGATACGATTGACGTCATTTCTGTAAAACAACAGCAACAATAGGAGCGGCCGGCGGAAGGTGACAGCGCTGGCGACCAATGGGATTCGTCTGCGGTTTGACAGCGACCAATGGCGAGGAAGAGGTTCGCCTACGTTTGCGTCGCATGTGGCCGAGTCACGTGTAGTTGCAGGAGCTAAGGGAGAGGTGTGGTGCTGAACAACACGAGTTGTTTTCACTGGGACTTAAAGGAGCAACGTCCTGCACATGCTACGTTCACTTTCAAAGTAATCCCCCCCCCCCACTCACTACGTAAATACGAGTAAGGTTTGGGTATGTACCTCTTTTGGTCTTATAAAATAGGTCTGCACAAATCACGCTTCTAACTCTTTGGTGCCTGGGGAAGTACAGCGTTTGTCAGAAAAAACTAAGTATGACTAAAGTGCATCTGATTTTGGGCTGGTGATTGTGTATCAGCACTGTGAGTTAATGTGAGTTTCCATCACTGCTTGTAACATTAAGTTCCACCCTGCATGTTGATAAGAAACTGATATATATATTTCTACAGATCCAGTGTAACGATTTAGTGTGTGTGTGTGTGTGTGTGTGTTAGAGTTAGAAATTAGACTAAAACTACTTCAGAGTGCACTCAACAAAACAGCATATTTCATGTATAGTGGGGCTTAATGGGGTTCTAAAATGCCTGTGATACATCATAAGTATTTCATTGCATTTCTACATACAGTACAGAAACATTTATCAATCTGCAAAAAACCTTAGTACAATATGTGATTCAATGTTCATTATCGCTATCACATCAAAATGCTTGTTTCATTGTTTTTGGAAATGCACCATCATCCAAGGGTTTTGGAAGGAGATAATTACAATTTTACTAGGTTAATAACTAACAGCTTCCACTGTGTCCTAAACTTTGTATACTTAGGATGTTTGAGAGGATAATAGTCATATTTGGTCTCCTTGAAGCCAAACATAAAATTCCGTTGTCATGGAAGTCATAGACTAAGCAAGCAAAGTTGAGCTAAGGGGGTACTGCAATGTCTTGCAATGGAAAAGGGACACACATAGTTAAGGGGAAATAAAACTTTTAAAGATCTGGGACTCTTATGGAATTTCTGGAGGGAGATGCTTTGTTTTGTAGCCTTGTAGCCTACTTTTAAAAAATTTATTAACTATTACCCAAATGTGTATACATATACGCGTCTGTCCATTTTTTCTGTTATCTGTCACTCTAAACCAAACAATATATGCCACTAATGTTTTTTTAAATGTATTTATTTATAATGTGTGATTATTGGTGTGCATTGTTATTTTGTTTTGTAAAAAAAAATGCACACATTTAACACTTTAAATGGAAAGTATGAAGTAAATATTAAATTAAAGATTTCATTCAGATTTGTTTTTTTTAAACTAAACTAAACCAGACATGTTTTGGGTGATCTGAATTTTCATTTCTCAAGTGTATGTATCCTGAGAGAAATGATTATATGCTGATGATATGATCGCTCATTGCTGGCCTATGTGCATGTACTGGAACTGGCCTACTGCATTCCTGAAAGCCTATGAAGTTTTGTCTTGAGCTCACACTGTCAAAAGCAAAACCCTGTAAGAATAAAATTAAACTTCTGGCTTAGTTGTTCAAATCTTCAGTTTTACAGTTATTAACTATTATATTATAGTACTGATATGTGTACTATAACCTTTAAAAGGAATGAATGTCAAACTACACTTCTATTAATGAAGTGTTCCATACCATTCTTCACTTCACAATCCAACCTTTGAAATGCCAAAATTTATTCAAACCAAAAACCAAAATGAAAGAATAAAACAATAATTCAACAAAACTGAATTTCTATGCACAACATACATAGGTTTTTCATACTAATCCCCTTTACACTGCTTTAGGCTGCCTTTGGTACTTGTTTGATTGTAGACTTTTCCCTGTTTCAGTCGTCTGGAAACTGGTGCTCTCTGTAAACGTAATGTTGTCAAGGGCCGGCCACACTAAGCAAACACCCATTGGCACCAGAGACTTTACTGACCACTCTAGACCCCAGCCACCTGTGGTCCTGAGATTAGTGTTAGCCTTGTGGGACATATTTTCATATGCCCTTGCTCCACTTGATTTGAACTGCCAGCACCTACTGAATGCTTGAGGTCCACAAAGGCCTTCTACATGCAGTTGTACTGTCATTGCATGATTATTGTAAATGCAAAGTGTCATCATGTTCATACACAGTGGCATCAAACATTTTTCACTAGTAATAAGCCACATAAGGGCTGCAGGGATGTTGCCTTGACCTCAAATTAGCCCATATACATCCTAAAAACCGTCTCTTTTGAACATTGATCATCATTTTGTTAGAAATGGCAATACAGCAATGAAGATTTACCTGTGCCCAACCAGGGCCTGTAATTTGCACAGACAAAATGTACATATTATTGCAGAAAAGCACAGAGTTTGACCAACTACATAAGTCATTCATGCTTCTCATTCTTGCAACTCAACATTTGACTGTACTTTATACCCCATCCCAACCCACATCTCACCTGTATCTACTGAGCTACTGATACCATCACAGAACCTGCTGTGAAGACCTCCTCCACGTTCCTTCACTTCAGTGGGGCCACTTCTTCCCTTTTCCACAAGGACACTTCCTTTAACCTTAACACTTCTTTCTCTCTTCATTCATTCCCACCTCTCTCTCTGTCTCTTTCTGTCTCTTGTTCTCCCTCTCTTTTTCCCTTTGCTTTCCTCAAAGCCAGACCAGCTGGCTTTGGACGGCTTCCTTCTCGCCCCTGTGAGGCTTTCCTTCACACTCTCTGCCTCCTCTTGTCCCCCGGTCTTTCTGCCGGGAGGGAGCTGGGCGACAGCAGTTTGAAGGGTAGGATCCCAGATGGACACACACACTCTGGGCATGCGTGTGTGTGAGACAGGGCTTGGCTCAGGGGAGAGCCTGGACCAGCCGCAGCTGTCACTCAGCCTTCCCGTGAGTGTTGGGTGCATCTTTGTTTTGTGTTATGATTATTAATATAAATGAGAAATTGACCTGATAAGGGTCGAACATCGTAAGAGAAATGCTTGATTCAGCATGTATGCGGTAGTGCATCGCTAACATATCACTGAATGGATATATTTGCAAATTTAATTAATACTATTTATTAATATTCCTAATATTCCATGAAATATCTGAAAAATCATATATATGTATATAAAATCAAGCACTATTATTAATCATTACCGGTATGCTATATTATTCTGTAACTGCTATGGATTATTTGTTGCCTTTTAAACCCATCATCACTGTTATAATTAACAAATTGCATCTTTTTTTTCTTTTTGTGTCTTTTTTTCATTTAAATAATATGAAAATGGCAAAAAAATCTGAAAAACTGCTCTTCACACTGTGTGAAAATGTCATGAAAAACTGACCAATAAAAATAGTCCAAATTGACTTTGAAATTCTTCAATAATTACATTGAAACTTAAGAATAACATTTATGTTTTACATGTTTCGAGAAAAAAGAGATACAAGGTTTTGTTCTGACAGTGAGGGTCAGAACAGGTGTGGGTCCACGTCAGTGCCCTTAAGTTTTCAATTGAAGAAGTTAGAAAAGAACAGCCAGAAATAACACTATATATTTCAAGTAATTTGGTATTGATGGGTCAATGAGATCCAGAAAACCACGCAAGTTTTATAGAATATGTTCTGATAGGAGACAGCTGACATTTTCAGCATTGTGCCAGACCACAAATAGCTCCAGACTACAGGGCTACTACGCCACCAATTAAAAAGGGATTGTACAATAGCCCTTACACAACAAACTCCAAAAAGTCAGGGGAGGATTCACTGTGCCAACACTTAAAGAGCAGGGCACTTTTATTCCTCCATTTTTGACTGGCTCGAGTCTTCAACAGTCACGCCCAAACTGAAGGTCACCATTTTGACTGCAAGTTCTTGCATCATGCATCATTATCTTTCTCCTAATTAGAGGAACTAGCCCCAAAAGCCCAAAATGTATTTTGTAGGCCACTACGGTCCCAGTCTGTCTCAGCAGTGAGTGACTGTCTCCTTTCTGGAAAAGCAGAACTCAGACATATGTTGAACTTGAACTGAGCCTGTTCGTGTGTTATTCACTGTCAATAAAGAAAGAGTGATGGGGCTCTTGCATTTAGAAAAGTATGATCTGATTCTCATGTGACATTTTGTACTAAACACCATGGATAGATAGAACTGACAAATGCACCAAGAGTGGAAAAAGAAGACAGTTCATGAACAACAGCAATCAATGATTTATGAACTACTTATCATTTCACCACATCTGGCATGCCAGAGCAACCACAGCAGACAGGATAAAGGTGAGGAGTTGAAACCAAGTGAAAAGTGGATCTGGCACTAAAGCACTCTGTGTCAATGCAGACATTGGCTGTGCGTTAGATAACTATGTAGGGGCTCTAAAAATACCCTGTGTCTCACAGTCTGGTTTAGCTCTCTCATTACTGCCTGTAATTAACACTGAGCGTGCCATGCCAGCTCCTTGCACAGCACACCACACAACTGTCACATACTCATGTGGATCAAAACTGCTAAAGTTTTCAGAGCGGTTCTACTTTTCTATAGTTTTCCAACATCACGAGGTACTGAAAACTGTGATAAGTTGTATATTTCTACTCTGATATGAAACTTGACCTTCTCTAGTTCTTATAGGACCTTGGCCTTGATCTTCTGACCTTCCACCCGTTTGGCAACAGAAGTCAGAAAAAACGAAGTAGCCAAATGTTGAGAGTTCATATACATAAAAACTCCCAGCATGCAGTGGTTGATAATGAGAAGAAATTCCATGAGAAAACAATACTTAGGTTTCAGTGTTATGCCCTATTCCAAATGCATTTACTGTTCTTTTATTGTATTTTTGCATGCCTAGAGTAGCTTCCAAGAATGGTAGGTGCTCTCTAATTATCTCACCATTTGGTGAAGCTACTGTATGGTGCTATTTATAAAAAAAAAAAAAAAATGAGCCAGCCATTCTGCATTAACTCTACCGAGTTCATTAAAAATTGAGCAAGGTCAGAAATGAAGCTCCTCTTCTCATTACTCATTTTGTCCCTAATTTCATGAATTATTTCATTAATCATGCAAAATGGCTGTAGAATAATTCACCCTGACATGGTGTTGTCAGGTAAAATTAGCAGAATTCCGCTTGATAAACAAAGGCTGAAATGGCAGAGAACAGAAAACCTACATTAAAGTCATTATCACATTATAAAGCTTGTGTTTTGAAACTTTAACACTACAATGAGTGGTGTTTTTGCACACTGATCTTTCTGGGGATACTTGAGCTGCTCTCTGCCATAACCTATATATATAACATTGATATGGAAGTTGGCTTGAATGCAATTTTGCAGCAACTTAAATGTCACTTTCTAATATTCTTTATACACATACTGAAACTTCAGAATCAAATGGGTTAGCCTGACATTTCGGCCAAAAAAGAGTTACTGGCAAAAATCCATTCAGACAGTTCCTTACTGCATGAGTCTGAAATCTAAGAGAGCTAAATTTAACTTCCCAGAACAGAAATCTAAGCTAAACATGTAGAATTCTGACACCAGTGGCATGGCTTTCAGAACTCAACTTTACTGATGTTCTAACTGAATTTGTTGATGTTTCCATTTCTGATTATTTTACACATGAATGTTCAGTTATATTTCACCTCATTAATTAATGTGAGGCCCATTTTATCCCAAACTATTGAGTCTGCCTGCAAACATTATACATAATTAATATACAGTACTGTGCAAAAGTTTGGACCTTTCCTTTGTTTATTTCTACCTTTCCTAAAAACAAGGGCAAAACTGTCTCTTCTCAGGTTATGACTCATAGATTTTGTTGTTGACATTCAAATGTGATTTTACAGTGATTTTAGTATTTACCATCCCATAATCTTTCATGGTTTGGTTTGTAAGAAAAATGAAAAATCCTGATTTAAATCTTACCTTAAAATCTTTAAATCTTACACATAAAAACACAGATGCTAAGACACAGACGCAGTGGAATATTGCATTTATTAGGTTATGTTTTATAAACAAGTAATAGGAATCCTGTTGCTGTTTGAGTAGGCTGAACCACATTGCATGAGGTTTTTAATTACAATTTATGTGTAATACGAACTATGCTACTGCATTTTGAAATGAAACACTCTATATATTGAAGAAAATTAAATAAAGAAACTCAAAAACTAAAAGTAACAACGTTTTTAATCTGTCCACTATTTTTTGTGTACACTGCCAGTTTATCCAACCATTCTTCCAATCTTAAGCAACTAGTTACATCTATGTCCTCTAGTTACACTTGTCTCCTCAGCAATAATTGTCCACAAAGTTCTCAGTGGCATTATATTCACCTACAAAAAGACACTAACATTCACACATGCAACTACCTGTGCATCTAATCTTGCTGAAGGATTTCTGGGGAGATGAGATAAGACAACCCACTTACAACAGCAAGTAACAGAAAACAAATTTAAGTTCTACACACGTTTTAAAAAGCTACCTAAAATGTTTCCTTGGGCAATGTAATGATTTCCTACAAAAATTGTAAATAATAATAATAATAATAATATGATCATCATCACACTTCACACACCACTGAAAGCTTCTTCAGGGAACCAGAAGTGGTTCTTCTGTGAAATCACACGAACATCCCTTTCTGGCACCTTTATTTTTAAGAGTGCTCTGACTTAGACCTGAATAAATCCATAGATATTTCTGTCCGTCTGTATGCTGTAAGAAGACAACTTATCACTGTGGGTCTGGAGAATGTGTAGCTGTCAAGAAGCTGTTACTAAGAAAATCAAAGAACATTTGCAGTAGAACCAATGGATTTTCTTGGTTGGTGGACTATTCTCAACCCAGGACAGTGACTTCCTCCAACCCAGCACAGTGACTTCCTCCAACCCAGCACAGTGACTTCCACTACTATGTCAGTGTCACTGCTGTGCTGAGCATGAGCCACCACCCAAGTAATGCCTGTTCACTGGTGCTCCTGTGAGAGTCCTGACCACTGATGAGCAGTGTAGATGGGGCTAACAAATGATACAGAGAAACAGATGGACTACAGTCTGTAACTGTAAACTACAAAGTGCACCTATATGGTCAGCTCAGCTGAGAAAATGGATAATGAGTGAAGTTACAATGGAGGTGTATCTAATGAAGTGCCTTGTCTGTCTATTTTTTTTCCCTTAAAGCTGAAAAATGAATAAATTCGATTTAATGGTCGTCTTGACTGGAAACTAAATAGATTAAAAGTGGTCCCTGAGTTTTTGCAGTACTGTACACCGAACCTCATTTATGAAACATGAGTACGAACAAAATTTACACCTGCTCTAGATGAGGACTCTTGTGTAAATTAAAATATGCAGTGAATTACTGCTTCCCATCTTATTAAGTCAGAATAGAGCTGGGTACAAAATTAAAATGAAAGATGCCAAGTAAACTCATGTGATATATTTAAGATGCAGATTTGTTTGAGAGGCAAACTTCTTGTTTATGGGCAAAAGTTCTAGGTTTGTGGTATGGATATCCCATGTAAATAATAAAGTCTTGGATTTCTTCAGGTTGTCCTGGCAGTACCTGCATAGTAGCAGTCTTGCACATGGATGAAAATGCAGCAGCCAGAGTAATTACTACTTTAGAGATTGCAGAGATTTATTGGCAAAGGGTGATGGACGACACAGACCTTTCTCAATTAAGGGCGAGCAGATTATTAAAAAACAAGCATGAAGAATATGCCGGCTATCACAAATAAAGGTCAATGGGCTTGCAATTAAAGTGCTCATCCCACGCAGTCAGGGTTCAGGAGCTTTGGCCTGCGACCATGTGCATTAAAGCATTTGATTGCATCTGAGTGCTGGTGACTTATTGGACACTTTGTCTATGACTAATATTTAAAGGGCTTTTATCATAGAAAAAGAGTTTCACTTGCTTTTTGGACTTTGGTGTTTGGTGTAGCATGTAAACATCATTTCGGAACATACCATCGACTCTTGTTCCTATACAACCGGAAGTTCGGAACAAACAAAAAACAACAAAGTTTGGAATTTGTAGTTTTAAAATAAAACCTTGTATCTCCATTATTGTCATCTTCCACTTGTTGGCATCATTTGGAAAAATCTTAAAAAATAAATATCGATAATAGGAACATAGACCTGCCAATTCCTTTTAAAGTTTTAAGGTGTATCACAGCTTATTTTGCTTTCTGAGGCATAGTCAGGCCAGCCATTCTGAATAAAAAGGCAGTAACAAAAATCACCGTTTATTTTAAGAAAATGTTAGATACAGGCCCTTTTAGGCAGCTGACAAATACATTGCATCTGTATATGCCCATTTTCATGTGTCTATATGTTTAAAAAAATATTTAAAACATTATACAGGTTTTAAAGATTCATTAAAGAAAGAATACAATTGTAAAAATGTGCTTCACTTCAGTGTGTGTAAAATCACAGGTCACACAAAGCACATTAACAACTTCCAAAGGTTAAAATGAAGTATTAACAGCATTAACAGTATTAATCTCCTGTGTTTTTAGCACTGTATTTCACCAACATAAATACCCATGCAAGAAAGTGAGATCCGCCGAATAAACCTTCTGTTCATTTAAAAAAATATTTCAGTTAAGTTTCAGTTCTAACCTTTGATTTCCATGGTCTGCTACTTTCACACTAGAAACAAAAAAAAAACAGTCATTAGCATCATATTACAGAAAGTATTCCCCACATAGAGTACTGTGCAAAAGTCTTTGGCTTTTATACAAACAGTTTAAATACACTTATCTGAGCAGTGAGTGTCTTTCTGCCAACAAAACATCTTAACATTAAAGTTAACATTAGAATGAATGCAAACAAACAAGACAGTAGTAAAAGTATCCAGATTTTTTGTGTGTGTGTAAAACGTAGTTAAAACAGGGTTTACTTAGTATTTGCCTGACCCTAGTTCATGTGTGCGCATTCTACTACAAATGTATGCACATGAAAATACTACCTAACTAAAGAGTGATAAGTCAAATCAAACATGATACTGTAGGTATGAAAGTGAACCTAAGATTATTCCTCTTCAAAAGGCTGAAAACTGTCATATGCAACCATGTACACTAATGATACAGACTCTAAGAAGAACTATTCCCTTCTAGACTTCTAGACTCTGTGAACCTGCCTCACGCTATCCTGGGTATTTTACACATTCATGCTAACATGTCCTTGTGGCAATCATGGATTTCTGGCAGGCTTCTTTCAATACTTAGTTGAAATGATCAGCCCACTTGTCTTTATTTATTACTGACTGTTTATGCATTAGTCAATTCTTTATATTTTATTGCTCTTGTTTTGTTACTGTGTTGCTATCCGGTGTTGACCAGAGGAGGATGGGTTCCCCTTTTGAGTCTTGCTTCCTCTTGAATGTTCTTCCTCTTGCTCAGAAGGGGGTTTCTTCTTGCCACTGTCGCCCCTTGGCTTACATACTTGAAGCTTGGACCTGGGTTTCTGTAAAACTGCTTTGTGAAATTGTAAAACAAGCTTTAGTAATAAAGAAAATTCCTAACAGTGGATGAAAAGTGATATTTAAAAAAGGGAAACGTCTGCTCGAGTCCTCCACAGCCAGAGAGACAGCTCAGCTTGTGGAAGGGTTTGTCAGGAACAAATAAAGTCGCACAAGATCTTCCAAGGTGATTCATGCGTCACTGCTTATCCTCCTGCTCCAGACTTCTGAGCGTGCCTTTGGCACGTTATGCAGTCATGGCTCATAATTAGGCCTCGCTGTGTCTTCTTCAGCTGACACGCTATCACTAGAAAGATCCAGCAGGTGCTGTCATGTTGAATTCTGAAAGTCGCAAGAGCAAATAAGAGACAAGTAGAAGCACACCCGCATGCCCTGCCTGTCATGGCCCAAAGAATGTGAGAGCAAGACTGGTGTGTTATTGATGTCTCAGAAGTTGTTGATGTTTTTGTTCACCTTTGTGTCCATTTGAAAAAAGAACCCAGTAGCTACTGGCCAGACATGGGCAGCTATGATAAACAGCCTTTAGAAGATTTTCACCGCTGTGAGTGTTGGTGTTAGGACAGATTTTCCACACCAGATGTGTTTATTATACGAAACGAACAAAGCCCAACTCCACAGCTAGGAATCCTCATCCAGTTTGCCTTGGCTCACACACCCTTGCTGTAATCAGTACTTTGTCATCTGTAAGCACCCTTAAAGGCTGCAAGGGGGATTGGTATTGTTTGTCTGTTTTAGATGCTTGGCCCAGAGACTTCAGTAGTATGCACCCATACTGACAATATCCCTTGAGCATATTAATATATAAGTTGGCATTTAACTAGGCACAACATGGTCATATATGTAAAGGGAACTAATTAATTAGATGTTGGATTTTGCTCAGTATTGAGAGTCATGGCATCTTTTTTTGTTATATTTTGTGAAGTAAATCTTTACCAATATGCTTCATGTTCCTTTGTATTTTCTTGTATGGCTGCATCTGTCATGGGAATATGATTGGTATTGAATGGGCAGCAGTGGCTTCATAAAATATGAATTATACAAATACATTAAGCTAGTTTATGTTTTCTGCTTGTTTTCTTGTTCTGAGATTATGGTGAGCAAAGCTTTTGTTCTCTCACACCCCTGCGGTGCTATTGAAGACACCCAGCCTCAAGCAGGCAATTTGACTCATACTATAGGCCAATCGCTCTCTCTCTGCCAGCCTAATCCACGCGAAAGACTTAGGTATTCATGTCTTACAAATGTGCTGAAGCAAAAAAATAAAAAATCCTTAACTCCCTTTGCCAATGAGGTGGTGCAGGAGCGAGCACATTTTCAGCCGTAATAAGCCATTCAAATTAACCAGCCTAGTAAATGCTTTGTGTCTCATGCTCAACCGACAGGAGCTGCCATCCTCAGCACACGTGGATAAGTTTTATCCCTTTATTCCTGCCCTTAGTCCTTTATTTCTGCCTTTTTTCACTGTCTGTCTCTCACCCTCAGTAAACAGTGGCTCTCGGAGATGCAACTGTGTCTTAAGCGCAGGTAATAAATTTGTGTGTCGAGCCTGCGTGTCACAGATTAAGCATGTTTTGTTTCGGTGGGTGATTTATGAGGGCGACGCCGGTGCAGTGCACTTGGCAGTGAGTTTTGATGATGGCGCCACAGAGCAGGAGGGGCAGAGTAGGAGGAGGAGAGGAGGGAGGGTGGGCAGGTGTCAGATTTGTATTACAGAATGACTGATCCGTAGCTGCTCGGAGGATGCCCGCCATAACACACACCTCCTCCATTAATCACACACAAGCTCCTCCGCAAGCCCCCTGGCCTTCCCCTTGCTCTTGCACAGCCGCTCCACAGCCTCATGTTGCCAAGAAACTGCAAGAAAGTCCCCTGCAAGACCCTTTACACCTGAACCTGCTCTCTACGGGCATCTAAGAACCTTTCCCCTGGTCCCTCAAGCATTAAAGATACACTGTAGTTAAAGCTATAGTTCAGCCAACAGTCAAATATACACAATTTCCCAAATAGCCTAAAATGTCATTCCCCAGCCAAAATGGTTGATACACATCCATAGTTACACATGTTTTGAAAATTACTTTTATTGCTGCGACACAAGTCCTATTTAATACTAATGCTTAGTGTAAGGGTTGGTGCCTGGACGGGCTGGCAGGGGGCGGTTGTGTGCCCTGCCTTCACAGCCGCGCTGTGTTGGGTCAGCCGGGGGGTACGTCGCCATGGTTATGGCAATCATGCTTATGTGTTTCACCTGGGCCAAAGCCCTTTTAACGCTAGTTGTCGGACTAGGCGGTGCGCGGTCCTTACAAAAGCTCTGTTGGCTGGTGTGGCTGCTTGCTTTAGCCACACTGGACTTGCGCCGATAATTTGGTAAAGGTTCTGGGTTTAAAGGGTCTCCCTTTCCTCCCCCTTTCCCTGTTTGCCCCAGCAGAGAGGTCTGAGCAAGACTCTGACGGCAGTGGGCCCGGAGATCTGTGGCCGACTCGTAGCGGGTTCCCGTATACAGCCGGGGTGGCTAGTGGGCCCACCATGCTTCCAGGGGCTCCTTTCCTTACCCTTAAACCCAGTAATCTTTTCCCTTACCGTCGTGACCCAGAGGGCGCCCTAGCTTGGCCCGTGTTACCATCTTGCGGGCTAGACTAACCGCTACACGTGTAGTTCCAACGCGGTCTGTTTACATATTGCGCCGGCGGAAGACGGTGTAAATCCACCCGATTTTCCGCCGATGCAATTTTCCACCTGTATTCAAACAGGGCCAATCAACTTGTCTAGTCTCACAAAGCGCGTCTCCCCTCCTCGCTGACGCGACCGGGGAAGTGATGCTCCCTTCTGCCACTCTGCGGTTGGGTTCTGTAACACAGTCACATGTCAGCTTCGACGCCGGCACGTTACACTTAGATAATCTTCCTATATTTATCATTTATATTATACTATAATGTTCCATTACTGAGGCGAAAGTTTAGTTTCTGATCGTCTGATCGTCACACAGATTTATCTGAGTAAATAACTGACTCATCACGTTGATCTATCAGTCAACTCAGGCTTTAGAAGAGTTCAATACCAGTGAGGTAACTAAATGAAAATCACATTGATTTATCAGTCTACTCAGGCTTTACTTTGAGTTCAGTAACACTGAGAAAACTAACTGATCATCACAATGAATTATCAATGCATTCTGGATTTAGATAAGTTCAGTAATACTGAGATAACTAACCGATCACACTGAATTATCAGTCTATTCAGGTTTTAGATAAGTTCAGTAACACTAAGATAAATAACTGATTCAGCTTTAGCAGTTTTTGTAAAAATGCTGTTCGTCATGCACCTCTTTAGACTCCTTCAAGCAGGGTTTCGCTTGCTAGCAGAGCTTGCTGTACAATCTATGATGATATTCAGTATTTTTAAAGTATTCTCCTAAAAATGTGAAACGCTAACTGTATTCTGGACACTGCCTTTTCAAAATGTAACATGGACTGAACAAACATACTTATATATTCTGAATATTCCAGATGCATGTATTCTGTTACATCCCAGCCCTGGACATAGAGTGGGGGTGAGTTTTTTGTGAGAAAGCTGCAACGATAAGTATGTTTTTTTTTTGTTCCCACAAGTGCAGAGATTTTCACAGCCCTACTGTGTTAGCAGGGTGGACTCTTACATGGGCTGCGTGTAGCAACCATGGATTACATCTACATACAGAGCAAATTAGTGCAGTAACGATTATTTTTCTATTTCATAATCTTAGCATGAAATAATATAGCCATAAGTGTTTTATTCTTTTATCATGTTTGCTAAAAGTGGACTGAACACTTTTGGGGAAAAAATATTCATAAGTCTTTCCTCACATCACAAAATATTTGTTACATTGTGAAGAAAAACTACCTACACACTGTAGGTGGGTCCTGGCATGAAAAGGTTTCACTATTAATTCTGGGTCATATTAAAGAGTGCTTGCAGATAATGTGAGGCCATCTGTCTAAAAGCCAAAGTGGAATGGTTCAAGTACAAGAAGATGCAGAGGGTTAGTGGATTGACCTCATCAAAGTCAAGATTTGAACTGCAAGAAAACCCATAAACATCTTGCATGCAGGAGTGGTCAAAAAATTCAGCAAGTTGATGTCTAAGTTTGGTGGACAATTATGTAAACAATAAGTTATTTTAATTATTATATATTATGCTAAAGGGGGCAAGACTAGCTTCTGAGGACAATGGTGAACTTACTTTTTCCACAGAAGAAAGTCACATTTATTGGTATTTTTGTTGAATAAATCATTAAAAAATGAAGTTCTACTTTTTTTGATCAAGTAGGTCACCTTTATCTGTAGGCACTGTATGTTTGCTTGATTTTCTAGTCATTTTGAAAATGTATTGCCACTTGGAATTATGTTTAGGCTTAAATCCCATACTAGCAGTAGCAGTATTAGCTCAACTATCCTTAGAGTCAAAAAACAAATACGCAATTCTATTCAGTATTCTCTCTGTACTCACTGTGGTGTGAGGCAAACGTGTGATAATATAGGCTTGCAGTTTTCACAGTGCTAACTGGTAGAGTTTAAGCTTCCGTTAATTGTTAGCTACATTGCTTTATAGCTGGCCAAACCATCGTTTTAGACTGTACCCTCCTAAGTAAGCAGAAAAGAAAATAGAGAGGTAGAGAGGAACCCAGGGTAAAGAGGGGAGGAGAATCTGCCACTCAGGTGTTTCCCTTAGGGCTTTCTCCGGCCTCGCAGAAGACCACCGTTGTGATTGAAGATCTGCCAATATTTGTCCCTGCACGGAAATGGATGTGGGAGCAAATTAGGCCTGACGAGTTAATCAGCCGTGATTCACGCCGATCAATGCAGACCTTTACAGTCATATTTCACACAGCCCAGTGGCACAGGGAACTCTTTCACGGGCCCCACGTCCGCAACAAGAATGTTGCAAGGCCCACTCGCGTCCGTTCCTCCTTCACTGAGCTCTCTCCCTGTTTCACAGGATTAAAATAATTCACTCGCCCCCTCAAACAAACAGCTGGCTCAGCACGAGCCAGCAGCAGTGCAAGGCTCCAAACCCAATAAGCCTGACCAACTGCAGTTGCCCGGGGCTGGCATCCAGGGCTCATGCAGGGTGTGCCTTGCTTTTTCAGGCCCCCAGTATTCTCACAGTCAAAGCTGTCCTGAGATCTCCTCCAGTGTAGGAATTGTAGAAATGTCCTTGGACTTGACATTGTGTGAACAGCAAAAGAAGGCATGCCACTGTTTGACTTCGACAAGAGCTTGTTTTTGTACCCAATGAACACAGTGCATCACGTTTAAAGGAAAAGCACTTCTTTTCATTACATATTAGAAAAATAAATGTGAGTTAATGGTTATTAATGACACAAAGTTGAAACTGGCAGCCAGTAAGATGTCTAAAATAATGGGGTCAAGCTTTCACTTTCACAACTTTAGAGGTGATAATGTTTACATGTGTTACTAGGTGTGTTCAATAGCATGTACAGTGTCCTACACATTTTAGCATATCATGTTCCATATCTGCACCACTGGTAAACCTTTACACTGTGACACTGTTGCACAGTCATCTTTTTTGCTTCTTGCCAGAGTTCTCCCTGGATAGCTGAAAGACTGTCTGAGTTTTTCAGTAGCATGGCATTTCAAAGAATGCTCTGAAGTCTTTTGTGTTAGATTTTTCTTGAAACATAGTACTTACCCTCTTCTGCATCTTCATAGATACATCCTGAATGCTTTTTACATTGTTAAGTCTCAAGTCTGTTCCTAAAATGTAAATATTTTTACAAAAAGCTTTTATATGAGCTTAATGACGAAATGACTGAATGAATATAATTTGTTTGAATATCGCCCATTTAAAGAAATGATTCAGTGAAAAAAAAAATTTATCTACACAATTTTCCACTCCCCTGCTTATTAGCCAAGACGTCTTTAGTTTGGCACTGAAGATTTGATGCTAGCACTAGAAGTCTTTGTTGTAGATATGTCCCCAAACCTTCTCTCAGCTCAAACCATGACCAGCTCTTTATTAATGTGGTAATGTGGCACAGATTTATGTATGTAGTTTTGGGCCCAGTATGACTTTTTGTGAGCTATATAAAAAATCACCTCTGTGCTTTAGGCCACCATTTCCAGCGACACCAGGGCTGGATTCTGATCTCATTCTAAATCAGCACTCATTCTACTGAGGCTGTTTTGTAAAAATTAGACCTCCTGTTTTAAAATGCCAGTGAATTTTTGCTCATTTTTATTTCTCAGAGTAAGTCTTTATGTGTCCTAAACCACATCCAAAAATCAAATTGAACAGCTGGATGTGGTTTAAGCAAGTTAAGAGAAGTTTTGGGAAGAATGTATTTACAAAAAAGATTTGGGTGAACACTTTTTGTCTTTGTTAGCAATGTTAACCTTGTAAAGCCAATGCTAAACATAATCTTAATCTAAGACTTTGTCTGGGGTAAGGGTAAAAATGTATACATTTGCCAGCACTAAAAGAATGCATTCTCTTCCTGAGCAAATGAAGCGACTTTTATCAATAAGCAGCTGCTATACACTCAAGGTCTGGACAGATTTTATTTTTCAGGATCTCACTACAACTCCCTTTGCGGTCCCACACAGTCAATTTACCCTCAGCACAGCCTGAACGGAGAGAGACAATGTTTGATGACAATCCTGAAGTGGGAAAGAATGCTTCTGCACCTTTGTGAAGGCCCTGAATTGTCATAGTTCTGTTTTAAGTAGTCAGAACCTTGGACATTCTATGGTTAGCCAAGGCCTGCCTTTATTGTGCCCACGCAATTTTTTGTTCATCCTATCCGCATGGGTGCAGCTGAAACAATGGGGGCAAGATGTCAGTGGCTGTGCACTGACAGGCTGCGAAGAGAGTAAGCCCAGGGCCGCGGCCCATAAACGGAGGGATATGGAGGGCTAACATGATGACAGGCAAAGTTGAATGCAAGCAGGAAGGAAGTATCCCACAATAGCAGGAAGCTCATTATCTACCCAGGTGAAAGCTCAGCCTGGCTCCACGATGACTCGGAGCAGCCCTTCAACAGGCACTAAAGACAAAATTAAGTCAGTGGTACAGTGATCCACAACTACAAGCACATGGGCATTTTGCTGTCTATGCTACAGGCCTTGTTCAGACTTTGCATAAACATCTGCCTCCATCCATCTATCCATCCATCACCTTCTGCTTTTCTCAGCAGAGAAGTCCAGCCCTCCCTCTCCCTAGCCGCCTCCACCAGCACTCCAGGGGGTATGCCAAGGCATTCCCAGGACAGCCGAGAGATATAATCCCTCCAGCATGTCCTGGGTCTGCCCATAGGCCTCCTCCCTGTGGGACATTCCTGGAAAACCTCCCTAGGTAACCGCACAAGGGGCATCCTCACAAGATGTCCAAACCACCTCAACTGGTTCCTCTTGGCGTGGAGAAGCAGCGGTTCTACTCTGAGGCTCTCCTGGATGTCCAGGCTTCTCACCCTATCTCTAAGGGAGAGCCCAGCCACCCTCCGGAGAAAACTCATTTCGGCCGCCTGTATCCGCAATCTCATTCTTTCGGACACTACCCATAGCTCGTGCCCATAGGTGAGAGTGGGAATATAGATGGACCAATAGATTGAGAGCTTTGCTTTCTGGCTCAGTTTTTTCTTAGCCACAACAGACTGGTTAAGTGCCCGCAACACTGCTGATGCCGCCCCAATACACCTGTCAAGCTCTCGATCTCCTCTACCCTCACTCATGAACAAGACCCCAAGATACTTAAACTCCTCCACTTGGGGCATTACCTCCTTCCCGACCTGTAAAGGGCAAACCATCCTTTTCCGACTAAGAACCATGGTCTCAGATTTGGAGGTGCTAATCCTTATCCCCTCGGCACTCGGCTGCGAAACACCCCAGCACAAGCTGCAGGTCCCCGGCTGTTGAAGGCAACAGAACTACATCATCAAAAAGCAGAGAAGCAATCCTGAGGACACCAAACCGGACACCCTCCACTCCCTGGCTGCAACTAGAAATCCTGTCCATATATGTTATAAACAGGACCAATGACAAAGGGCAGCCCTGATGGAGGGCAACCTTAACTGGGAACGCATCCGACTTATTACTGGTCTTTTACTCCATTCGTATAGGGACCGGATAGCCTACAGCAGCAGGCCCTGAACCCCATACTCCCGAAGCACTCCCCACATAGCACAGCAAGGAACCTGGTCGTAAGCCTTCTCCATGTCCACAAAACACATGTAGACCGGATGGGCAAACTCCCATGACCCCTCCAGCACCCTTGTAAGGGTATAAAGCTGGTCCAGTGTTCCACAACCAGGACGAAAACCGCATTGTTCCTCCTGAATCCGAGATTCGACAATCGATCTCACCCTCCTCTCTAGCACCTTGGCATAGACTTTCCTGGGCAGGCTGAGAAGTGTGATCCCCTTATAGTTGGAGCACACTCTCCGGTTCCCTTTTTTAAATAAGGGGACCACCACCCCAGTCCGCCAATCCAGCGGTACTATCCCAGACCTCCATGCAATGTTGAAAGGCGTGTCAACCACGACAGCCCCACAACATCCAGAGCCCTCAGGTACTCTGGGCGAATCTCATCCACCCCTGGGTCCTGGCCACCATGGAGCTCTTTTACCACCCTGGTGACCTCATCCCCTGTGATGGGCAAGTCCTGACCAGCTCCCTCTGGCTCTGCACCCTCTGATGTCTCACAGGTGGCATGATTATATAAATCTGAGGCTGGGTTGAGGATGTCCTCAAAGCATTCCTTCCACCTCCGGACGATGTCCCCAGTTGACGTCAACAGCACCCCATCCCCACCATAAACAGTGGGCACCAGATGCTGCTTTCCCCTCCTGATATGCCGGATGGTTTGCCAGAACCTTTTTGAGGCCAACCGAAAGTCTCTTTCCATGGTCTCACCAAACTCCTCCCACACCCGGGTTTTTGCTTCTGCAACTGCCCGAGCCGTGTTCCGCCTGGCTTGCCGGTATTCATCAGCAGCCTCAGGAGACCCACATGCTAACCACGCCCGATACGCCTGTCGATATACGAACATCTGTCTCTAGTAATATAATCATGAAGTGGACATTGAGGGGTATAGCCATAAACACCTGGCTTTTCTATGGGTTTCAAATGTATCTCCAGTGACCAGACATGAATGGATTTTGTGGAGGCATTTGAAGAGTTCTGTAATAAAGAAAAAGAGTCCAGAATTAATTCATTAATGTTAATTAAACAGTAAAAAGTCAGATTTTCAGTGTCTAGTCCAGTCGGTTCACCTGAAGCTCAGACAGTGATGAGTAGTTTTAACTAAAGTATTGAGCATTGGAACAGTATCAGAATCAAAACTCTGAAAATAAAAAAAACAATAATATTCCTTTTATTGGTAATGTAACTTAAAACAAGCAGAAGAGGACACAAAGAAAGATTAGCAGAGGAGCATTAGTTGTGTCAGTTACTGATACTGGATGATTAGGTCCTGATCGCAAATGCAAAAACTCATTCTAAAGATATGTGTGTGTGTATGTGCATAGGTATGTGTGTACATGTTTTCCCTCAGTACTTCAGCTCATCTACCTCACTTTAATGCTGAATAATTAAATTTATTTTGTGCTTTGTACTTTTTATTTTTGCAAGTATATTTTCTTCTTGCTGCTGGCATCTGAGAGCTACTAAACAAATTCCGTTGTATTCTGAGACAATGACAATAAAAATCTCTTGTCTCTTATCTTATCTTAACGAGCAACATTAGAGTTGTGACCTTAGGCTCATCTGCAGGTGCTCTAGAATATCTCAGTCTTATTGTCAGTGCTTTTCTAATGTGCACCTTAAAGCAGCTGAAGTCACTAATTAGAATAATATGCATACTTTATAGTGTAACATGCACCTTCTCATAACACATTCCTTAAAAGCCTCGGAGCTAAAGCTTCAGCACAGCTAGAGAACATTTGCTAAGTTAACCTAGTTAGGTATTGTGGCCTTAATTGATACTTAATAGTCCTAATTAAAAGCAATGCAGCAGACCAACCACAATGGACAAGTTCTACTTTTCATCTTAATGTTGTTGGCTTACAATGTATGCTCATGCTGTGTTCAGCAGTTATGTCAGCAATGCCTAAATATTCAGCAGAACATTAAAACATTTACAATACTTGCCAAACAAAGAGATTACAGGCTACTAAAGACACTGTCAAGCAACGATAATAAAGCCCTTTGGCTTCTAGATGTGGACGTCGTCTTGAGTCTGCAGCTAACATATGAACAGTCTGAATGTAAAAAAGCATGGACGGAAGAACAACAGTCTGTGCAAACAAGGCTCTGCAACACAAAGACGTTCTTTCACTGTGGAGGGTCGGTTATGTGAAGTGCATAATTGCAGGCGCTGTTGAACATATATTGCGTTTAATATACAGCTGCGGTTTGTTTGCTGAACCGTCCCAAGCAAACACATTTAATGTGTGCACGAGTAAATATTTGCAGCTCTATATCAAACTCGGAAGCTAAATTAGGCCTATCAGAGAGGGCAAATAGGGACTTTGCTGAACCGCCGGCATCGTTTTGGCATGCTGCTGTCCCAGCCAGGGATAGGCCCATCGCTGCACAGATTTAAGAGTGTAGGTACAAATGCACACGCGGGCGCACACAAACACACACAGCAGCAGAAGCTTTAACAAATCGCCCATTCTTTGACAACTGCTTAATTCATACATGCAGCCCGCATCACACTCCAGCTCTTTATGCAACCCCCAAACCCCCCCCGCCGGTCTGACTCCAGGCATCCCTAAACAGATTTTGGATCAGTGTGAATGTGCTAGTGTAGATGAAAAGGACTTAAATTTATGGTTGAAAGTACGGGAGGCAAGGACTGAGAACACATCTAACGTTCTCTCTCTCTCTCTCCCTCTCCCACTCTCTCTCACTCACTCTCTCTCTCTCTCTCTCTCTCTCTCTGTAAGGAGAGAGGGATTGTGCACGCTGAAGGGAAACAGGATTGACACACAGACCAGCAAGAGACAGGGGCCGGGTCTCCACGGCCGCAAACACAATAACCTCTAGCTACAGGGAATGTCACGCCTTGATGTGATTCAATTTTACATTATAAAAGAATTGATATTGAGCTGAACATACTAGGCTATATTTACCACAAATGCAGCTTTGAATTCCATAACAAAGCTCCTTACTCCCCTCCACAAAATGTTTCCTTTAATGTTGCAGGCTGAGGTTTATCAAGAAGTGTTTGACTAAATAATATTAGTTAAGTGACAGGACATCTTATATTGTAGGCTCGAAGTGCAAGGGATTATAGAGAAAGGGAAGAGGGAAGCAGCGTTGTCCTATTGTAAATGAACATTAAAAAATAACAAACTTCCTTTAAAAGAAGGGATCCCAGGTACAACGCTACCTCAGAATCATACATCTGTATGCAAGAACCAGTGGTCCAAAGCTAAGTGTTTTCTAAATCCATTGTAACATGTTTACAGATGCTCAGACTATTAACACACTGTTTTACAAAGTGCAGGTTTTGTCATCAGCGTTAGCATTAGCGCTAGGGTTAGACTTTGGGTAAGAGTTAGACTGAGATACATTTAGGGTTAGTAACTTTTGGCAATAATCTGTTTTTTTAAGGATATCACCACTTCTCTGAGCATATCGTGGATGTCATCAACTGTCAACTGATGATGTCAACTGTGTGTTTCATTACATTGTAATTCAGTTTATCAGTTCAATCTAAATCATTACATGCCATTACAAGTTATTTATCTGGTTTTACTCAGATCAAAAGAATACTTTGAACAAGGCCATGCAAAGCCAGCCTTTAATTAGATGAACAATATCAAAACCTTCCTCTTTTCACAGTGTACAAAGCATAATTTGTCCTGTGCAGTGCAGTGTGTGAAACACAGAACATAAATTTCCTGTGCTGGTGAGTTTTCATAGGTTTTTGTGGCACTACAGGGGCATTTTCACTGTTCCAACTTATTAAATTTCACAAAAACAAAATATTGTGATCATTACTGGATAAAATGAAAATGTCTCATGAAAGTATAGTGGTCACTGGTGCAAAGTAAGAGGAGTGGAAGGAAAATGTCCCTACAGTAAAAAACAGTACAACTAACCATGATAATGCATTAGATAACTTCAATAACATTACATTTTCCTGCAGTCTGTTTGGTGCGATGCAGTGTGGCAGCATTACAATCCCAATCCCTGAGCAGCAGATGTGTTGTCAGACCAACTAAAAACCCAGAAATGAAGCCAGAAAAAAATATACATCATATACATGAATATACATCAACAAACAAGATGGGCTGTGAAATGCTTTACAGATTGACTAAACAAAACCACAGTCATGGAAACCTGAGGTGTATAACAGTGTCTCTGTCTGTGTACAGCAGCATCCAGCTAGCACACTACCTGTTACTTTAAGCCCTACTAAGTGATTAGTGTCTCTGTGCTGCAGAATGTACACCATTGGTGACACTGGTGTCAGAAAAGGGCTGTCATTTTAAGCATTTTAATTAAAAATTCATTTTATAGAAACACAGAAACAAACACAGATTGGCAGAAATTTTCTGTTTTTTCATGCCATGTCATGTGTGGGAGTTGTGGAAGTTTACATTTACATTTACATGTATTCATTTAGCTGACGCTTTTATCCAAATCGCCTTCCAGGACAGAGGACACAATCAAGCATTAGCGCTGCACAGGGCAACACTAAAGTTGGTGCTACAAGGAAGACCAACGCATTTCTCGTAATTGTAAAATTAATAACAGATCGCAACTACTATAGTAAATACATATGCCAAGTGCTTACAGTAACTACTACAATATAACCAGTTGACAACTGCTACAGTAAAACTAAGTGGAACATTCTCATCTGGGTGACATCTGGTTGGTTATCAGGTAGCAGTAGTTCGTATGTGACCGCTAGGCTTGTGTGCTGAGGTGGGTGTGGAACAGTTGAGTCTTGAGACACTTCTTGAACGTGGATGTTGGACGTTGATTTTTACTCATTTGTTTATGTATTCAGTTTTACTAAGAGATATCCTGACCGTTTGATTGAGACCTAAAAAACATTATCAGAATAATTTAAAAAAACATTACTGTTATTATTTTACCAAATGTATATAAAAGCATATTTAAAAAATGTCATTGCTTTTTTCCTGATGTGGCCACTAAAGGGTTAAAATTACTATTTCTTTTGTTTATTTACATTATGAAAATAACTTTAAAAAAGTCAATTTTATGTGCCAATTGTTGGGGCCTTTATGACCTTTTTTATAAGTACTGTATCAAAGAGGGTGAAATGTTAGTTTGAATATGTTGAAACAATCAACAATTCTCATGTTATATACTTATTTTTTTCACATTTCTGTATGTATCAGAAAAAAACATGACTTTATTCCCTTTATTCCTGTTAATAATAATGTTTGATTTTTTAATTGAACATTGTATTTTTTAGCAATTAGATATATGACAACTGTAGCTGCAGGCGTATGGCTGTATGTAGACTTTAGCTAACCATCATCAGCCCCAGTTGTCAGAACAAATTTGCAAACTCAGCTGTAATATCACATTTTTGTCAGTCACCCCTTAACAAAAGTTAATGTTAACATCAAATGTTCACTTTGTGGTATGACACACACTCAGTATAAAGTGCTTTAGATTTTCTCTAGCGTGCTGAAAAATACCTCGCTCTATCTCAGCACCTTACCTCACCTTACCTTTTAATGCGCTGAGCAGTGTGTATTAAAGGTCTGGCAGATTAGTGCACGATCACTCTGCATATGACTAGACACAGATTTTGTGTGGATACATATTTTCATTGTGTGACAGTGACCTCATTACAAAACAGGGACTGTGAAGCCAAAGGTGCATATTTGCAAGCATGTTCATGTGTAGAAGTGTGTTTTGAATTCCAGCAACAAGATAACATCAGTAAATATGCACTATTAAGTGTATACAAGCGTTTTGGGATGTCAAGTAGAGACTTGCTACTGGCACTGCTTAATTACTGCAATAAACAGAGCATTCTGTAAATCTGTGGGACTTTGAGGCATTCACATGTTTCTGATTGTGTTTTTGAGCAACAGAATTAACAGACCACTTAGGTTTGTAGCATAAATATTTGTGTGAAGAACATTAGCCTCTGACACACTTTGAGCGTTTTCTCAAAATTGAAATTGTTTCTACTGTCTACCTTAGCAGCTGTAACTTGTAATTTCCTCTATTTCAATTTCTTCTATGCATACGTACTTATCACACTACATGGTTTCAGATCCTGATACAAAATATAATTTAAGAACATGAGAACATGAAAAACAAGATGGTCATCTGTCTCTCTATCTCTCTTTCTATCTATCTATTTATCTGTCCGTCCGTCCGTCCGTCCATCCCTCCATCCGTCCATCCATCCATCCATCCATCCATCCATCCATCCATCCATCTATCTATCTATCTATCTATCTATCTTTCCATCTGTCTGTCTGTCTGTCTATCTATCTATCTATCTATCTATCTATCTATCTATCTATCTATCTATCTATCTATGTAGCTATCTATCTATCTATCTATCTGTCTATCTATCTATCTATGTAGCTATCTATCTATCTATCTATCTGTCTGTCTGTCTGTCTGTCTGTCTGTCTGTCTGTCTGTCTGTCTGTCTGTCT
>JBBPDA010000021.1:1036514-1047566 GCA_037974385.1 Arnoldichthys spilopterus | reverse complement strand
TGTTGACAGTCGAGTGGTTGTGCTGCCTTATGCCCCAGGATGCCCTCATGTCTGTGCATCTTTCTAGGTCTCCCCTTAAGTTATGCTGTTATAGCGAGTCTTGCCGCAGCTCCTGCCTGCACTCAGACCACAATGTACATTGTTCTTAATCACTCATAACATTTCAGCATTTCTAACAATCTCTCTCTCTCTCTCTCTCTCTCTCTTTCTTTCTCTCTCTCTCTCTCTCTCTCTTTTGAGCTACCCTGCTGAGATACCAGTGATCCTGCCCCTTTCTGCTATCTGGAGCAGCCTGACCCACACTGATATCCTCTTACTGGTTCAAAGTTCTGTGGCTTTAAACCCGCTTGCTCCTGCTGAGGAGTCCATATGAACACACCTTTTTGCCAAAGACCTGATCTAAAGTCTAAAGGCTCTTTGGGGGCTCGGACCCGGTTTCTGTAAAGCTGCTTTGTGACAACATCACTTGACTTGACTTGAAAAAAAAAATCTGTGCTATGTGAATTCACGTGAACCTTTATTTTTAAATGACCTCCTTATTTGTATTTTGTAAATATTCACACATGCCTTTACTTTTAATTAAACTATTTAATTATATTGCAGAGTTACTTTGCCACAACTACTGCAATTATAATATTACTATTATTACAAAATGATTAAACTGCCCCATGGAAAAATCTTAGGGCTGTCAATTGACCAAATTAATTAATAGTAAATGCTCACGTTGATTTGATAATTAATCACAAAGTGAATAAAATCAGGTTTTCCAGACAAGGTCATTAGAGCTTCCTGCAGGTGGATCCTTTCTTATCTAAACCTGACATCTAGAGTCTGATGTTCTCTTTGCTACTAAAGTGCGTGGTGTCATCATGGCAAGATCTAAGGAACTCTCTAAGGCCTTCAGAAAAAAGGGTGTAGAATCCTACATGTATGTCTAAGTATGAGTTTCTCCAACAGCCGAGTATGGCTAAATCAATAAATCATTCCACTGAAAGAAAAATCATCTAAAACTGGTATAGATTTCAAATGACCGCTGTAGAGTGTGAGCATCTTGGCTTCAGCCTGCACTACTAAGTTTGAAATAACGGGTCAAACTAGGAAAATGCATTATCTACATTAAAAATAGTGGCATGATTATCTCATTAACCCCTAATTGTTATTGAATTATCATTAGTTATTGGAGCATTAACTGCTGAACTTTTATTTCCTTTTTTTTCATTTCTCTTTTCTGTATTTTTTTTGCTATTTTGTGGACGTTACAGGGAGAATAAACTTCCCCTTCCTTCTTGAAATAAGGACACTATCTGACAATCAGCTGTAGATTCCAAGTAAGTGAAGAACATCCCAGAATCCTACACTGAACCCAGTTTCTTCACACACACACAGCACTGTTTGCAGTCATTGATTTTGACACTACACTGAACCTGTGTCATGGAACGAGTATGCTCATGTCAGTGGGCTGCTAAGTACAGCTTTGATGTACTGCTTTGAATTTCAGAACTTTTTTCTCAGTTAGGTGTCATCATGGGTTTGACTGAACTGTGCAAGGCAGCGTGTGTCCAATGTAAACAATTTTCACTGCCAGCAAGCAAGAACCTCAAACGCTGGCCACAATTCAAGCCCTGGAATAGCCTGCACTGGCAAACAAAAGCCATTTATCATGCATTTTGCACTTCATGAAACAGTGAGACCTTGGGAGAAAAAGCAACTCCAGCTCTTGTCATATCTGTCAAATGATCATCTTTTTTTTAACATCAGTTCCTGTATATGGTATCTACATTAGATAGATTTACTTAGAGCCTGGATGGTGCTAGATGTATTCATTTATAAGAGTAAGTGAATTATGCATTTTTTGTTTTTTTACACTGATCAGGTGTTTCAGGGTCATTTTCAGCAGCAACTGTTACATTAGATGCGAAGGGAGAGGTTTTTCTGTTGTCGCTCTAATCTAGAACATTATTTTCTCAATAAGATTTTCAATTTCCGAGTGATATGTCAACATGGGGTTGGATTTACAAAGACATTGTTCAAACCCATGTGATTTTCCCTCCATGGGAGATGAAGATGTAAACAATGTAAACAATGGTGCGGGATTGCGTTCAGTGCAGATCATGAGTGGCGGGGATTGGGGATTAGGAAGAAGAGCTATGAGCAGGAAGCTAAGGGAGGATCAGAGTGATTGCATCAAGACGAGAACAAATGCAGATTGCGTCTCCACTGTCAAACTTCTTTTTCTTTGTCCTTAGCACAGCATTCTGTTTTGAGTGTTTGCATTTCAAGCGTTTGTATGAAATACACATCCTTAGTCTTTAGTTTGGAGCAATGTAAGAAGAGTCTAGCATAAGAAACTGAAATTAGACAATAAATATGATATGTGTTGTGTTTTGCTGCGGTTGTGTGTGTTATCAGTGTGTGTGTGTGTGTGTGTGTGTGTGTGTGTGTGTGTGTGTGTATAAGGCAGAAACTAGAAAGAGAATAAGGAGCAGAAAGTCCAAATTTTACCGCAGGCAGCAGAAGGCATGCAGCACTTGGCAGCGGTCCTTCTCCCAGCAGCAGCTGCGGCTCCAGCTTTGTATCTTAAGGTGGTGCCTGGTTGCCCCTCGCCACCTCGCATGTTTTCAATCAGCTGGACCCATAAATTATTGTCACCAGTAATCACAACTGTCCACTCGGGCTGGGCTGGGGGTCCCAGCCTGTCGCCACACATCGACTCAGACTTCCTGGGCTCTTGGCTGACACAAGTGAGGGTTCAGGACCTGAGCACGCGCCAAGCCGGCACATAGCAGACAGCTCTGCGGCCAGGAGGCCTCTCAGAGGAGTCCGTGTTAATGAAAATGATTAACCTATCTGCACCACACGAGATGACAAAATCAGAGCTTGTTACATCAGAGGCTGAAATGCCCTTTGTAATAAGAAGCTTTAAAGCTGTTGTCATACTACTCGGTCATCCACAGGCCCGTTGGCTTGAATGTTGCCTTGACCTCTGATCCCAAAATGATGCTGTCAGGGCTTCCCAGCATGATACAACAACAACAAAAAAAACACCCTGTTCTCACATCACTAGCTGAAACAAGCAAAAACAGAGGGGCTCCTCTGAGTGGTTCTTTTTCTAATAAACCCATGTTACTTTGGCCAAAGGCCTGGGTAATCTCAGCACGACCTTGTGTTTATCACCATGCTGTACTTTCTCCTTTGCTATGCAAACTCCCAGCATGGGAGAAGCAAGCCCACCTCTGGCTAAGCAGTGCTGTCAGTCTGTATCTGTGCTTGAGCAGCCTTCACTTTCAATTAGCCCTCATCCAGCCCAGACAGGCACCAGGAGTGGCCCACACTCAGTAAAGGAGCAGGATCCAAGATCAGGTGGGGTGCGAAGGAAAAGTAAGAAGAAGAAGAACATCAGTGCACCAGCTCGAGCACAGTGACTCCATGGTGCAGTGTGTTAAACACAGCACAGTTCCATGGACACAGGCCGGTTTGAGCAGATGAAAAGTGCCAACAATGAGGCATGTAATGGCCTGGATAACTGAACCACATTTATTGTGTAACAGAGAGGGAGTAGATGGTCATTGCATAACTAACAAATTTACGTCACCATACTGCCTTCAGATAATAAATGCAAAGGTGGCACTGCCGCTAAAACAAATAAAGGACACGCAAAATACAGTGGTGAAGCTTGTCTAGAGGAACACTTTAAGGGGAGCAGGCAAAGGAGATATAGGAGGCCCATGGAGGGAGACTTGGGGAGAAAAGATGCTGCCCGCAGGTTGTTTACAGCTAGCTCCAGAGTCAGGGGGGATTTGGTGTACTGCACCCCTGCTGGCATGCAGCTCTCTGTGGGGAAGAGCCTGAGGTGGAGACTGGTAAACATGGCCACTGCAATAGAGACATGAATGTCCCAGCAGACTAACATTGGTTAAATGTTCTCAGATTATATACTAATACATGTATATGTCAAGACAAGTAGACCTTACCTTATGTTTGTAAAAAAAAAAAAAAAAGTAATAAAAGTGAATAGGACAAGTGTCCATTTATGAGAGAGAAGAAAGAATGAGTGAGAGAGAAAAAAGACTTCGAGAGAAAATGGAAAAGATGAGAGAGAGAGAGAGCGAGAGAGAGAGAGAGAGAGAGAGAGAGAGAGAGAGAAAGGTTTGTTTTGATCAAGAGCTGTACAAGGTTAGCTAGAGGCTCAATGTAATCCAATACACAGCTTGTAGCTTCAGCCTACAAACCTAAACAGTCAATTCTTCCCTTCCCAGTTGTACACCATGTTTGCGTAAACCCTGCCAAGTGGTCTGGATAAAACCAGACAGCGCACAAAAAAAGACGAACCCTTACAAGTAGTCTGTCGCAATTAGTTTTCAGCCAACATTTCTCCAACAGCCGAACCTGAGATGCTCCTCTGTAATGAGCTCCTTGTGGTTGGCCAACCTACAGAGGCCCATTGTACAAGATCTGTGGCCAAGGCTTCACTGTCGGCCACCTGTGCTACCCATATTGAGGAAACCTGTGGTCTTCACTATACCATTCAGTTCTGGGTCAAGACAGTTGCCTACACAGATAATAAACACACATCATTCTCATTCCATTCAGACAAGAACGCTCCTTTCAGCTTCTTTCTATGCATTCAGTAAAACCGACAGGAGAAGAATCAATGTTATACTTGTTTAATGTAAGTAAAAAGTAGGAGTTGATATATAGACAGGATGGTGTGAGGGGTTCATAGACAACTTCCTAGTCAGACAAAATAAAGGAAGGTCAAAAAGCGTCTCTCATCTCAATCACGTCACTCCATTGTTGTGAAGAGCAGGACACATGACCACAACTCTTCCAGAGGATGTCAGTCTGGGTCAAAATCTCACCGTTCTCAACAGCCCTCCCCCATATGCATCCTGTTGAATCCATCTGCCATTGATATCATCTCTTTCTTCTTTGTTCCCTTGCCATTATGAATGGCTCATCCAGGTCTAATTGACAGACTCTACCATTAGAATTGTGGTATGGTGGAATGGTTCAGATTTCCGTTTTGGATTCATATAAAGGCATAAGTGGATAAGTGTGCAGTTCTTTTGGGCTGATGAGAAATGACATTGCTGTCCATTTCTGTGTTTGTTTATAGTCATCATTATACATTTCCTGAGCAATTAAACATCCAAAACAACTGTTCCAAATCCACGTGGCATATGTTAGCTCCTTTAGGAGAGGAGAGAGAAGGAGAACAAAATTAAGGAAGGGAATGATGCAGAGAAGACAATTCAAGATAGAGGAGCTCCATCAGTGAACATACACTCACTGGCCACTTTATTAGGTACACCTGTTCAATTGCTTGTTAACACAAACAGCTAATCAGCCAACCACATGGCAGCAACTCAATGCATTTAGGCATCCTAATGTGGTGAAGTTCAAACCGAGCATCAGAAGATAGAGGGGAAGAAAGGGGATTTAAGTGACTTTAAACATGGCATGGTTGTTGGTTACAGAAAGGCTGGTCTGAGTTTTTCCAAAATTGCTGGTCTACTGGGATTTTCAAGCACAGCTGTCTTTAGGGTTTATAAATCTGAAAATTTATCTGAAAAATAAGAAAATGCCTTGTTGATGTCAGAGGTCAAAGGAGAATGAGCAGACTCATTCAAGATGATAGAAAAGCAACAGTAGCTCAAATAATCACTTGTTACAACCAAGGTATGAAGAATACCATCTTTGAACACACAACACGTTGAACCTTACAGCAGAAGACCACATGGGGTGCCACTCCTGTCAGCTAAGAACAGGGAACTGAGGATACAATTTGCACAAACTCACTAAAATTGCATAATACATGATTCAAAAAGCATTGCCTGGTCTGATGATTCTCTATTTCAGCAGCAACATTCAGAAGGTAGGGTCAAAATTTGGCATAAACAATAAGAAAGCATGGATTCATCCTGCCATGTGTCACCAGTTCAGACTGGTCCATCCCTTCATGACCAGTGTACCCATCTTCTGAATCACATCATCTCGAACTGGTTTCTTGAACATGACAATGAGTTCTCTGTATTCCATTGGCCTCCACAGTCACCAGATCTCAATCCAATACAGCATCTTTGGGATGTGGTGGAGATTTGCATCATGGATGTGCAGTTGACATATCTGCATCAACTAATTGCAGGACTAACAATGTGTACCTAATAAACACTGTATTTGAAACCATAAACAATGAGAAACTACAAAGGACAATTGGGGGTGGGTAAATGGTAGAGGGCAACAACTGCCATATAGTGTATTCACATTACCGCACCGGTGGATGGGTGGCCCTTCAGGTGAGTGCAGGTTGTCAGTGGAGACAAACTGCAGCTCCTGGGAATGCCCTAGATCTGACAAATTCTCCCCACCATCCGTCACCTCCTCTGGGCTCAGCAAGCCGGCCTGCTTCCCACTCAGGGTCACACCAACCAGCCACCACAAGCTGTTCATCTCCAGGTGTTCATTAATGATCTCCGCCTTGATGCCACACGCACGCCTCCACGGTGAAGTGCAATACCTCACTGTGCTAATTACGAGTGAGAGGACAGGCGGCGTGAAATTCACTAATCCGCCGCTAAATGTCAAACAGTAAACTGCTGACTCTCCAGGCGTTCTTTAGACGCCAAGGCACACTGCAGAACCATAGAGGGCTTGCGGTTGTGGCAGCTAATGCAAATTTGAAGATCAAGGAAACACTTGGACAGTTGCCTTTGAAAGTGCAGGGCTGTAGAGACATTCATGGACCAGCAATAGACATGGCAGGTTGGGAAGAAGCGGTGCAGTAAACCACCAGGGAAAACCCCACCCAGCAATAATTCATAAGTATTCCACTAGCAAAGGCTCATGGGAAATAGACTTTTAAAAATTCCAAAAGACAAATTTATCTTACCTGTGTTGTTTTACACAT
Organism: Arnoldichthys spilopterus; assembly: GCA_037974385.1. Lineage (NCBI taxonomy): Eukaryota > Metazoa > Chordata > Actinopteri > Characiformes > Lepidarchidae > Arnoldichthys > Arnoldichthys spilopterus. The sequence goes on along the minus strand of JBBPDA010000021.1, from coordinate 1,040,659 downwards.
CCTTGTCGCATCTTATCCTATAACTTCCCTTGCCCTCTTGCCTACCTTGGGAGTCATAGAGCCAGACAACCCCAGCAACATGCATAACATCGTTTTTAGCAGCTTCACATGGGTAACTACCTCCACTGCTTCAGTTCCCATTAAGCGGCTGAGCCACACAGTCAATTATCTTGGCTCAGGGAGGCAAAAGCCCATACAAGGCCCTGATAACGATACGCTTTAGTGGCTGTGCAATAAGAGGGGAGGAAAAAGTGTTTAAGCCAGGCAATTTTTCATAAGGGAAAGGCAAGGCAATGAGATGCTCCATTGCAACTGGTATTATATAAAGACTGGGGAATGCGGCACCATAATGGGGGACATTTGGAGTTATTATTATTAGGCTGTCAGCTTTAGTCTCAGCTATGGCAGTTATACCAAATCCACTCTAACTCACCACTGCAGGCTGGAACAGTCCACACAGAACTGTGATGCTCCTGCATAAATTGGTAGTAGGTTAATTCTACTGGGTCCATTTCTAGGCAGAAGCTAAAAGTTTAGCTAGACATAAATTATAAAAGGGCTCCAGCACCCCCCGCCACCCTGGTTAGTATAAAAATCGACGGATGGATGGATGCATGGACACAGAGAAAACTTCATTGTCTGATCCCTTTTGTCATTTTAAATGTTGTGTACTATGCACAGTGAATGTCTAAACAGTGACTGCTCATCCAACGTTTTAGATCAATAAACATTGTGGGTGAAAAAATTCAGTTGGTCTTAAGTTAAAAAAAAATACCTATCAACTCTTCCTCTACAAAACCATTCTGAATCACCACATCTGGAAAAATCAGGCTTTTTGTGATTATTTTACAGCAAAGGGAAGCTGTCCATCTGCACAGAAGTAAGCGCAAAGCCACAAAGGCCCTTTTCATGTGGCTACTGTCGAGAACATTGGTAGTGTCTGAAGCATTTCCATCCTCCCCTTTTTTCCTCACAACGCATACACCATCTTCCTTTCCAGATCAAAGCCCCCCACCCCCAACCCCACCATTCCCCAAGTCTGGGAAATGACCAGCAGCTACTAGGCCCATTCTTTCAACAAACCTTCACTCCTCTGCTTCATACCATTAGCATGTGCCATCCACATGGCTGGCAGTGAACAAAACACACACTGTAGTCTACCCTTGCTATTGTTTGAAGTATGTTCAAAGAGAGGGAAGGCCGATTCGATGTGGAAGCATCTATTAAACAAGCAAGCCTAGCTCCAGTTCCCCTAGGAGAAGGAGAAAGAAAAACAGCATTTTGCAGGCCCGACCCCACAAAGGCAGAAAAGACAGTAGATGAATAGTCAGGAGTGGGCCAGTTTCAGTACTTCATTGGTATGTTTGAAAAGCTGTGATTTAATATGTGCATGAGTATGTATGTGTTTTTGCATTTTACTGCATATGTGCATGTGTGTGTGTTAGAGGTGTACATACTAATGAGCAAAAAGAGACAGCCTTCTTTTGTTTTTGATTTCTCCAAAAACATGTAAAGCCCCTACATACTGAAACGAAACTAAGGTTTCCAAAAGATGAGACACTCTTGCTTTAGACACTGCCGCCACCCACCAGAAAGGAGCCCAGTTTCATGCCAGTTTCATCCAGAACTGTTTCAGGGATTCAACTCAAACCTGAAAGAAAGCGAAAACAAAGACAACAACCATGAGAAGCTTCTGACTGTAAATACCAACCTTTTCAAGAGTATCTCCATCCTGCTGGTGCATTCTAATGAGACAGAGGGAACGTGGGTGTTTTGAGTGAGAAACCACTGTCTAAATCAATAGAGTTCCATCTCTGAATCAATAGGTCTTCAGAAGAACAGTGGAGACGAGATCTTGGTGGAGAACAGTTAGCGCACTGTGCAGAGATGGAGGTGTAGGGAGTCAAACTCTGGACACGACCCTGCAGAGGTCCATACTCCTGGGGCTGATGTCACATGTGCTAACATCAGTTGTGATGCTTAGCTTATGATAAGATCCTCCCAGGTTAAAAGCCCTACGGTAGTACTACAACCACATGTGACTCACAGACGCACATTAAGGCAGAGGGCAGTCGCACACATGTTTCAGACAAGAGGAGAGCTGCATACATTTGCACCTTGCTGAGGCTGCACAGAAATTCAGTAAGACGACTGTAGGAAGCATAAATCAGTCTTGGTAAAAACCTACATCAGAGTATTATTTTGGTCCACTCCTTCAGGCTTATGGGCTCTTGTTTTGAGAGACTTGCTGAGTCATCTGCACTTTAACACCTTTTTTCTCTTGTTTTTTTTTCCCATTTATTTTCTTTTTTGTCTTCCCTTCAAAGCACTTCAGCCTTAGTGATGCTGCTAAGGGTGAGGTCTTTCTAAGATGCCACCCCAATCAATCAGGGCAGCTTTGCCCTTCTGTAGAGACAGGGACGGTTCCTCTCTGCTCATCTGTCTCAGGCTGCCTCTGCTCGTCCTCCTTTCACACCGATTTCTCGCTATGTTGTTAACATGATGACTTACTAGGTTTTTTACACACTTGGTTTCCCACTCCATATATGTGCGCACACTCACATTCCCTCCCAAGCTCACTCATTGAAGGCAATATCCATCACACTGATTCTTCTATTTCGACAGCTGGAAAATCAGCCCCAATTTTCTGGCATGGCATCACTCTGCGGAGCAACCTGGAAATGTAACTTCTGGCGTGATCAGAAAGTTTGATCCTACTTCAGTCCGCCATCAGTTTTTTTTTGTCACAATATTCATGCAGGTACACAAAACATCTGTCTTATCCAAACCCCTGCAGAGAGACAAGGATTGGTTACATTCCAAAGGGCCCTTGTTCACACTAACAGAAGGTGAGGAGCTGCATCTTCTCAGCAGTTTCACACACATTTATCCATCCCGAAGCTGTTAAGTTTACTCAGGCAGAGACAATGAAAGCAGTCTCAGCAACGTGCTATGGCAGCCCCTGAGCAGGGCAACACAGACAATGTGTCAATGTAACTTTGATTGCACATTAAACTAGCTTGTTTTTAAGAAAGTGACACTGACAGTGCTTACATTGGTGGTATCATTCTGGGACAATCACATTTTAAGTGTGCAATTATCACATAACTGAACAACTGCAGCTGACCATTAATGCATTCAACCATGAATTAAGTGTTTTGCCTGTATAGACAAGTGTTAAGGTATAATTTTTTGTCTTTCCTCTTTTCTGAACAATCTACCTGTTATTTGTGAAGTCTCTCTCTGTCTTTGTCACTGTCTCTCTCTCCCTCTCTCTCTCTCTCTCTCTCTCGCTCTCACTCTCCCTCTCTGTCTATCTCTGTCTTTCTCAATCTCTTTCTATCTCTCTATATCTCTGGAATATGACCATTTCCTAATCACTCCAATAGTTAGGCATTGGACACTTTTTTATTAAAAAAAAAAGCCAAACCAACTTAGCCTAGTTATCTTAGATACGAGTCTGCACTACAAAAGTGAAACAAACCAGTAGTTTCCTTTATTTTTCTAAACAAAAAATGTATGTTGTATAATTAAATTCAGAGTGTTTATTTAATGCCAATAAATCTAGATATATTGGTTGTTATCACATCAAGTAATTTTGTAGGCTGACCTGACAAACGTTTTTGTTTGCAGTGTTCTAATTGATTAAGGTGTAAAATGGAACGAGTCTGGTTTTAAAACTGATCTGGGTAACTGAGTAGAAATGTGTTCCTAAATGTATGAGAACATCCAAGCAGAATTACAACAGCAGACTGATGGCATACTAACAGGGTGACAGCAAATATAAATCTGAGTTACAGTGGTCTACAAAGACTGTTGCTTGATACAGCATGCATGGGTTTAGGCATTAGACAAACACAGCCTGCTGTCGGAGTATAAACTTGGATGCAATGGAAGTCTATTTAGAACATACTGTATCTTCCTCTTTTGGATACACTACATGGCCAAAAGTATGTGGAACCCCAAGCATCACATACATAAGTGTTGTTGAATATTTCAAACACACAAAAAAAGACACTGATATTTGGTGTTAAGGTCAGGGCTCTGTGTAGGCCAATCAAGTTCTTCCATTTACATTTACATTTACATTTAATCATTTGGTTGACGCTTTTATCCAAAGCGACTTCCAGGACAGAGGAAACAAT
>JBBPDA010000021.1:1024072-1035308 GCA_037974385.1 Arnoldichthys spilopterus | reverse complement strand
TAAAGAACCACACCAAGATCCTAACTACTGTAATAAATAGATACACCAAGATTCTAAACTACTGCAATAGATAAATACGCCAAGATCCTAAATTACCAAAGAGAGGAAAATCCATATGCCAAGGTCGTATACTACTAAGGAGAGAACTACAGTAGTAGTAGTTCTTCCACAGTAAACAAGACAATCCTACACATTGTACGCAATTGCTTTGTCCACAGGGGTTCTGTAATGATAAAATAGAAAGGGCTTCCCCTGCTAGTTGCTGTTGTAAGTGCACAATGCTCATAATGTCATTGTTGGCTGTAGCATTAAGATATCTGTTCACTAGAACTAAAGGGTCCAATGTAATCTAGGAAACACAGCATAGACCAGAAACTCCTAGTGTTCTACTACTTAACACGCCTTAATTTGTCTATAAGATTGCTATGTGATGAAGTACGAATCAAGATTCAGGTGTTCCACTACTCCAGAGTCTAATGGCAGTGTGCTTTACATACTCTAATCAACACTTGACATCAGTTCAACGGCACAGCAGTTCTTGTGATGATGTTGCATCCAGAGGCAGTCTGGAACTTAACTGAGGACAGACCATTTTTAAATGTTATACACTCCACACTGAGCAAACCAGAACTGATTGCACTTGATGTAAGGGTGGTTTCCTGTGACAGTGCTACACTGACAGACACAGAGCTCTTCGATATGACTCATTCTTTTGCCCTTGTATATCTAAAGAAACTGCATGACCATGCTCACATCTGTACAGGTTTGGCTGACATTACCTAAAAGAGATGTCAACATACATTTGGCAACATTGTGCCCCTAACAACAGGCAACCGTCAAAAGATGCTGTGCAACTGGTTTGCATACAAGGTTATCAGTCATTAAGCAATATGCAAGGTCCTGCCTTAACGCTGTGAAACTGAAAACTCACAAACATTATTTTCATGATTAGTCAGAAATTTCTCAAAACTGTTGAGGTCAGAGGAGACAGGAATTCAGGGTTAGGTTAGAGTTCAGGTACGGGCTCAGGGGGCTGCTAGAATGATTTCCAAGCCTTTTTTTGGGGGGGTGGGGGAATTATGTTTAAAATACTAGTCACTCATTTTCTTCTTGCAAATGAAACAACTGCAGAGGTGTGATGAGGCAAGATTAGACTCTTATCACTCAAGCTCATTTCTGCCATTCACACCACCTTTCACCATATTCTGAAGCAGTGCTCCGGAGCAGTTACGACTGAGACTATTCATGGTCAGGCTCTTTTGAGACAGCGATCTCATCATCACAACCTCCTCTCACCCCTCCTCCTCGTGATTCCCAACAGTGCATCTACAGCCTACAGTCAAACACGAGAGGAAAGGTGGCGGGATATGAGGGAGCATAAAAGTATAAACCACTGAGATTGAGCATGATCATCTTTCCAGGGAGGGCCATGTAGTTTTTTTTTTTATTTTAGAGGACCTACAAAAAAAAAGAGAGGAAAACCTGAAGGTCGTTTAAAGAGCGGCAGGCTGCGTGGCGCTGGAGGGGGTCCGGGGGAGAGTGAGCGCAGGGATCCCGACTGTGAGTATACGGCACTGGGGCTGACGCTCAGGCACCCTCCCCAGCCCTTCTCATCAATCTCCCCTCGTCCGCAGAGAGCCTTGCCTGACCCACATAGCAGCCCTGCAGCGGGGGGGCTCCTTTCTTCCATTATTGATACCCCTGCATCACACGACCCCTGCCTACCCCCAGCAACACAGCAGAGGAGCCTCAAAGGTCAGAGAACCCCATGCAGACATTTAGTCTGGCAACCATGTGACACAAAAGGTACTCTTACACAGAAGAGGCACATTAATATTTACCTTCTTTACAACAGTACTGTTCAAATTTGGCACCGACAGCTGGGCCAAAGAGGACAGATTTCACTGAATTGACTCAGGCAGTGTTAAATGTGTGAAGCTTGTGAAGGAGTTTATCAAAGCTCCTCCATTTATTACAAGTGCAGTTACATCAAACAGTGCAGTTTGCAGCGTAGGTGTGCACCTGTTTTGAAAAGCACTTGAAAGTGGTTTATTCACCAGCCCTGGTTCTGGTGTGATAGTCAGAAAAGCATGCCAAGACTCTCAGAGGTAACAAATTAACCCCGACTTTCAGGAATGCTCCATTTCCTAGGTAACGTCATGCGGTTGCAGCCATGCCTGGCGCTCAGCACATAGGAAGTCTACATCTCACCTCTCCCTCGGATCTTGTCACATAAACCGGGTGTGAAACTGAAACGGCTGCCGGGACCAGTCCTGAAGGAAGAGCAAAATATAAAAGAGCTCAATTTTTTTCCTGCCTCACTACAGTCCAGCACTGCTCTGCTTAGCCACACAAATGGATTCAAGCAGGCGGCCCCATGGTGTTTTTTTTACGCCTGACTTTCTGCTAGACAATAAACTGTGAATTCCTGATCAGTGGGCCTTTGCCCTATGCTCACATCTGTCTGTGGTTGCCACCAAGGTGTTAGAAGGATGTACAGCAGGACCAGGTTGCTCTTGGGACAAGGAACTGAGCTACCCTTTCCTCAAGACCTGCCTATGCAGGAACAAAGAATCAGCACTGGTGCCACTCGAAATGCCTGAAGTGTAGAATCAGCTGGCTGGCGCTCTCAACAAAAGCCTCGCTTTAGTAAACACCCAGAGCTTGCTGACAACATGTTCACATTCACTTCTCCCCCTCCCGTCTTGGTGTGTTGAAATGTTTATTACAATGGCATTTACATACAGCGAACGGACAAAAACGTGGTTATTGGTTTGCAGCAGCATTGTCTTGACAAAGGCGTGCAATAACACCTTGAAAGCACTCAGTAATCTTCGGTTTTGACACAGACTGAGAGAGGGAGTTAGAAGCTTTGGTCTCAAAACAATGAGACATTTGTTCTCTGCTTACGCTTCAAAATTTAGGCCAAGGTTTTAGGAGATAAACACCACACTAAGCCATCTAAGGCTTGGGCTATGCCGAGCACAATTTGTGTCTGAATGTGGAAGCATTATGAACTTTTGATGCTGGAATGGTATCGAGCTTCTGCAAAGTGGAAATCCAGCTTATCTCATTGGAGCTATCGCAGTCAGTACTTCAGGCAGTTTCAGCTAGCTTGGCAATGGCCCCTGGCTAAAGCATCGGTTCAGTTTCATATTTTTCACTGCTCCATCATTGGTACAAGCCACCTTGATTAAACCACTTTAAACATTTATATGGGTTACCCAATGCATATGCTACTCTTTATCAGAAGTAAAGCAGCTGTGTGGGCTTTAGAATACACACTCCAAGAGAGACAAAGCCATCTTTGTGTTGAAGTGTTAAACCATTCATGCTCTTTTACCATTAGCACACTAGCCAAGGGCAGAGCCAAAGGGGCAAGCAAACTAAGCAATTCCTTATGACATGTGTTCAAAGGATATCCATGGACATTAGATTCCACACTGAAAATGGTGACCTCTACTTTTAACAGTTGTTTCTTTTTTCATACATGCAACAGTATTAATATTAGTGCCATTAATAATGTCAGAGCCCCAATATAATTAACTTCTCTATAGCCAAACCTTATCACTTCTCCATCAAGCGAAGCAAATCACATAGTTAGCATCTTCTAGTATAACACTGAAGACATCCATAGGGCATGAGGGGTCACTGAATGATTAGATTATGTAAATCATATGCTCTGGCTATGTTATGACAGCACTCTTCATTACCATTAACAAAACACCAAATGAGGAATATCTTTTGGAAAAATCTCTCCAATTGGTAAAATCTATGCCATGTCACACTGATGCAGTGCTGGGGACTTGTAGTGGCCTGGTATCTTTCTAAAACACTTTTATGTTAGTTACCTTTTAAGTGCCCTAACACGTAAAGTGTACTATTGTCACATGCATAATGACACCCATATCATTACGCATGTGACAATAGTACGCTGTGGTCTGATTTGTGAATGTCAAAATTCTTATGACTCATGTTGTGTCATTTTCAGACCCTCATTGGTTTTACAGACAAATACAGGATTCAGGCACATGTGTTGCCTTATCTGTTAAGGACATGAAGATATATTTAAACTGATAATCAAAAATAAACACTTTTTTGTTCTTTCTCAAACATTTTTTTGAAATTACCTAAAATCTGGAAGTTACATTAATATATCCATGCACACTACACAAACGGCTTAAAATCACTGTCATGCATATTACTAGTCATACATGTCCACCAATGGCACAACTAGGATTAAATCTTTGTCTAAATACTCACTTAGCAATCAGGGCCAGTCAGATAACTTTTCTTTTAAGTTCTATGTGTTTGGAAGTGGGATTTGTGTGAAAATGTGGACCATGTGGGAGGCCCTGAGAACTGGATTGAGCACAATAACTTTAAAAGACTTTATGTGAAAGTGACTCTTTGTCATTGTGAACACACTCAAGCACCACAACGAAATGTGACCTCTGCATTTAACCCATCACACGTGCAGCAGCGGGCAGCTACCAACAGCGCCCAGGGAGCAGTATAGTGAGACATTACCTTGCTCAAGGGTACCTCAGTAGTGCCCAGGCCGGGACTCGAACCTGCGACCTTCAGATCCCAAAGGCAGTGTCCTAACCACTAGGCCACCACTGCCCACTAACTTTATAACTTTAAATGGATAAAACATTTTTATTAAAACAAAAAAATGAAAGAGTTTCATATAGTATAACATCGCTGTTTCTACATATTTGGTCTTTTGTTTTTCTTAAAGCAATGCTAATGGTCACCTTTTATGTCTTTCTCTGTCTTTTACAAATATTCAACCAATGAACAATATTTAAAAGAGCTTGTGACTAGGTCTTGTAATTCCATTAGATGCTCAAACTGTTAGCCAAACCTCAGAACTCCACCCCACCTCTGTTTTGAAGAAGTGTAGTGAAGGTGAAATGACCAGGAGATTTTATCTGAGGTAAATAGTTCAATTGCTAAATGTTTTCAGCCCTGGAAAATCGATTGAAACACTGCAGTGTATGTGCTTATCAAATTTAGCTTTGATTTTAACATTGTGATTGTAGAAAACATGGTTTGCTTGTTCACTTGATTTTTCACCACATAATGGTTGCTTATCAAACCAACGCACTTACAGGGCATGAGTAGCCTACATTAATGTTATGAAAAATATATACTTTTACACAAATTTCAAATGTTTTAATTTAGATGCTGATTTGTATTATCAGTATCAGTAATTATTTTAAAAGCCACTAATATTTTAATGCAGGATTTTTTATTTTATTTTAAACTGGCACTTTAAAACTCAACAGTTGTTGCATTAATATTAATATCTCTGAAGTTTACTATCATATAAGCATGTTAGGCTGGAATTTGCTGAATCATATTTAAAGGTTGATAATCTTGTGATCTTTATGAGTCAAACCTTGCAACGCGGATTGATGATCATGCAAAGCGAAGCTGTTGTAATCAATGACGAAGAACTATCTGCTGATTCATTGCTCCAAATCCTCATAACTCAATTTGAGCTTAGTTTAAGTGAGATGTTAAAATTATGAGACATGTAAATATGATTGTATACAAAGACAAAATATCAATTTTGACATAGTGTTCAGTTGTTTTTAAATCAACAGGGTTTTTTTTTCCATTTCCAGAGAAGTAACAGTTTGGGCCTTATGAGGTTTGCACCCAACAGCAATTATATAAACATGTAAATGTTTCCAACTGTACTGCTACCAGTCCACACACTCCATTTGTAGAAACAAAACTGTAAAATCACTTCATTCTCGATTCCAATGCATTGTTTTTATGAAGTCACAAAATCCAAAGACATTTACATATACCAAAACAGACACTGCATTGCATAGCACATACAGATCAACACACACAACTATGGGAAAAGCTCATCTAGCACTGCATGTTTAATTTTAAAACAGCCATGAATGATGTGAGGTGCCTTATGTATACATTTAAAATATAAATAAATATAATGAGAATGAATCTTGTTCACCTGACCTGGGCCTCACTTGAGTTTGATTCCCAGTGGTGCTATAGTCATCTGTGCCCAGGAGTCAAACAGAGCTTGACTGATCTTACTCTCTGTAAGTGGACAGAATGGCCCTCCTTCTTCCCCCATTACGCAGCACAATGCTAGCCAGCAATGGACATCTGATGTAACATAATTGGCAGTCAGTGCTCTCCTCCTACATTGCTAGTGCAATTTAGAAAAAAATTATGGTGGCTGGTGTCATGTGACATGGAAGAAGCACATGCTATCCTTTACTCTCCCAGTGTTGGGAGCAAAATGAGTCCTAGCCAGTGGACTAAAGTGGGAATGGGGGGACAAAATTTTGTCTGAAGTGTGAGTAGGGAGCGAGTGAGGAGTAGGAAACAGAAAACCCACAGCAGAATTTGAGTGGAATGATTTTTAGAACTCTTTTAGTGAAGAGCGGAAATTTCCGCCACTTCACTCACATATTCTGGTGTGGTACGCAGAGGCCTTGAGTCTTAAATTGACAGTAACAAAAACAGTTTATTCAACTGAGAAACACAAAGAGATTCAGAAATGGAAAAAAATATATTTTGGAACAGGAAACCACATAAATAGCAGAAGTGGACTTCAGAACAAAAAAATACAAGAAAAATATGAATAGATACTTAAAGGCCTGCACACTTGATTAAAAGAAAGGGGGAAAAAACAAGAAAAACAAGTGTTGCATGTCATGTCAGAGATAATTACATGAAAGAAATCCTCCAGGAAATACTGAACAAATTACATTCGGTGTGGAAAAGCAAGTGAGTTCGCAGCTGCAAATGAGGCAGGCCAATTAAATTCATTACGGTGGAAATAAAAACTCCCTTCTCAATGGACAAATACGTTTTTCAGGTCTGTGGGGTCAGACTAATAAAAAGGCTTTAATTCAGAACCTCTGTGACATGTGAACGTGTGTTACATGGGGACATTTACGCAAGGCTGTGGCAGACTTGGCTGTGAATACCCACAGTCATCCTGGCAGTCAACAAACTCCTATAGACTTCTTACGACATCATACTGAGCTCAGTTTATGCAGTGTAGTATAAATCACTGGTGTCATCACATTAAATCACACAATTTCTTTTTTACTGACATTCACAAGTAGACAGCAACAAGTTCAATTTAATGTGCTTAAGCAAAACATATCTACAGACACTGTTTTGAGAAAGTACAAACAATAATAGCTGCCACAAGCAATAATACTTGTTGTACTGGTATGTTACAGTTGTCAACCACAAGGCACAGCATTTAGATGAAAATGAGAGAAAAAAAGAATAGCAGCTCTGCTTGAATTAATGTAGCAAACAGAAACAAAACATGTATGGTAAATATATTTTAAAATGTTTTTTTGCAAAAAAAAGCAAAATCCAAAAAATGTTGGTTACCTCTGCTAACAAATAATTTGTAAAACATTTATTATTTGTACATTACTGTAATATAAATTACCCTAGTGATGGCCAGTCACTCAGAGGGTCTGCAATTATGAACATTGATGAAGTACAGCAACTAAAAAAAATAATTGCAGAGCACAGTGAAGGCATGGAGAAAAGAAAATTTAACAAGAAGTGCAATTTCACAGATAAAGGAGTGAGTGGCTGTGTTTATTCAAATAAGCAGGGAAGGCAGGATATTTGCTCAAACGCAGCATCAAGCAGTAAATGCAAACAGTCTGTATGACAGTTCAGTTTGTGGCTTACAGCAAGACTCTGACAATGACCGAAATAGCAAATGCTGTGTATAATTATAGAATATTAAAGTTACACTTAGTTATGCTTAGGTATAAAAGAAGAAAACACCTAAGGCTCAGTCTTTATGAGCAGAAATGGATCCTGGCTCACCACAATGTGCCAAATCTGGTGAGAGAATTATTAGTCAGCTCAACAAGAACATTTCTCAACACAGGATTGCAAATGTTTAGGTCTTTCCACCTCTACAGTGCATAATATTGTGAAAAGATTCAGAGAACCCAAAGAAATCTCAGTCAAGTGAATTAGGATTTTAGAGAGACATATGCTGCCATGCATATAGTAGCACTCATGCTCGACAGTGAACTATTAACTACAGAGTTATTTCCAGTTCACAGTTAATACATGTACAACCCCAAATCAGAAAAAGTTGGGACGGTATGAAAAACACAAATAAAAAAAAGAAAGTAGTGATTTCTAAATTTACTCTTACTTGTATTTCATTGCAGACAGTATGAACACAAAATATTTCATGTTTTGTCTGGTCAACTTCATTTCATTTGTAAATATACATCCTTTCCTGTCATTCAGAACTGCAACACATTCCAAAAAAAGTTGAAATTAAGTTAAAAAAAACATTGAAATGAAAGTTCCAATGAAATACAAGTCAAAGTAAATTTAGAAATCACTTATTTCTTTTTTATATGCGTTTTCCATACCGTCCAAACTTTTTCTGATTTGGGGTTGTATAATAATTGCTTTGTGGAGCAAAAATCATTTTGTGGTTTTCATATTATGCATTTATTATTTTTTCATCCTATCTTTGTCAAATACTTCGTATCAACACAGCTTTGTCTAATAAATATTAAAATCTAAAATAAAACAGAAACTAAATAAAAAGTAAACTATCCTCTTTATAATCTACAAAATAAAAAATAAAACTATGATTATTTACATTGAACAAAAACCTTCAAGAATTTAATAACACTGGTACACACACAGTTGCCTAATGACACACAATTATCTAAGTAAATAAAACAAGATATCTACAAAATGCAGGATACAGGCCCTATTAAAGTACAGCATAAATGTCATGCTTGCATCAGCGTCATTCTTAATTTACATAAAACCCCCATACCAGCCAACATTCAAAGTGTCCCCACAATGTTTCCAAATCACTCCTCTGCCCAAAATACTCCCACTCAATTCAAATCTAACTAAGGAAGCACACAAGAGCAAATATCTCCAAATCAAAATGAACAACTTTTTTCTTTATTTGGAAGTGGATATTGCATTTATGCAGAGTCTAAAGTATTACCAAATAAAAAAAATAAATTCTCTCCTTAAATGTTAATATGGTGAGGTTTTTTCCTCTTTCCATACAAGGTAAATGTTGAACAGTCTGGCACTAGACTGAAGGTTTTATAGGACAGACTGTCAAATGTATGCCAAATTGCTCCAAATACACATGGAGTATTTAACGTTTCTTGCACTGAGCTGAATGTTTGGCTCACATACATCACCCAAGCATGTGATGCCGAAGAATAACACTCTTTCGCTGAATCTGACTTATTTATTTAGTCTTTTATTAATAATATATTAGTAAAGGTTCACTTTTGTTTACAGATGTACAGTGGTTCATCTGATGCTGATTAACTTGTATGAGTCAGTTGGCTATGTCAAATTTTCAAATGCCTTCACACATCTAAAATCCCCTGTTTAAGACCGCTGTGTGGTATTGTCACCCTTAACCACCTGCAAAGTTTCTCACACTAACTCCACTGAAGCCAGTACAAGTGATGACAAGGTTTCCTCTACTATCTCAGGGTGTTATAAGCGGTTTAGGTGCAACAACACATGAGAATGTCATTATGAAGTCATGCTCACCTAAACTACAAACAAGCCTTACTACAGAATAAAGATATCACAACAACAGTTTAGGTTTAGGCAGCGCTGCATGAACAGCAAATGGAAGTGCATTTGTGTTTTCCTTTTGACTTTTGTCCTAGACATGGTTTCCTCTGAAGTTTGTCTTGCTGCTGTCCAGCTCCATTACATTAGCCCGACTGAAACACCCGCATTCAAGATGACCTCACTCTATTTTCAAAGTAGTAGCAAGTCAAAGAATCAATTACCATATATCAGTGTAAATATATGTGTAAGCATGCACACACTCATTTGCTTTACTACCCATGGTGGCTTTCTTTGACAGTTCTGTGTAAAACCAACAGTAGTTTACTAATGTTAATCATATCCTAAACTACTGACCATAGACCTTAACCTAGCCCCATTGCTAACCAAAATGCAAAGCTTAACTTTAAATCCTTTAACCCAATATGTCTGGATGAGGGTCAACAGTTCAAATCTTTATCCTTAGATCCCTAATTTTATTTGAGAGGGAGCAAACATACACTGTTCCCCATCTTACTACTGGAACCCACCCACTCCTACTGAGGCGAGCCCATATGGATAGCCCCATGTTTCCCTAACTGAACAAGGTCATTGTGGCCCACCTCCACACTGCCTTTGTCTCCCACAACCAGATCTCCCGTTATTGGGACCTCTTTATCAATTGTCCCAGACTAGTTCAGCTTCCACAGATATGTTATGCTAGATGTTTTCATCAGCTTTGGCTGATGCCCCCTCTTTAAATTGAGATTCTTTTCTTTTCTTTTGTTTGTTATTGCTAAAAAAGCACCAGGCAAATGAATAAATGTAAATGTTTACCAATAGGTTACATCAACATTCCTTTTCAGTCCACTTTTTAATCAGTTGGGGAATGAGGACAGTGTAGAACATCACTGCTGATGGTAACAGGCTCTTTGTGGGGTAACTGCAATGCATTCTGTAAGTTGGGCATATTGTTTAGCTAAAAGGCCCAAGTACTATTCAAAGAAAGACTTTAAGTTACTGAAGGAGTCTTCATTCAAACTATGGCATTCAAAGTACATTTATTCATTTGGCTATTCAAAGTAAATAATATCTGGCTTGAATCTCTGTTTTAATTCAAATGTCTAGTTTAATCTAGAAAGCTGCAATAAAATACAAATATTAACCACTGTTAGCTTGATGCTAACAAATCTCACGCACAGCCTCCCTGATGTCACCAAGACAGCTCTGACACTGTGGTTTAATGTGTGTTCTGCCCCTTTCAGTCATAACCAGCATTAACATTTTGCACTACAGTAGCTCTTTTGAGGGATTAGACAAGACAGACCAGTTGTCGCTCCTATAAATATTTATGAGCCTTGGGCACCTATGACCCTGTCACTAGTTTATCAGCGTGGCTCAGATCCTTATGCTCCCCCACTTTTCCTGCTTCCATTACATCAAGCTCAAAAACTGACTGTCTATGCTCTACTACTACTACTGCTCCCCAGCTATCCCACCTCTTGACCGATGCCAGTGTAATGAAAAAACTAATGTTATACACTTTGTCTGTCAATGGCTTTAATGTATATACACACGTGGACAAAATTGTTGGTACCCTTCAGTCAATGAAAGAAAAACTCACAGTGGTCACAGAAATAACTTT
>JBBPDA010000021.1:989594-1019519 GCA_037974385.1 Arnoldichthys spilopterus | reverse complement strand
TACATACATTAATATTAGTGTTACGGTATTAAAATGCTACTAAGCATAATAATGTTAGACTTTAGTACTACACCTAAGTGTCTAAGTAGTCAGTTTGATCATTTGTGGCCCAATAAGATAAGTAATCTACTTTTTCCAAAATGGAGACTGCTGATTGGATGCCTAAACTGCATTCCATATGGGTGTCTTTAACATTAGTGTCTGCAACATTTCCATTTCCAGAACCTCATGCTCATTTCTACATTTTAGCCACACCTACTTTCTGCGTCTAATTTTAAATAAGGTATCGAAAATGTATCGCTGCAGAAGAAGGCCGAAGACTGAAGATTAGGTGTTGACGTTAGTCTCCACACTGAACCTTTTCAGCAATATCCAGCACTATATAACAATAGCAGCAATAACAAATATTATTATTGCTACAGTCCAATGACAGTTATGGTGTTAGTTATAATATTTTACTACTATCGCAGTACAGTGCTCTCATTGTACCTCCATCTCCTCCTCTCCCACCACCAACACCCCGCCTCCTCCCCCCTTTCCCCTTGGACGCCAGCCTGACATACCAGACCCTGTTCGTTAGCACATATTTTTACCAGGCCGTTACTAAATTAGGAAGCCGGAGAGTGCAAGCCGGGGGCTCTTGCCAAAGGAGAATAAGGAGGGTCTGCTGCTGCCACTGGGGTCTGCCCACAGCACTGGCAGCCCGGCTGCTACAATCAAGAGCCACTTAGCTCTCTGAAATAGAAGCCCAGCAGGGCTACGGGCCAAGCACAGCCCCGGGACGCCCTGGCCAAAAAGACTCCAGGAACAAACAAATAAATAAACGGTTTTCTTTATTTTATGCCTTGCCAGAGTTAGGCAGGAAACAGCCACCCTGAGGTGCTATAATAAGTTACCTTGGGCAGCCCTGCAAACAAGGCGTCCACAAACCGCAGGTTTATAAGCGGCTACTGGCCACAGAGTGATTTTAAATAGACTAAACTGTGGGATTCTGATTAGTGTGAGCCTAGGCAAACACATATGCTCTCAACTTGTTTGTTTCTTCTTGGGGAGGTTTGATGACGGACATCTGATTATGGACATTTGTAGGAGATGAGGTGTAAAGAGCCATACAAAGGACAAAAGTACAGTGAGGTGCTGTTATGAAGACTATAGGCAATACTATCTGGCAAAAGTAAAAGTTCGTGTTCAAGTTCATCAACAGTGACACGTCCTTCCAAAAGTAGATAAAAGTACTTCAGCAAAATATGACTGAAGTATGAAAAAAAAAACACAGTGAAAGAAAAAACAAACACCTCTACATATTTCTAAAGCCACTAATGCCTTTAATGTATCTCAGCAAAATGAATGCAATTGACTTTGTAATGAGACATTCATGTAACAAACTCAGGTTTAACCTTTTTATGCCCAGCTGAATATCACTGAGCCAAAGTGCAAGTGTGGAGGAGAGGCTTTCACTATCCTTTATTTCTCTCTCTCTCTTTCTCTCTGTCTCTCAGTGTGTGGGAGGCTCTTTGCAGTTAAAATCAATAGCTTCTCTCTCTCAGCATACATTGCCTCGACACAGGTATCACAGTCTTCTCTACAGGGTCCTTTGAGATGATCTCGAGATGATAGAACGCACACAACGGGAAGAACAAAGATCAGAACCAAAGCCTCTCACACAAAGTAAATTCTGCACTACTCACTTTTCAAACACAACCATGTTCTGAAACAGCAGCATGTCCGTGTAAAAGTATTAACGCTGGTTGTTTATTCATTTAAAAAACCCTTCTAGCAACACAAAAGCTCTGTTTTGATATATTAATTTCACTAAAACTAAGGTAAAGTTCTCAACAGCTACCTTTCTCAACTGGTCCAACTGCAGAAGCTGGTGGAGGGGACAGTAGTACCGGTGGCATCATTCGTCAGGGTTCCTTCGTGGAGGCTTTTTTGTACTTGCTGAGCATGGAATGATATCATAAAAACTGGTGATATACTGACACCTAGTGGTCAAAGGGAGTTATGCACAAAACAGATAAGGCCTGCTTTGTTTCCTATATCATTTTTGGAGAATCTTGAGCATGTGAGCAATTCTGTTCCACTTTTAATAAAGCTCACTATTAATAATGCTAAACTTGTTTTGTTTTCGTTTTTATACAGACTAATACTGTTAGTCTATGTACAACTTTGCACTATAACTGTATGAACTTATGTGCAGTTTTATGCTGTGTAACATCGCAGAATCACATGACTCAGCCTCTGCCATGCAAAGGAATAGTTATAATACTTCTGTTGTCCATTCACTTACACAAACATCACTGTATTGCCACAGAGGGAGCCATTTAGCAAAGGCAATAAGGTTGTAGCAGGGTCTAGTGATGATAGATAATGCTTCCTTTAACTAGATTTCCACTCGACTGGAGAGAACTATTATTAAGCATCACTTTTCCAGAATGATGGCCTCACGGAGGAACACCAACTGTGCACATTAATGTATGTCTTCACATGCTGATCCAATACAGCACGCTCATAAACTTCAAATAGGGAAGAAAGTAAAAGGGTTATAAATATAATCTCTCCTGTACCCGGCTGAAAGTATAGGATCTTCAGCCCTTGTGAAAGAAAGAGCAGTGCTGTTCACCTCACCGGCAGCAAGTGGGAAAGAATATGTGACTTTAAGTCTATGAAAAAGAGGGAAGGAATTTGCAGAAGTTTTGTGTATGTATTCATGTAAGGTTAAACCTTAGAAGAGTCATCCACGGTCAAATCCGGTAACACTGCAAGTCTCAGTCTCTCTTGCATATATATATATACAGTATATGTGTGTGTGTGTAATATAGCTGGGCTGCAGGTGGGCCTCAAGTTCATGTCCATAGAATCACAATCACAGTTCATAGATCTGCCAAGTGATCCAACTGAGCACCACTGTGTGAAATTTCAGCAGCTCTACTAACATGCCGTAAGTCTACTAGGACAATCAGCTATTGCTTTAAAAATATATACTTACTACTATTTAAGTCTACATGGCGTTCTCCATATGTAGGACTCTTTTCTCCATAGACAACATTCAGACTCACCTATTTTACCTGATTATAAAGTGACATCTCTTCATCTGCTCCACCTGCTCTCTCTCTGCCATCTTCAGAGAAAGTTGGTTTATTTATTTTTTACTGAATGATCATAAATTAAAAATACAGAACCATGCCAACTGTGAGCGATTTTGTTTGTGTACTGAATGTGGTCTATGCTAAGTACCAAATATAGCTGAAAATGAGCAGTTATTTAGTGTACAGTGCTATTTTATGAATACAAAATACTTTGTCGTATTGAATGAAATAACCTCAATTAGACTTTATAATAACAGCTATTAGCTAATGTGCTAATGCGTTTTATTTAGTATGTTTTTGTGTGAAGCCTATGCTAGGCTAACAGCTAGAATAGCTTTTAGCTAGTCTTAATGTTTAGTTAGCATTAAAACGCTGTGGTTTACCCCTTGTTTAAAATAGTCTGCATGTGACATTCAAAAAAGGGGGAAAAAAAGAAAAAGCAAATAAATAAATGCTGTTTTGTACACGGTGATGTTTACATCTGTTCTGTTGGCATGGTATGCTGCTGCTTGTTTTCTTTACAAGCTATGGAAAACAAACAGCTGGCATATACCACAAAGATCATTCTAAAATGTTCACAACAATTATTTCGAACGGCTGTTAGACATCACTTTGAAAATTAATAAAGTATAAAATATAGTCAAAGACCAGAAGCCATTTGGGGATTTGTGGTCAAGAAAGTGAGAGAACATATTGAGTGTAGAGGTGAGGGAGCTCAGGGGAGTAGCTTCCCAAAAGACTGAATAAAAAAAAATTCTTTTCAAACTGAGGCTTTAACTCTTCCATTTTATGATGCTTATGGAAAACCTAGACAATTTAAATTTTATTTATTTTTTTTGATGGAGTGACCAATTTAGTATCAGTAACTCATATAAAAAAAAAGTTGAAGGAAATATAATTAAGGCTTCAAATATTGCTTTTTCATACCCAACCTTGCCAATGAAAAACATTATTTGGTGAAACTTCGAGGACTCCCTATTCCCTGGCACACTACACCAATACAGTGCACTTGATGATCGTGCAGAAACCATTTTGGTTTGGGGGTTGAGCCTATTGTTCACACGTATGTTCCTGCCATATACTGTCAAATGAAAAACTCCATCATCCCTAGCACACTCTTCCCAAATAGTGCACTTCATATTTAGTGTGACACAACCTAATGTATAAGAGGCGTATATGACACACAAGTTTTCCTTACTTACCTTTCTTAGTGTAATAAGCTATGTTGAAACAACTACATTTAGAGAGACTCTAGAGCTTGTACTAATCAATGGCATGATACTTGAAATAATGATGTAAGATGAAATGCCCTAATGAGCCATAACATTAACACCACATTCCTAATATTGAGTAGGTGAACGTGAAGTGAAAGTATAGCAGCAGGCAGCTAACAGTACCTGGAAAGCACTGTAGCATGACAGTATCTTGCTCATGAGTAACTCAGTGGTACTTGGGCCAGAACTTGAACCCTCTGATCACATGGGCAAGTCCCTAACCACTAGATCCTTCCTCATGCTGCCAAAGTCTTTGGGACACCCGAGTGTACTGATATCTTTCTAGGAGTCCTCTAGCCATCACAAAAAGAGCCCTCATTACAGTGGCTCAGATCCTCTCGTGCGCCCATTTTCCTGCTTTTAGCCATTTAATTTTAAGAACAGACTGTTCACTTGCACCTAATAGAACCCACCCCCTCGACAGGTGTCATTGCAATGAAATATCTATATAGTCAATCTTGTTCATGTTATCTGTCAGTGGTGTTAATGTTATGGCTGATGTTATTGCTGTTGTATGTGCACTATGGCATTCAGAAACCTTGAACCTCTGGGCACCATGAAAAACACATACTCCATATGTACATCCTGCCATCCTTTTTTCAACATAACTTAAAATATGTGGAGGATGAGACTCATTCTTTTTGTGTCAAGTGGTTCCAAGGTGTTCTTCATAAGGTGCATCTGAAGAAGCAGCTAGAAAAATGGAGAGGAAATGATGGAGGAGTAGCAGAGTCAGAGTGTTTTATTAGAACATGCAGGTTGTTAGCAGCACACCTAAGATCAGAAAGAGGGGACCAAAAAGACGAATCCTTCCTTAAATCAACAACTTGAATATTCGAGATGCAACCACTGCCATATTAGTAGTGTATTTCGAAGTGTGTTGTGGTGTTTGGCCCCCATATGTCTTTTTGCAATTGCAGACACTGAGATAATTCATGGCCCCCCTCAGGAAGGACCTGGGGGCCAAGATCAAACTGGACAGATCCACAGGACACAAAGAGGCTCAGAGAGGACAGACAGTCTGGACTGAATCTTCTTGCACTTTGCCTGACCAAAGGAGGAACCCAGGGAGAGGAGTAATAAAGACAGCTAAAAATGTGACAGTACTGGGACAGGAACACCCCCATGAGCTCGTTTAAAACATCCCTGCCAACAGCGCACACAGTGCCTTTAGGCCTCACTCACAGTCCGCCTCCAGACTAAAAATTAGCTTGATTTTAGGGAAAGGAGAACATGTTTAAAGTACAATTCTTCATTATGTCCAGCAAATCCTTGCCAAGAACTGGCAAGTCAGGATTTACTGCTGTGTCAAATCCTCCTTTAGTCACACATGGTGAGCTCTACCCACTCAATTCTACTAAAACTGTTCGAATGGAAGTGAAAGGCCTCAAGGGCACAGTTATCATGTACAGTTCCTCCCATTAGGGAGTCACTGATCCAGGCATTGGTCCAGCCCACCAGATAAGTGCTCTACCAGGCTATGTTAAACATTCATACATCCAATTTGTTTTGTCTACTGGTATCAAAATTTGATGTTTAACATCTTAGCATCTTAAAGCTATCTGGATCTTATTTTCTATTACAAAGACAACAGCCCTAACATTTTTTACACCCAATCTGAAAGTGAGAAATACATTATCAGTTTTTTATTTGCATTGATCACTGAAAGATAATCCCATAAAACTACATGAAATATCAGAGAACTAAATCAGAATTGAACGATGGTTTAATACCCAAAATATAATAATCTAAGTTCTGGAGAGTTCGGAGTGTTGATCTCTTAATGCCATGCTTAGGAGGGTTCATTCATGACCAAGTGTTATTGCAGTAAACTGACAGGGTAGGAACCATGGATCAACTAAAAGACTTGTGTCACTGAGCATTTGATCGCTATAAAAAAAATGGCACATTATGTACTTCACAATTCCTCTTAAACTGAATCTTTAGTCACAGTTTAAGCGTATGTGTAACACTCCTAAACGATGTTCATAGTGTTTGAAATATTGGCTAACTGAACATCTCCATATTATACATCGGAAAAGTCTGCTAACCTAGGCCGACTTCTTACAAATGCTAGTGATTATTATTTGAAATATTCTAATCTGATTTTAATTGTTTTTTTACAAAAGTATTAAACAATACTTTAAGTTCTTCAGCACTGAATAATTTTATTACACATTTAATTCTAGATTTTTAAAGAAACTGCTTCTAATAACAAAGACATGAGAATAAAAACAAACCAATTGATCAGAAGCCATGCGATTAAAATTTGGACAACAGTAATGTTTAATACTGTTCATTCTGCGAGCAACTAGTGTCTTAATACAATACACAGTAGTACTGAGCTCCAGAGCAAGCACTAAAGTGCTGTCGAAACAACTTTAACAGCCACACTGGCCATAAACACCATCACAGAGACTTTCTACCAGTGTTAAAGATGTTTCATCTACTTGTGAATCTCCTTGCGCTTCAATCCAGTCGTGCTCCCCGAGCTCCCGTTGCAGTGACATGACACACTTCTACATCAGCCCCCAGCCTCTGTAGTTCTTCCAGCCAGAGCTGCTGTTTCTGTGACAGACGGTCATTAGGGCCCTTCACCTCCACCAGCTACAAAGACAGACCTCCAATCAGTTAGCATTTAAAGCAAGACAATGCTCTGGAGCTTCACATTCATAAACTACAATATGTTTCTGTCTAACAGAGTAGCCCAGTGGTTACCAGCCCTAGTCTCGGAGTAAACCTCAACACTGCATATTTTATCAGTCTCCCTGCTAAAACACACCCACTTTCAACTCAAGAAAAGTTAATTAGCTGCTCACATCAGGTGTGTTACAACAGGAAAGACAGCAAAATGTGTTGGTAAACGGGGTACTCCAGGGGACAGGGTGTAGAAAAATGGCTTTCCAGATTAACTGACGTTTCTGAACCAGACAAGCATCTCCAGGCCATTTCTATTGATCACCTTGTAGCTGTTTGTTAAGGTGTTCCACACTACCAGGTCTGGAAGCCCCCCTCTGCAGTGTCTGTAGTCCTTTGACATTCTAAGAACAACTCCACTTAAAAAGTGGCCTCCCAGACATGCCACGAAGCTCTGCACAAAAAACACATTATTAATCTATTAACGTTCATTTATATATATTTTTATATACAGGGCGGTATTCACCTGCCCCATGCTTAAGCAGATTTGGTTTTAGACAGAAATGGGTGAAAGCATTCACTCTATAGAAAATCATAAATTTGTGTTGTACACTTCCCCATTCAGTCACCTGAGCTTGTTGAAGAGATGAAAATCGCTCCCAGTTGACCAATGCACAAACTCTCCCTTCCTGTGAGTTCCACACTTCAGCCAGCAAGTCTTGCAGTGTCTCTGTGGAAGCTTCACGCAACAGTTCTGCCCGAGCATTAATAGCCTCCTGACGGTTCCCATAGAAAGCATCAGTGTGCATGTCTAGAGGACATGTCTGGGAAAACGAACAAAATCACCCGTCATTAGTTTGCAAAAATAGCACATTATTATTTCTGTGCTGTATATGACTAAATTACAAGGTGGTTTTTATTTTTTTTTAACCTGATAGGGGGTTCGAAAAACATCAGGAACCCCTTCCATGAAGATTATGTCCCATATCAGGAGACCAAACAGGGTGGAGAATGTAGAGCCTTCACCATGAATGCCTGTGTTAGATGAATGCAAAAATCAGCAACACGTTTATACATAGTCAACTCTTACACAACTACGATGTGCTTGAAACCAAACTTGGCTCATGTGCAGTGCAGATGACATATGCTTAAAAACCTTGATCAAAGCCAAGCTTTCTGTAGTGTGCTAATGCCAGCTCCTCTACAGAGCACATGACCATGGCATTATCTCCTTCAAGGGAACCCTCGTTCCCAGCAGCAGGTCTGAGGAACACTGATTTGCCCATGCCACCTTCATGGGGAAACAGCTGCCCTCGAATTGTCACCTGTTAAGAGACAAAAAACACTTCATCACATGCTTCCAAAAACTGCTGGGTACTTAACCACACTGGTCCTAGAATACTTGTCTTTTTGGACCATACTGCAGGGGTATTCAACTACAGTCCTGAAACCCAGAGTCTAGAACAGTCTGGTGATTATGAAACTAACTAATCCGGTCTATAATTTGCAGTTTTAGCTATTTGCCACTATTCATATTCATTTAAACATTTTAACGCTATGCCTGGATTTAGAGAGCTAAACCTTAAATAAAATGTAGGCTCACATGAGTAACGTCCTGCACATGTAGAGAAGGTAGGTCACGGAGCAGCAGGCGATACTTCTTAAAACTCGCAGAGTCCTTCATCCTGGCAGTTCTCTGATGTAGTGACAAGCGATGACCTGTCCGGACCAGAGGGTCTTTCAGTCCGTCCCGGATAGCATTGATAGCCTTTAATGTAGAAGCCAGTGTCAGTTATAAAATTCACTTTGGTCACTGAACACAGCTAGTTATAGCAGTAAAACCTTAAGCTAATGAGTTTTACTGGGGTCCTCTTTAATGATCATTGACACTAATGCTCCATTTAGGCTGTTATGTCTGTGCAGATTTAACATATTTAACACAAGTTGAGAAATATGTTCAAGATTTATTGCACAGCAGTATTTAAGTTGACATTTGTAAAAATAATTTACACAGAACCAACAATTCAAGATGTCTAATAATAATCAAGAACTGCTTCAGTAATTACAGTACTGTGTGAATAGGGATTAAGAGTCTTAACAAGGAATTATGAATACTGGTGCTTCCCCTGATGAATTTGCAGACTGCCGACAGCTGCAGTCCAGTTTACATATCCATTGAATCACCATTGGTAGATTAGGACTTTAGTAATAGTGCAGGCTTTTTCAAATGAAGTAGTTTACCTTTATCAACTGTTCTAGCATTTAGGGGTGTGTGTGTGTGTGTGTGTGTGTGTGTGTGTGTGTGTGTGTGTGTGTATAGGAGACTGCATTCAAGCTTGATTTCTAACTGTTGGAATAGAGTTGCCTAATAAACCATTCAGCTACATACTTATAGCATCCACTCATGTTCTAGAACATACATTAGCACTGCAAAGGTCTGCAGCTGTACCTCTCAATTGTTATGGTGTAATGTATTGCACATTATTAATGGAAGACCACTTTAAAGAGGTTTAAAGCAGTTGTTTGCAGTACCTGCTCATGCTGTTTGAGATGCTGCTGAAGATTGAGAGCCAGCCTGTCCCACCAGTGCCCTCTGCTGTCTGGACAGAACACTGTCTGAGACAAAAGAGACCGGAGCTCCTCGACTGCATCCTACACCAATAGGAAAGTAAAAATGCTAAGTACAGTGGAGTAAATGCTAGAAACATTTGTGCTGTCTCAGCACTGAATATAATACAAAACAGCACTTTGTAGCACTGAGAATGTGAGACTACACAAGACCAAAATATGAATTCACCCTTTCATTTGAATTACATGTTGAAGTAGTTTTTTTCCATCTCAGTAGTATGATCAGTCTCTGACTCAGCAGGTGCTGTTGAAATGCTCGAACTTATGGGCATTTAATTTGGATTCTACATCTGAGACTTAGACATACAGAAACTTATAAATACAAACCCCATTTCCAGAAAAGTTATTTTCCAAAATGTACTATAAGCACATATGTCATATTTGTAATCTAAACATTTAACTGACAAAAGTTTTCTTCTGACCATCTTCAGTGTATTTTGTAAAAATTAGATTTCAGCTGTTAAACAGAACATGGATGCTGTTGTCAGATTCTCTATATGATGTGCCATACCTTCTGTAATAGGAGACAAACCTGCATTGGAACTAGTCCAGTCAAGTGCATGCACTGTTTCGAAAAAGTCACATTGTTCAGCCCATGCAGAATGTGGTTTGGTATTGTCTTGCTAAAATAACACAAAAGTCAAAAGATACCTTCACATACATGCAGCTCACTCATGCACCCCATACCATCACAAATACTGGATTTTGCACCTTTCACTGATCGGTTATGGTTGTTTTGTGTTCAGTGACAATGGCTTTCCGAAGTACTGCCAAGCCCAGGTGGCTATATTTGTCACATGACAGTTTCTTAGGCAGTTCTGTTTTGGGACCGTGGTTTTGGATACTGCCTTTTTATGCATGGAGATGTCTTTTCACAATATTATGTACTGTAGATGTTGAAAAACTTTAAAAATTATCTGCAATCTTGTGTTAAGAATTGTTCCTTATGAACTGACTAACAGCTAACTCTCACAAAATCTGGCACAAAGGGGTGAGCCATGACCCATGTTTGCTTGCAAAGACTAAGCCTTTGATGGATGCTACGTTTATACCCAACCACAATACCTCACGTGCTACCAGTTTGCTTGTTTAGTGGAGTCTTCCCAAGTGGTTTTCCTTAAATACTCTGTTCACTTTTCCATCTTAGTTTAACTCTGTCCAAACTTTTGTTGAGTTTGTTGTAGCCACCAAATTCCAATTTGTGTATATTTAAATAATACAATTAAGTAGGTCAGTAAAAATATTGAAAATCGTTTTTTTGTACTTTTGTCAGTTAAATAAATGTTTGCGTACATTCACATAACAGGTTTTTTGTTTTTACTGTATTTTGGAAAATCCCAACTTTTCTGGAAATGGGGTTTGTAAATCTTAAAAGTGAAAAATCCTCAATATAGCAAATAAACTTGCAGATGTTTCAGCTACTGCTTGTTATTTGAGAAAAGAGAAAGATCTGGTAGTACAGATGTGCATCTTTCTTCAATTTCAGAGTTTTTGTTTATAAACACACCTCATAGCGACGCAGACGCTGAAGTATCTCAACTCCACGAGATAATATCCGTGTGTATGTCCAGCCCACTGTGAAACAGCGTAGAAACACTGGTAGCTTCTCCTGAGAACTGTTTACAAATACAGCCTCAGTAACATCCCACATCAAACCAGCAAACAAATCACTGAAAATGAGTAATCCTGCAGCCTTAACCTTAAGTCACAAGTTTGCTTAAGGTTTTGCCAGGTGTCCTTTGCATTTTGGTAGAGCACCAGGGCATCCTCCCAGCAGCCAGCCTGCATTGCTGTAATCACCTCTTGAAGGGTTCGCATGGCAGCCTCATACCTGATCAAAAAAGTATGAGGACCGTCTGTCATACGGTTCCCTGCAAAAACCACCTATTTTCAATAAATACCTAAAAATAGTAACTATTACACGGTCAAAACATTACTGGAATACCTGATGAGGTCATCCCTGTCCCGAAACACTTGAGCAGAGCGCTGCACAGTGTATGCTGGGAAGGCCAAGCGTCCAGAATTGACCAGCAGAATGGTATAGAGCTGGCCTTGACCCCCTGCGGCCATTTCCTCCTCCTCCAATGTGTCCGTAAGAGAGAAGAGAAGCAGGACTCGGGAGAACACCGCGCGAGGGTCTCGACACAGACGCACACAGGAGCCCGCTAGCTGCTTAGCCCTGCAGGAAAGGTGAAACAACTGTGGGTGTGCGTTTAAGAACATTATTTAGAAACAGCAAGCCTTGCCACAAAGATCGCACCTCCTGAGAATGACAGCAGCAGTGTTGCTCTGACCAGGCGCATGAGCAAAAAGAGAGCGCTGTCTGGCCAAACGGAGTAGTCCTTCTACAAGCTGCTGTTTCTGAGTGCTGTTCCCTGGACCACCTAGATGGAATGTCTTGGCCAGACCTTTGATTTCTGGAGCTGGTAAAAGATCGAGAACTTCTTGGATGTCCGTGAGTTCTGACTCTACCAGAGAAAGAGATTTAAGGGAATATAGGTATTACTCAGGACATTTCTAAAGGAACGCCATGTTAAAAAGTTAAGCCATGAGAGGATGGGTGTCATAGTAATTATACCATGCTTCAGGTTATTAGGCATGATGTGAATCAATGAAATGCACCAATGTTAAAAATCACTAAATTCTCAAACTTAATCATAAACCTCTGCTAAGCACTTTATGTATAGAAGGCGATGGCTGCAAAGATGAAACATTATTCCAAGGACGTCAAAGTGATTGTGTATTTATTATCAATAACTTGGTGTGGTAATAAGGAAATCAACTTGTGTGTGTGGTCTTATGTGGGTATACTGGGTAATGTAGAATTTGAACATAGTTCAGACAGTCGAGCCAGTGACATCAGACCCATGCCAAACACCAACCTGTTTGTAGGAAGCCACTACAGACAAGCTCCTGCACAACAGGACTCAGGTCAGAGCTGATCTGTGAATAATCCAGTTTGCTCACTTGCAGCCATTTCAACTTCCTTTGGAACAGGCGCACATAGAGCATCTGTCCAGGCACTGAGAAACAATAAAAACAGTGTCAGGATCCGCAGTCACTTTTATAGATCATGCCTTAAATCTAACCATGCAATATTCATGAATACTGCACTAATTTATAATACTGAATATCTAGATCTATATATCTAATATATATATAAATAAATAAAATAGTCCCATATCTCCTCACACATATTTCTATGTTTTAAAGCAAATCTACCAGCCATATGTTCTTTACCTGAGAGCTGCTTGAAACTGTGGACAGACGAGAGGTCCTCTTCATTGAAGAGCATCAGATCATCCTCATTTTCCAGTACGGCTTCAAGAATGGTCAGAAAGTTTTGAAGGTAGTATGGCTGCCTGTGGGAATTACATTCAACAGAGCCCTCGCTTGGTTTCTGTGGGTGATCTCCACTCCTAGCTGGTTCTGAACTGTGATTTATGTCAACATTCCCAAGTTTGGGCTTGCTGACAGCAAACTCTGGTGCTGGGGCGTGAACGTTTGATGTCTGGCTCTTCTTAACGACAGAAAAAATATTTTTTTCACTTCTGTTTCCCGAATATCTGCTTTTCTTACGCAGGTCTGAGGCCGAGTGTGTCTCAGGAGACTCCTCTTTCTTCCTTTTCATCAGTTTAAATACAGCTGCAGTTTTCACTGATTGAGAAGTCTCAGTGTTCTGGGATTCCACCTTTGGTGCAATGTCCTCAGATCTGTCTGTATTTTCCACTTCAGGTGAACTTACGATAGCTACTTCAGGACACGCTTGAGCTGATGTAATGCTCACATTCTCCTCACAGTTTTCTTTCTGTGAACTACTTGGTTCACTAAAGTTTGGCTCATCTGCAGTTGGTTCAGGGTTCTCTGAAAACTCGAGAGATCTTCTTGAGAGTTTAGAAGACAAGCTACCAAGACTGACTGTTTTGACCACTTTATCTTGTCTGGTGGGTTTTGGTGACTCTTGTTTTACGCTGCAGTTCTTTTTAAAATATGGACTTGTTTTTGAATCTTGATTCTTTCCATGTATGCTTGCATCATGTTTCTCATCTGGACTTCTAGGGATATTATTTGAAAGCATTTTCTCTTTATTATTGTGGCTGGCTGATGAACCTTCAGTGTCATTTTCGTCAAGAAAATCCTGGCACTGGGAGTCAATGTGTTCATTGATCTTGAAGCGAGGTATGAGCTTGCTGCATAGTGGGCAGGCCAGTTTGGATGGTGGTGTGTTCTTGAAAAATGAAGTAATAGAAAGCGCTTTCTGCTTATTACTAGTATTCTCTTTTGCTCTGCCTCTTTGGCCATCTTTTTTCACCAGTGAAAGCCTCTTGAGGGGCCTGGCATGATCTTTGGACTGGCTTCTACCAGCCTTGGAATCCATAATAATTCACATTCCTTGGGTGACAAACTTTGTAAAAGTCTTGAGATACATGGAGTAGTTTTGGGAAAACTATATCTACACCTTGATTTCAGAACCTATAAAAGCAGACATAGATACAGTATAGTCAGGTAAGGTCATTGTGCCAGCAGTTTGCAACTGATTTCACATTTAATCAAACAAGATATTCCTTCAAATGAGGGTTAAATATATGATGCCCGCAAGAGGGTCAAAATATTACATGTAGCAGTATTTATCCAGTTGTCAAAACCGTAGTCTGACCAAATATTTAAGCAATTTAAACTTATTTCACAGCTAATAAAATGCTGAAACCCTACTAGGTTCGTTTGCCCAAAGAGATTCGTGCATTACCTGCCCTCTCCTCAGTCAATTGTAAATTCACTCCGATCTGAAACCGAGGAACTCTCATCAGAGTGCTGCAGTGTCCTAATAAATACAAAACAAATGCACAAATTATTGTAGTTAGTTTTCTGAACAAACTCATCATATTAAAATTTTTTACAGCAATTAATGTTACAAAATGTGGTACCATGCCAACTATTTCAAAAGGCCAATAGCTTAGGCACTCAGAGCATAATTTACAAACACACCTTAATGTTTTCATAAATTAACCAAGTTATGGTTTTAGATTAATTACATGTTAAAGTTTTGCCTGTAGCAAGAAAATAAAATGTTTGAAAGCACCTTGCACAATGTGACCTATATTCGACCAATGCGTTGGTCTTCTGTGTAGCACCACTCTGTGTTACTCTATGCAATGCGAACGCTTGATTGTTTCCTCTGTCCTGGAAGTCGCTTTGGATAAAAGCGTCAGACAAATGAATAAATGTAAATGTAAGATCTGGATTTCTGTATGAAGCACTGCAAGGAATTCACTTACATTAGCTCACTGACTAGAAAGTTCAATCCATCTTACATAAAGTGACTTACAGATTATAAGAAAACCTCACCTGCAGAACACCTACTCTTATTTGGGTGAGCTAGCTGATAATGTAACAGGGCAGGACTGTGAGCTGCCAGCACTGGGACTGCCAACTGCCGGCACAATTCTGAGGTTACTGAAATAGCGCTATGGTTCTACCTCCAGAATTAATTTAGTTCTGCGTTCTCTTAAACCAAATAAACAACAAGCATGTCTGCCTACTTCCTACAAAGGCAGTCCTCGCAAGTAAATGAGCCATCGGCATCATTAACTGAACCAGTATCTTTTCCACAACTTTCATGAAACCAGTTGTGGCAAACAAAACAAGCAATCCAGTTCTCTAGCTTTGAATCCTTGTTCTGACTGTTCATTCTCCCACACGCGGCACATATATCATCTGTCCATTCTCTGACACTTGTGTCACTGTTTTAGCTGATTCCACAAACATTAAATTCCGATTCCATTCTGCCTTTAGCTGATGGCTTTTTAAAATGATGTGCAATGGGCCATAATCACCTGCTGCATTTACACTAGCAAGGATGGTAGCTATACCCTCTTCAGAAGAAGTTTCAGACTCTGAGGTGATCCACGTTTTTTGGAGCACAGTTTCATCACAGTTCCATATATGTGATGGGACGTCTTTGATGCCCAGATTGTTCAGAACTGATTGGTAGTTCTCAAACCACTGCTTCACCATGGCAGGCTTTAAGCAGGCTGCCCGGACAGCAGAAAGGGTTTCAGTCTTCCTAAAACGGAGGCCTGGGTTTCTCTTTAGGAATCCCTCAAACCAGTAGTAGCCTGTCCTTTTTTTAGTTTCAGAAAAACCCCTGATTTTATTTGCCTTGGCAAACTGGAAAGCCAAATTCTGAACCTCTGATTTGCTCATGGGAAACCCAGTCCTTGCCAGATTACTGATGAGCTCTGCTAACTTTGTCTCACTTTCTTGTGAAATAACAGGGTTTCTCCCAATGGCATGCTCATATCCTTTAACCATCCCCTTCACTCGACGCTGCAGTGTCGACTTAGGTACGTTCCAGACCCGTGCTAAAAGTCAGATTTGTGGCGGCTGTCCTGCTTCCACCTGCTCCCTGTACTGCTCGAGTGCTCCCTTCATTCTTTCCTGACTCCACTGGTTGAGCTTTCTCTTTTCTTGCTGAGGGCATGCTCTCTCACTGCCAGGGCTATCTTCTTCCTCGTGGCACTCCATCACGAACTGGAATACATTCTCAAGAGCTGAGCTCATGAACTGAACAATACACAGAGTAAGCTGGCATCAAAGTACCAAAACATCCTTCACCAACGAGTTACTTACTCGGTCGGAGCAAAAGTCAGCATGACCTCAAGCAGGCCAGATAAAGGTCCCTATCACAAAGGACCTGCTGATTAATGTGGGAAAGTATGAAAATCTGCACTCTTCTTAGCACTTAACCCTCAACACGGGAACTGCATCAAAAACTAGGTCAGTTGTGCAGTTTTGCAGTCTCACTTCTGCTGACTGCACACGTCACTAGTGGTGTTACCACTTTTTATGATGGGAAGATAAGCTCGATTAATTCCCAGCCGTGCAGTGTATATGCACGTATGGTTAATGTGAATTAAACGGATTCCACATACCTGCTCCATCTATTCAATATTTGCCCCCCAGACCTACCGACCAACGAACTCACCACGTACACACATAAACATGAACTAACAGACTGTAGTGCTTGTAGCTGCCTCTAGCGCAGAGATTACAGTTCTGACTATTCTACCACGCTGGGAACCAGAACCGCCGATAAGGAGCAGCTGCCAGTCACTGCGGTGTAGCACTGCAGCAGGTACCTCATGCTGGTGTCCACGATATCAGCAAATTCAAAAACTCAATTTTTCTTCTAAATCGACTAAACAGAAATGAACAGTATTCAGTCAGCCCGCCGGACCCTCCATCAGCGGCTCATAACCAAATAAACGTCTGACGTAAGACGTTCGCGTGAAAACAGCGTTCTTACGTTTTGTTCACTGTTTTCAAAATAAGAGTATTACAGGTGCGCTTTTACTGTGAGGTTTTATAAATCTCTAAAATGAATCATAAAGTGAAGCAAATTGTTATAAATAAATGATGCTGCATAATAATTTGACTCTTTGCAGTCCTATTTCATATTTGTATGATCATATGTTTATACACAACAGCTGCCTTTGAGCTTTTTGCCTCTAGGTTTCCAATTTAAATTGACATCTTAACGGGGCACCAGCCACAATCAGCCAGAAAAAAACGTGTTTAAAATGCCACCCTTTAATTAAATACATACACACAATTATGTAAATATTACAGATATTAGAAAACATAATTTCAGTGATGTGAAATTAATTAATGTGTTTACATTTAATAAAAAGGTCATTTAAGGCTAAGATGAAAGTTTAATGCAAGTATGTCTAAAATCTTAATCTAGATCTTGATCATCCTTGTTATTTTCTTTTTTCTTAATTTTCACTTTTCACAGATATCAAATTAACTCCAGACATTTCCATTAGGTCTTTAGGGGTACAGCTCACTGCACAGACTTACTCTGTATATTGTACACTACTGTATATTGCACTAGTTATTTTATATGGTATAAGCGCATATAAAAATGTCTACAAGCTGCACACAACCGCACCCACATGGCACATCATACCACATGTACTGGACCACACAAGGATAATGTATATTGTGTATACAGCATCTTGTGTACAATAGAGTATAATCGTACATCGTACTGCCGAAAAAAACAAATTCCTTGAGTGTGCAAACATACTTGGCCAAATAAAACTGATTCTGATTCTTCTCCTGTAGTTTTGTATGTAACAAGTTTTGTATATATTATTATTTAAGATGTTTTTACTAGAATATTTATGAATAGTAATGTCCCCCATACAATACATACACTCATCGGCCACTTTATTAGGTACACCTGTTCAATCGCTTGTTAACACAAATAGCTAATCAGCCAGTCACATGGCAGATGTGGTGAAGATAAGTTGAAGTTCAAATTGAGAAGAAAGGGGTTTTAAGTGACTTTGGAAGTGACATTGTTGGTGCCAGAAGGGCTGGATGAGTATTTAAAAAGCTGATAATCTGGGATTTTCACGCACAGCCGTCACTAGGGTTTACAGAAAATGGTCTGAAAAAGAGAAAATATGCAGTGAGTGGCAGTTGTGTGGATTAAAAGGCCTTATTGATGTCAGAAGTCAGAGGAGAATGAGCAGATTGATTCGAGATGATAGGAAGACAACAGTAGCTTAAATAACCACTCTTTACAAGCAAGTTTGCAGAATACCATCTCTGAACATGCAACACATCGAACCTTAAAGCAGATGGGATACAGCAGCAGAAAACCACACCAGGTGCCAATCCTGTCAGCTAATAACAGGAAACTGAGGCTACTATTTGCACAGGCTCACTAAAATGGGACAATACAAGACTGGAAAAACTTTGCCCGGTCTGATGTATGTAATTTTAGCTGCAACATTTAGACATTCAGCATGAATCCATCCTGCCTTGTGTCAACAGTTCAGGCTGCTGCTGGTGGTGTTGTAATGGTGTGGGGGACATTTTCTTGGCACACTTTGGGCCCCTTAGTACCAACTGAGCATCATTTAAACACCACAGCCTACCTGAATATTGTTGATGACCATATTCATACCTTTATGACATCAGTGTACCCATCTTCTGATGGCTACTTCCAGCAGGATAATGCACCATGTCACAAAGCTCACATCATCTTAAACAGGTTTCTTGAACATGACCATGAGTTCACTGTACTCCAATGGCCTCCACAGTCACTAGATCTCAATCCAATAGAGCACCTTTGGGCTGTAGTGGAAAAGGAGATTCGCATTTTTGATGTGCAGTCGAAAAATCTGCAGGAACTGCATGATGCTATCACATATGGACCAAAATCTCTGAGGATTGTTTTCTTTCACCTTGTTTAATCTATGGCATGAAAAATTAAGGCAAAAGAACGTCCACCACAAGAGTGAAGTTTGTTAAAAGTTTATTTCAAAAACAAGTCAAACGTAACACTTCAGTTAACAGTCCTCCTTTCTTAAAATGAAAAAAAAACAAAAACAAAAACAAAGCTAAAACATAGAAAAAGCATCCCTAATTCCTGAGAGAATTAAGGAAAAGGTAGGCAATAAAAACACAGAAAAACACATTTCTTCATAGCGTGACCTGAAAATGAAAAGGCAATCCTGCATCAATAACTTAAAGATAATTAAGAAAATAAACCATTTATTTAAAAAATGAAATGTGAGAAAATCCACTCCCTGGTGTGTATCTTGCCTTAATGCCAGCATTAAGTAAAAAGATGATGCAGAATCTTATGGGACCAGCAATGGTATTTTTTGACACACAGCACAAGACACACCTAGAAAGGGGGGAGAGGGACCTGTGACAGGGGTTCCTATTTTCTGTTGAATAGTAGAATGAAAAATCATAGCACAACAGTTATATCAACTCTAGTCAGGCTACTGATTTCTCTGTCTCTCAATTACATGAAAAAATAGTTGGCCTCTAAAGTGACCACTTGCTCTTTGTCTCTGATCATTTGGTGGTAAAAATGTCCATTTTAGCAATAAATATTTTATGCAGCACATTTCTAATCAACAGCAGCATTAATGTAAAGCCATTGCTGACTTAATACATTATTCTTCTGTCTTTGCAAACATATATCTGCTACAAAACTATTTTTGGTTGTAGCTAGAGGTAGTCTATATTTCATTAATAGGCTACATCTCAGACCAATTTAAGACACAAGTTGGGTACTACGTTCATTTGAACATGGTATGAGCTACTGTCCATGTGCACTAAATGAGGTAATGCAGTTTCACTTAAAGCATTGATGGTAAATACACTGAAAACCTACTGAGACAACAGGGTTTTTTTTTGTAATTCAACTCCTGGTCAATAATAAAAGTAACAGACTCAAATAACATTTCACTTCCATCCTTACCGTTTCTAACCGTACGCAAAACCTCTGAACCTGCACTGTTCCTTCTCAACAGCATCTTGACCAGTTACTCCTTTCACTTTCAAGTCTGGGGAAAGACTGGAGAGAGATAACTGTCTAAAAACACTTCCTGGGGGAAAGTTATCGGTACACTAAGTCAAAATGTTGATGGTTTACAAGTATTAACAGAAACTATTGTTAGTGACATGGCTAACTGTACAGGAGTAGTAAGTAGTAAGTGCTGATTTAATTCATGTAGGAAAGAAACAAATGTCCCCAGAGCCTGAATCACTCCATACCTATATCCTTTCTCACAGCATACACTATACTCACAATGCTTATTCATTTGTAACGTTTGGATGGAAAACTCTACTTAGTGTGTTTTTAAAGCTACATTGATTTTGGGAACCTTGCCAAGGCCATTTAGGAACACATTATGTGGACAGCATGGAAACACCAACCAATTCTGCTATAACAAATTACATTTAATGTGAATTAAACCGGCAACCCAACTCAAATCTGATTTATGAATGTTGGTTATCACATGTCATTTGGATGCTGGAAGAAACAACACTGTCAACTTGACCAATTTCTCTGCTCACTCATTGCTCTGCAACAACACATCACCTTGACCTACTACTCTGTCGACTTTCTCATTTTCCAAACAATGCAAGGTCTGCAGACGTCATCCTACTTTTCCACGAGTAAAGACGGTTCACCCTGTTTTCAAAAAATGCGTGACTTAGAGCAAGTGCTTATGAAACCTGAGGGGAAGAACCATCATTATAGGACAGAATGACGAGGATGAGAGAGAGAAAACAGAAAACAACAGCTATAACTGAACCGTAATATTAAGCTGGCATGCAACTCTCACTACGCTGCGACTGAACCTAATATAAAGACATAGTGCTGCACTGAACCAGCTTGAGGGCTGTAGCAATGTAAGTTGAAAAAGCTGGCCTATATTTTCAGTTGAGGCACAGAAAGAAAAAAAAAGATCCTGAATCAGAACAAACGTGAAAAATTCGGATGGTGAAAACAACAACAAAAAAAAACCTATTTGTTTTGAATGGAAGACGCTATGAGCACGGCTGACCTCAAAACGCGCTTCCTGCTGCTCGTTTCACTTTCAAAGTGTGTTTTGACGCGCGCTAACAGGAAGAGAATGGAAGACGTCAAGAGAGCACGGGAGATGATGAGAGAATGATAAGCCTTCCTCGTCAACAAGATCAGCAGCTTCTTTTTTTCCTTTTTTTTCTACTCTAGCAAATTGCACTAGCAACATTTACTTCTACAAAAGCGTGAGGACACACAAGTTTATATATAAAGAAAATAAAAATACAAAAAAGGTAAACATCTTGACTTTCACACAAACAAATATGAATAAAATAAGAAAAATGCCATTTCATTACAATAGTGCCAAAAATAAGATATAGCTTGCATAGGGGGGTTGAAAGAAACGTAGGTAGGAACACTTTGTATACCAAAAGGCAATGTTGGGACTATTTTTTTTCTGAAAGTATCACATAGTGCAAAACCCCAAGAAGGAACAAGGGAGCGTTCATTAAATACAACTTCTCCCCCACACCCATGCTAATACCACCCCTAAACAACCTGCACCTTTCTGCACGTTTAATGAGCGACCGTTATCAAACCCTCCCCAACCCAACTACCCAAACCCTCTCTCTCCCTCTCCCTCCCTGCCTCTCCTTCCCACCCTCCCTCTCCCTCCCCCCTCCAAATCCCCAACAATGTGGACTTTGGTCTCTCGTGTGATCAGCAAATGGGGCATGGGCGTGTGAGATTGCCGTGGTGATGGAGATCGTGTGACCCTTCCCCTGCCCACTTGATTGTTGATTGCCGCTAGCGCATCTTGTGATCGTCAGTGTTGCCCATGTTGGAGCCAGGGCTGGGGTCCTGCTGTCGCCTGGGCTGAGACATCACACACATACACACACACACACGCACACACACACGCACACACAAAAAGAGCCGTTAAATGGGTGTCATTTGCTTGGCTATTTAAAGAAATTAAGAATCATCTCATTACAGATACAGTGAGTTTATTATTTGAGGGGAGGCTGTTTTGTGCACGTTGTTGACAATTGTTTCATATTTCTTATGGATTCCTCAAAGCTTCTGTTGCTTTATTATGGTTACTCTTTTAAACTATGAATTATGAAAATGAATGAAAAAGAAAAAATTAATCAAATATCAATGTTAAATTTTTAATTCCTGATAAAGTGCAGGTGGTCTTAAAGGTGTGCTCTGCTGTCTGAACGTTCTACAACGGAGAGCTTAGGTCATTATTTTTTGTATTTACGCCACTAAAGAGTGTTGTGATCAGAAATGGAGACAGACGCTAGATTATTTCTGCTCATCTAGACAGCAGTGATGACATGGAAGTCATTTTTAAAATCTTTTGAAAGTCTTTTAAAATCTCTGTTTAGTGTAGGGCTTGCATCATTATTTTAGCTGGTTTACTGAACACTTGAACATGTTCTGTCGCGCTCAAGTAAAATAACTTTACTTCAGTTTCTTAATCCTATTCAGTTTGACTTGGCTAGTTATTTCAGGACTGATTTACAGGGACATGTTATAACCTACGACCACCTTGTTCTTTGTTTTCCACTTTATTTCCAGCTCCTTAACTACACTGACCAAACAGGAGAGTGAGGGAGCACTGAACTATAGCCCAACAAATTATTTCCCTCTGTGTAAAC
Source organism: Arnoldichthys spilopterus (assembly GCA_037974385.1). Classification (NCBI taxonomy): domain Eukaryota; kingdom Metazoa; phylum Chordata; class Actinopteri; order Characiformes; family Lepidarchidae; genus Arnoldichthys; species Arnoldichthys spilopterus. The sequence goes on along the minus strand of JBBPDA010000021.1, from coordinate 996,880 downwards.
ATTGTTTATCTCTTAGTACGTCTCGTTTCTGTCTTACAAAGAAACGGGCATGCTCATGAACACTGTTGCTACCTGGAGAGAGTAAAAGTAAACCCTTTAGCTTTGGCTACATGTTTGTGGTGTTGATTTTAGCTACTTGTGTATGACTTTAGCTTTGGCTACATGTGTATGGCTACGACACTGATTGTTAGGGCATTATAATGTTGATCATAAGTATTTGTAGTTTATTTATTTTCCTCGTTCTTTATTTCGTAAAATGTAACATAGCTTTGTGCTGATTTCTTTTCTTTGGCAGGTTTTACATGAAAGAGGTTGATCTTGCTATTAAAATTTAAAAAATAATAAAACTGCTATTGTCTTTTTCTCCTGGTTTATGATAAAACAATTGGTTTAAACCAATGATAAATTTGCCTTAAAAAGTGTCGGAGATCCCAAAGAATAAAGAAAAATCAATTCATTGTCAAAATAAGTGGTAGATTCATTGTGACAGCCTGAAATTTAAAAATTACACCCTGTCCATACCAGTCTCAGACAAAATATATGGAATTTCTCTCACAAATTCACATGCAACATGCAACATGTACAGCAGAGGGCAGCAGAGGCCAGCTCCAGCATAGACTCTAAAATAATATTTCAGCTGCTTTTTTTGGTTTGAGTGGCAGACAGTCATTAGTCAGGGGGAAGTCTTCAAATCACTAGCTTTAAAAATAAAAAGATGACTGCTGCCTCCTGTCACAGATACATATGTTTATGTGCATATGCCTAAATCTCTCCCAACATAGACGTCTGGGCATGGCCGGGACAGACAGACGGGCAGACAGCGAGGGAGAGACAGACAGAAAGGCAGACGTGGTCACAAATCGGCCATCTGACATAGCGTGAGCTCATCGTCCACCTGACTAACCGTTTTAGCAGGTTCTAAGCCTGGAGCTGTTTTTTTTTCCCTCAACCTCCACGTCTCCATGAATCCTCGAAACGTCAGCGTTAAACAAAATCTATTAATCAAGGGGACTGCTGTAGGTTTTCTTTGATGCGATTATAATGGCATATGAGAATGAATCAGCAGTCTGTAGTTCGAGTTTCTCATCGTGCCTTCTCCGCTGCCTACCATTACTCACTCGCATTGCATCAGTGTGGTTAGAAAGCAAGAAGAAAGGGGTTTTATTTCAAAGAGCTTTGGAGCCACTAAATGCAATATTGTACACACATGCATACAAATAATTATAGTGTTTGTGCGCATGGAATAGATGAGATACAGTTACATGTACAAAAGCACGTTGCTTATTATGTTAGAGCCTTCGCAATTTGAAAAGCTCGTAATTAGACCTCACACCTAATACATTTTACCTCTTGCACTGAGTGATGCTCACAGGTTCATAGCTCACACACCAAACCGCAATACTGATGACCAATGAGAAAAATCTCTATACGCTAGAGATACAGACTATATATAAGAGCCCAGTTCTGGAGCAAGCATCTGTGCGTGCTCTGTGTGTGTGTGTGTGTGTGTGTGTGTGTGTGTGTGTGTGTGTGTGAGTGTGTGTGTACGGAGGGAAGGCAATATCGATTATATGGAGCCAAGCAGGAGTGTTTGCCTGTACCGCAAGTCAATAGAGCTTAGATTAGGCTGGGCGAGACAGCACTCCTAATGAAGATGATCAATACTAATGATATATTAATACTTTCTGTGCCTGAGCATCAGTCATGCTCGAATCCCACCTGCAGTTAAGCCTTAAAGTTGGATGAAAAATGGCCCATCTATTCTCCATCCATCAGAGAGAAGGCCATTAAACTGCTGCGTCCCTCTCCCCAACCCCCCAATTCTGTGGTGGGACCACACACTCTCGCGCTTACACAAGCACAAACACACAATGTTGAAAACGTTACAGACAGAAAAGTTGGAATATGCATTCACTCTGGCACACACACATCAACACACACACACACACACAATACAGATATATTCATTACCTATATCATTCACTACTCTACACTCACATTTTTTTTTATCACTTCAGGAGAATGTGACTTTTCTTGCAGCTGTAAAAATCAACTTCCTGTGAGAAGACGTCACAGCGTAACATTTAACCTTAATTTTCTATGAAAAATACCACACGCCAGCATGACACTCACTACTGAGTAGTACAGTACAATCGAGACTGGACTTGAAAACGGAGTGCAGAATGCTCATGCATTAAGAAGTAGAAGACAACATGCTCAAATGACCAATTTCACAACCATTATCAATATTTATTGATAAATCAAGGTATGGTCTTTATTGCGGATACAGGCTGTATAATTAGAACATTTATGTTACACATGTGAGCACGCTGGCTGTGTTCAATAAGAACATAAACTGACTGTTCACACGAAATGTGGCGTTGTTAACTGGTCGCACCAACGAGTTAAAATATCGTAATATGTGTCTGTGTATGTTTTTCAGATTGTTTTCTTACTAAAAAACGAAAAGCACACTGTCCTTAATCCATCATATCTGAACAAAATAACATATTCTACTTCAAACAAAACAAAACAAAAAACCTAGCACAGGGTCATCTACTCTGCGCCAGAATCCTTTTTCGATCGAGTTACGCTAGGCGGAGGACAGGCAGCGGCCAGCAAGACCACAGCTATGTGAGAGCTGTGTGTGGGACAAGGGCCAAAGAGCCCACAGGGTCCAACCAAACACAACCATCACTCCTCTACCAAGAATAAAGCAGAGAGAGAGAGAGTGAGAGAGAGAGAAAGAGGGGGAGGGGAGGGGAGTTGGGGAGGAACAGCAGTGAGACCTGCAGGGAAAGGAACTACAGTCTCATAAGGGCCCTCAAGGTCCAAAGACTCCACGCCACTGGTGAGATGAGATAGCATTTGTTAAGGAATAATTACAGTCGTGTGGGTTTTCCCCAGTTTGCTGTGAATTTGCTAATGGGAGGGGACTATGGATTCTTGCGACCTCCATGAATGAGAAATTCTGATTTTCATATGCAGAATTAAAAAAAGAAGAAAAAGACCTTGGAATGTTTGATTTTTGAAGGGTGGAGGGAGAGGGGGAGGGAGAAATAAAAAGCTGGTGGTTCATCAGAAGGACGGCTGTGGTCATGTGCTGCCTAGCTGGGACTGGGAACTCCCAGAGGAATCTACAGCCTGGGAGAAGAGTCCTGCGAGGAAAGTGTGGCCTCTGTTTGCAGGACTGTTACTGAGACAGATATGGTGTTTTCTCTGTCTGTGATGAGATGTGGCCTCGTCTGGACACTTACAACTGTGTTGAAAGACGTGTCCTGTGAGGAAGCATCATTTAACTCGTAGTTGCTTTGCGAAAAGGATTATGACTGAGGTTTCTTACAATAATATACAACCATATGGTGAAAGTACAGAGACGGACACAGACACAGGCACACACACACACACACACACACACACACACACACACACACACAAAGAAATCTAAGGAATAACACACAGAACAAGCTGCTCTCATGCATCCACATGCTCTTATGGAAAGTCTTTCACAATTCACAAAGGACATAAATCCAGTCTCGCTCTCTCTCTCACACACACACACACACACACACACTTACAGGCACAGACATGGTTTAGTGCATGACACAGGGATAGAGAGAAGCAGAAGAGACAGACCCTGGTCCATGAATGCCATCAGTCCCAGATTTTTGATGCCACAGGGTCCTAAAAAACACAATTTGGTTTTCAACTTAGGAGCGCAGTTTGGATTGACTTCAGAATGATTCTGTAGTAATGCAAAGATTCTTCATGCACTGAGCCACGAGTCAACAATTAAAGCACTTTACAAACACACACACGCCCGCCCGCACGCACGCACACAAGGATATATACGTACACATTTTCAGGCACTCCCTCAGTTAGTTTTACATTTGAGTTTTATTCAGTTATGGTTGGCTCATAAAACCAATTTCAGTTACAAGCATTGTTAGCGGCTGTAATGACAACACTAGCAGAGAAAATAAACAGCAGAATTATTGCAGAGCAAAAAAAGAACATACGAGAAAGAACAGAACACAGAGAAAAAACAGAACACACGCATACACACACTGTTCGTCCCACCACAACTCTACAGATAAGCTGTTATTTATCCATGCACTATAGTAAACCTTACACACACATACAAACTTAGACACCCAAATACACTCACTTCCAGTCTCACCTCCATCTCTTCACGGTGTGAACGATCCCGGTCTTCGAAATCACGAGTCCTCCGGCGAGCCTCCTCAAAGGCGGCCTGAGCCAGAGCGTCCTCATGCTTCTCACACACACAAACACACACAGACAAAGAAAGCACATAAAGCTGACAGAATTCTCATAAAGCAGAATAAATCGTCATAATCTGATACCTGATGATTAGCAAAAAAAAAAAAATTGAATCTCACACTATGTGATGGACTTTAAGCCAATGAAATCATGGCAGGTCATTGGCTGTGTATTTGTTCTTTAAGGTGTTGGAGGGTATTAAACTAATTTAGTTGCTCATCTTAAGTCAAGTGGTACAATTTAAAAAGCTCACTGAAAGCTACGTCAAAAATATTGCCTCCATACTCATGTACATCGGCAAAATATTCTGGAACTACCACAAACAGTTGCATGGCATGAAGTGAGCAATTCCAAATGAGTTTCCTCTGGTTATACCTGTGCTCTTTCATCGTCATACTCCAAACAGCCCATCCCATCCAGACGCTGTAGGTCGATCCAACCTCTCCAGATCACACACACTCCATTCAAGATCATGGGAGCCTTCAGGTACACCTGCACACAGGAAGACACAAACAAAAGGGATTTAAAATAAATGCATGTACCATCAAATAATTGCGTACCAATGTTTGAAGTACAGTCCGGAACTGTCAGCTGTAGTGTTACACACTGCAGCCTAATCAGTGAGAGGCCAAAAACATACGCACAACGAGGGATCATGAGCGTCATTAATTAACACCTATTCCACAATCATGACTCTCTACGTCACACCTGGCCATACCATAGGACATTTACATTATAAAACATGTTGCAAGTCTCAGCAGGGCAAAGGGCTCAGTGATCCCACATGTGCCCCCCCTGTATAATGTGTATACATTCCACTGTTACTTTATAAATTTCCTTGCCACGCCATGCTTCGTTCTTTACTTCCTATGATGAGGACGTTTATTTATAGAGGATAGCGTAGTGCCGAGAAAGGCTACACCGACACACTCTTAGCAGAGACGAGTAAAGTCTGTCTGAATTTATTTATACCAAGCAGGGGCAACAGGGACAGCGGGCACATGATTACATCCGTGTGTGTTTGAGTGAAGGAGAGAGAGTGGAGGAGTGTGTAGTGGATGGGGGTAAGACATGCGGTGGAGTTGGGGTAGGTGTGAGGCATGGAGAGAGACAAAAAGAGAGAGAGTGAGTGAGACCAAGAGAGTGAGAGAGAGAGAGAGACAGAGAGAGAGAGAGAGAGAGCGAGAGAGAGAGAGATAAGGGTATAAACTGGCTCTGAGCCACAGGACTATCACATCTCGGCTGCTGAAGAATCCAGGCTGAGACAAAAGCGTGCAGTCTAACAGCCTGTGGCTGCTGTTTATTTCTGTAGCAACAAGGCATGGGAGAGACACATGCACACACAAACACACACACTATACAAATGTGACTATACAGGTGGGCAACATGGCAATATTTTATGGTTATCATGACCTAGTTTGATATGATTATGGACCTTACGCAAGTAATATCTATATTATCCTCATTTTCGAGGATACTGTGGACACTGCTAGAACTTGAAGAACATTGGCCAACTGCATGTTTCATTACAAAACATTAGACCCGTTTCACTGGATTCAGTTCAGCACAGGTATGTGCAATGTTGGAATAAAAATCCCTCTATCCATTTGATGACAGTTTGCACACTAGCACATTGTGTCTGTGTCAAAACACTGTGATAAGTATCATGAATGGAGTAAATGTCCAAAAATATTGTGATATATGTATGTTTTTGGATATGGCTGGTTTTCTTCATAAAACATGATTTTAATAATAAATATTCATTTGAAATAATCAACCGTGTTGTTAATCCATTATTCTTACTGTTTTTATACATATACACACACACACACACACACACACGGTTAGCCACCCAAACCATACAGGCACTTAAACACCAAAATTGCAGCTGAAGTTCCATTCTGCTTCAAACTGCATAAAAGCACACAGGCGCTAAAACCCAAATCACACAGTAGTGTGTGAATGGCCACTGAATGGCCCCCACTGGACAGTGCTGATGTCTCTCCAAACCTGCAAGCCAACACACTGTGCCCAGATAGACACAACATGGGCTTTGTCTGCCTTTACTGCACTGATTTAGCTGTTTGAATGTGTGTGTGTGTGTGTGTGTGTGTGTGTGTGTCTGCGCGCGCTCGCACGTGCACTTGTGTGTGCATCAGGCACGAAGACGTCTGCCGTTTTTCCACTGACTGAACAAAATATCAACTATACTGCAACTCAGAGGCAGATCTTAATTTTCAGCACACACATCGTTGTCCGTACATTTGGCACATTATAAACCTCTTCATTACAAAAGTTCAAAATCATGTAAGCACTGTGTGTGCAATGGCGGTATTTTGATTGCCCTTATGAGACTGGCTTTAAAAACGTAAAAGAATACACTTTAACAATTGTGTGTGAACAGTGGATAATAAAGTTTAAAATGGTTTTAATCAGAAATATGTATTGTGTTGGTGAGCTGATTTGTTTGAGAGAGTGGACATATTGTTTTGGTTTAGGTTAATTTGTTTTAGTACAAAGTTCAACTTTTATATCTTATTTTACTTACTTTACTTACTTTACAATAATCTTTAAGGAGAACATGTGAATGTAGTTTATCATCCACAACGATGGTAATTACTCACAGATGAAAGTGTGTAGTGTGTATGTAGTAGGATTAATTACACATTTAACATTACTGCTGTCAAATGATCAGTGAATGAATCAATGAATCAGTCAGTCCTGACTGTTGGCTGCTTTTCTGAGAGCTGAAACACAACAGCAGCACCAATACAGAATACGTATGTTCATTTCACCAAGTAAAGGTTGGTATTATAAGAAACAGGGGCGTTTTTTCACTTGAGTTGAAAGCAGTACTTGCGCAAATCCAACCAAAGCATTTTACTCTTCTTGTCTGATGATCAAAAGGATGTTGTCGATCTGTCGATCTCTCTATCTATCTATCTATCTATCTATCTATCTATCTATCTATCTATCTATCTATCTATCTATCTATCTATCTA
>JBBPDA010000021.1:972105-988093 GCA_037974385.1 Arnoldichthys spilopterus | reverse complement strand
TCTCTCTCTCTCTCTCTCTCTCTCTCTCTCTCTATCTATCTATCTATCTATCTATCTCTCTCTCTCTCTCTCTCTCTATCTATCTATCTATCTCGTTATATACTTTTCTAACCTTATGAGGTCTTTAAATTCTGATGGGAACATTTATCTTTAAAAATAAAAAAACTGGGGTCAATGTTTTTTAAAACTGAGGGCTTCAGCCTAAAGCAGCGTACAATCTCTTACTCTCTCTGACTGAGTTGGCCCGTATATCTCTCTCACTATCTAACTCACCATACTATTCTATTTTCTCTCTTTTGGTTACTTTTTTCCTCCTTCCAATCCTCCTTTTTCCATACTTCCTCAAACACAGCTCCTTCACTCCTTCTCCACCTCGTTTTCTCACAGTAAACACACCCAGTACACTCGCACACACACACATACACAAACCCCACGCATGTAAACCAACTCCAATATGCAAAGTAAAGGCTGGGCAGCATGACAGCAGTTTAAACTAAATATCAGTGAGACCGAGGTGACAACAGCCCAACTGAAATCATATCCTTATTTCAGAGCGATGAATCCCCCAAACATTTGTGTCAGCGCTTCAAAAGACGCCAACCGCACACACACACAAGGCTGAGAGAAATCATACTGTATAATTAAAGAGGAAATTTATGACAAACTGCTAAAGAATTATAAAAACATGTGCCTCAAAGCACAGCAGTAATATAATATTTCCATGGCCTGAAACGCAAGTCACCAGCGGTCTGGAGGAACGAGGCACAAAGAGCAATACTTCTCCAATAAATGCTGAATATGGATGTTAAAATACATATATTTTTTATCATTTTGGAATCTTTTGCTCCCGCCTTCGTCCAACTCAAACAGCTTCTTCTCCCAACCAATACAGGCCTTTTGGCCATTAATAACACTTTTAAAAAGTCTTCCTGGGTTTCGGCCAGAGAGAACATTCATAACTCCATCAGCCTAAACACACAGTTTTCATTGGGGGCATGCCAGCAACACAGACAAATGAGGAAAGAAGTCTCTCTCTCTCTACTGCTATAACTTATTGAGGTGATAGGTAAGCTGTAGTCAGTTCTGTTATTCTGACCTAAAACCACCTTTGATTTTTGCCTTGTTGTCAAAAGCTCAAATTCAATCACATTACAACACAAATATGGTTGTGGTTGAACGTTTACAGTCTGCACTTTCTGAGGAAATTCTTCCATTGTTTCAATGAGCTACAAGTGAGAAACAAGTAATACAAAATTACAACAGGCTATTGGAAAAAAAAAGTGAGCACAGAGGGATAAACTGACCCGACCTGAAGCTGCATTCCATCTCAGTGTGAAAGGGCAAAGTTCTGCCCAACTATTACAGCCATGCCAACCTTAAAAGAACCTTAAAACTGAAGTGTTAGGTAATCTTTATTCACCAGATGAGCCTAAGTTCCCGCTGGAGTGTTTTCAGCAGAGTCTGGGTAATGTAGTACCTGAGGATGGAACACTACACTGGTACAAGTCTTGACTTGCCTTGGTCTAGTTTATAGTAACAATACAAAGCTCAAGGATGAAAAACAACAAAGAGACCAAGAAGGCAGAGAAATAAAGGGACAGGGGAGAGAAAGGAGCATGGCATGATTTCAGTAAACATGAATAAAGCCTTGCTGAATTGCTGAATGGGATTGTGCTGCCCCTGTTTAAAAAACAGGGATAATAAAAGGGCGGAGCTGAAGAAAGCTTAGGGTTGAGGGTCTTAGCGGGGGGCTGTAGAAGCAGGCGACAGGGCTGGGTGGGGCACCTTCAGGAATAAGACACAGTGTGTCTGTGTGTGTTTGTGAAGCAGAGAGGTGGGTGGGGGTGGCGAGTAAACACAGGGATTCAGTTCTGCCAGGCTTTTGATTCAGGCAGCCAAAACAATCTGCTCCTCGCCTCTCCTCCTCTCTCCTCTCCATTTGTTCAGTCATGCCTGCAAGACTGTGGAAGAGACAATCGTGTTTAGATGCATCTGCATGTCTCCCTCTCTCTTTGTCTCTCTCTCCCCACTCTTTTCACAGTTTTAAGTACTTGGTTTCCCCCAAGTGCATAGATCCATCCCTAAATCTGCAGCTCTTTCACCAAAGCACTTTTTGGGCATTTGTGCGCGCGTGTGTGTTTATATGTGTGTAAGAGAAATGTTGCTGAGTCATGTTTTCAAAGTCTCTCTCTCTCTCTCTCTCTTGCGCACACACACACACACACACACACACACACACACACAAATACACAGAATAAATGAGCAGTTAGTTCAGTCTGAACTTGTCTGGAGCTGAGATGCATGTCCTGCAGTGCTGAAAGATGAGGCAGATATGAACACTTAATGAAGAACACATACTCTATCTGAAGCACACGCACACACACACATTAGTGTGTGTAGCGTTAGTTTAAGTTATATGTATCTCCTGCTGTGGAAAGAAAGATAGCAGATCTCAGTGCTTAGTGCTTATATCCCTTTATCTAACAGTGTCATTTATGAAGTGTTACCTCTTCAGGAGTCTGATTCTGTGAGTAACTGTAGACTTTGTAATTTTGACTATGCGAACTGTGGGCCAGTGTTGATATTTAATGTTCCTGATGTATATATTTGCTGATGTTGATACAAAAACATTTCAAAAACATTCATAAATAGTGAAAAAATGCCCACAGCTCCTTACATACGTCATCAAGTATTGTTCTTAAAAATTGGTTGACTCTAAAGCCAGTGTTTTTTCACCTTTATCTAATGTCTTTATCTGCTAAAGCCAATATGACACCATTATCATTGTGCATTAGAGCTAAAATCTAGTTGTAATTTTACCTGTATTCTGATTTCAAAGCAATCTTCTTCGCACTATTCTCTAATTTCTTTTTTCACAAACAAAGCCCAGTTTTTTAGACTTAAGACTTGAGTAAATGTGCCAGGCTGACTCACAAGCTCTGCATTATTTTTTTATTATTCTTTTCATTTGTTTTATTAAACTCCCCAATTAAAACTTGCCAATGTTGGATAATATAGGATCTAATTAAAATTGCAGCCTCAATTTGAATACTGCCCTCATAAATAGCGATGCTGATATGAAATCGATTAATTGTTAAGCCCTATTGTGCATCCCCCTAAATGTTTCATATGCTCCAGCAGAGTGAAGGCCTGAAAACTCAGAGAAGACATAATGAGTCATTAGAGTGAGTGATGCTCTAATAAAGCATGTGTAATTACAGAAACCTCGTAATGATCAACATTATACAACATTAGGACAAACACTGGCAATTTGCACGATTCTAAAATGCCATTCTGATTGCCTTGGGTACTGTGGTAGGTTCACACACACTAGTAGCAGCAAAATATACATTAAAAAAAATTTGTGCTACAGCGTAATATTCCTAAAACTAAAAATTAAATTGAATAAATAAAAATTAGAAGAAATGAACTACATTTCTGGAAGTTGGGTAAAATGGGATTTTTTAGCAGCTTTTCCTGCAATTTGTAGATTCTATTCGTTTCTTTAACTGACACAAGTACAATGGTTTAATAGTTATCTCACCATGCACACTTGGGAAAAGTTGGGACAGAATAAAAATCTTGTAATATTCAGGTTACACTGCTTTAAAACATTCCACAATAAGCAGGTAAACTGTAATATGTAAATACAGTTGAGGGTATCATGCTTGTGTATGAAAGGAGCATCCACCAGTCTTTACGAGCAAAGATGGGTCATGTTTCACCACTTTGCTCCTTCATGAAACTTCATGAAAGAATTATCAATCAGCTTAAAAAGGAACATTTCTTAACACAGGATCAAGAAGTTTTTCATCATCTACTGCACATAATATTGTGAAAAGATTCTAACCCTAACCCTAACCCTAACCCTAGAAATCTCAGTTCATGTAGGGTAAGGGCACTGCTGAATGTGCATGACCCTTAAGCCTTCTGAAGGCACTGCATGACAAACTGTCAAACGACCACGATAAATATCCACATGGGCTTGGGAGTACATCGGAAAACCACTGTCACTTAACACAGTCTGATGCTGCATCAAGAAATGCAACCTGAAACTCCATTACACAAAGAGAAAGCCATACATTAATTCTATGCAGAAATGCCACAGAGTTCTCTGGGCCTCTCAGCTTAATATAATAATATAGTTGTGCTGGAAAGCATCCCTGTTATAGCTGTGCCAGTAGAGCGTGTTGTCTCCAAAGCAGGCTTTGTGGTCACCAAAATGAAAAAGACATGCATTTCTCTATCAAAAATGCATTATAAAAAGGTTTATACTGAAAGCACTGCTTTGTTTGGATTATTACTATTTAAGCAGTCCGTGCTTGCCTGCTTTAAAGAATCTCTTTCAGCTGCTTAATTAGGGATGTAAAACTAAAACTGTACAATAAAACTGTACCTGTATGACACGTCATTTTAATATTAAGCAATCATTCGCTCCTTGTCTTTTTGTGTTTGAGTACTCAGCTGCAAAAATGAGCTTGTTAGTCAGAATACTCACACCTATCCTTTACTGGAAAATATTACTGGTATATAAAGACATATAGTAAAAGCCCCTCGTTTCATCAGAGACACATAAACTGTGGAGATTGGAATGAATGTGTTACGACAAATATGCCCAACCCTTCTGATCTAATGACGTCCTAGTGAAAGTGAGTGATTGTCATTGTGAACACAGCACACCACACAGTGCACCACATCGAAATGTGACCTCTGCATTTAACCCATCCGTGTAGGAGCAGTGGGCAGCTGATGTAGACAGCACCTGGGGAGCAGAGCATGGGGATGGTACAATGCTCATGGGTCCCTCTGTGGTACTTGTACCAGTCTGAGACTTGAACTAGCAACCCTCAGGTTACAGGCACAACTTCCTAACCGTTAGACCACCACTGCCAGGGGGGCAGGCATTTATTCTGTTAAAATGTTAACTAATGGATTATAGTCGAGTCAAAATGATCATAATCATTTTTGTCAACTACAGATATTGTTTTGAGAAGCATAACGTAGAGAAATATGCTCGTTCCTTTGGGTAAGGCTACTATGTCCTGAAGATGAATGTGAACATGTGTTTCTTTGCAAATGCTTTTAGTTACGAGACTAAAAAGAGATGTAACTCTTAATGATCGTACTCAAAATCAGTGCAATGAAAAGCTAAAATGTTGGAGAAACCAAGAAAGCCCAAGTTAACTATAAAAAAAAACAACAAGAGGAAGCAGGAAGCACAGGGCAGAGGTCTGCCACCTAGAGGGTGACTGACATCCTGTATTCCACAATGCACTTATCCAATAGGCTGGGAGGTGCACACATCAGTGGCAGATGGAGCTTCCAGCAGCCATGTGGAAGTGATCAGAGGAACCAATTAGATGAGAGATACACGCCACACCTTGTCAATATAATGCCCATATGTGTATGAGTGTGTGTGTATGTGTGTCTGAACGTATGCAAAGCCTAACAACCTACACAGACTGGGCAGCCAGCAGTCGGCCATGTCGGCTTTATGGTTTAGGAGGGAAGGAGTATTTTTAATAATGTAAACAAATAATCGAGAATAAATTCGAAAATGAAAACATGGGCTGAAAAGCGGTGTCAGATGTGGAGTGGGCCGAGTTTGTTTTTCTGTTAGATACATGGGCAGGCCCGCGTTCTTGCATTTTTTCGCGAGCTATTTCGAGCCCGACGAACACAGGGGTTTCATTTACGAGCGGGCCAAACCCGAGGAACTTCCCAGGGTGCACTGGGGTGAGGGGAGTCTTCTGTGCTCCCACAGGCGGGCCTGCTTCAATCCCACGCATCACAAACTAAGGGCACCCCCCCACACACACACACACACCTTCCATACAAACACACACATATTTGTTTTTTTATGCAAAGCTAGGACACATGAGGATGTATAGGTCATACCCCTTTTTATGTATACATGTATTTAAATGTATAGTATGAATTGTCGTACCCTAAACCTAACCATAACCTTAATGTTAGTAGCTCAAAAGAAATGCCCATTCAGTTTTGGACTGTTGAAACCTGCAGCTTTTGAAAAGAAAATAACTTCCCAAAGTCAGGAATGTTTCACTTTTACCGACATTATATGGTGCCCCTGGTTTTCTTGGAAAAATCTGATTTTTTTTGTCCTGAAAATATACAAAAACAAACGCACACATACACACTCGCTCACTCTACCCTGAAATGGCTTCCACATCTGTACGGACAGCCAGGCTTTTTTGAGTGCTGCTACATGGAGAGGGGAGCATAGAAAACGGCTTAACCACAGACTTCCTCTTCAGAGCCAACCGACAGCTCCCACATCCCCCACACCCCACTGAGTGACACTCAATCAAGCACACAGACACATACACACACACCACACACACAGGGACGCACACCAGTCCTCACACACTATTACATTCTTAGGCACACAAAGGGTACGAGAAATCGTAAGTGAATCTCCATAGAGTTACACTGGAATGATTTAAGTTGTTTCTGCCCAAGCTGATCAGATGCATACAGTAACCACAACTTGTCATTATATCTGTGTCATAGAACTTTTACACACATACACACAAATACACATACACACAGGTTCAGGCCTACTGAGTCAGGCTGCCCATTGTCCATGCACCTATACAGGAACTGAGATGAAACCAGCAGAACGTTACTTGCGCATTAGCCAATAGAGGCCGCCAAGCACCTCCACAAAGAACACAGAGAAGGGCAGAGCACGAGTATGGGCCGGCTATGTTTTGCAGATAGAGAAAAAGGAGATGGAGATGGTGGTGAAAGACATACAGAGAGAGAGAGAGAAAGAGAGAGAGAGAGAGAGAGAGAGAGAGAGTAAGAGAGAAAGAGAAAGAGTGAGAGAGAGTAAGAGAGAGAGAGAATGAAAAAAAGAGAGAAAGAGGAGAGAGTGAGTGAGAGAGAGAGAAAGAGAGAGAGAGACGTATTTAAAGCATGAACCAACTCTCTATGAACCAGTCTAACTTTCTTTACTGGTAACCTTCGTACTACTAACTAAAAGTTCAGAATCCACATGGTTGACAGAATTTGTCTGTTTGTTTCAAGAAGCACTATGACTTCTGCAATGCAAAGAAAACAAAGAAAGAAAAAGACTTTTTGCACCAAAACACTATTTGAATACTAATAGCACTTCTTTGCTGAGATATTCTGCTTGGTAATGTAAGGAAGTATGTGAGTTGATGTTGATTCATTAATAAATTAATGAATGGATTATTTCACATGGAGCTCATTTAAAAACCTAGAAAATCTTAAAAAAAGCAAAAAAAAAATCGAAGAAAAAAAACCCATCTAAACGCTTTAAATTAGTTACAGGTAAAATTACGCCACTTTTTTTGTTTATCTTTGCCAATAACTGTCCTATGGGTTAACCTATATTTCTACAACTGTGGCAATTAAGCCCCTGCCTTGCCCTGCTGGGTGTTTTCCTTGTTTTGCTTATATGCACCAGGTGTTTATGTTTAGATTTTTGCCCAACCTTAGGTTTGCCCCCTTATCCTCCTCTGTCCAGGTGTCCCTTGTTCTCAGTCATAGATTCTTCTATGTACATCTTTGTCCTCCTTGGGTCAATGAGAATATTTATGTGATTTTTTTCTTTGAGTCTTCCTCATATAACGTCTCATTTTCCCATGTAAACCCTCACTGCATTATTGTCATTGATTAAATAAAGAAAGAAAAAACAATTTTAAAAAATCAAGTGTTGATACCTACACCTACATTTTGCTTTACCTACCAAACATCACAGATGAACTGACTTAAATCACAAATGTAGCCAGTGCAACACGCAA
Organism: Arnoldichthys spilopterus; assembly: GCA_037974385.1. NCBI lineage: Eukaryota > Metazoa > Chordata > Actinopteri > Characiformes > Lepidarchidae > Arnoldichthys > Arnoldichthys spilopterus. The sequence goes on along the minus strand of JBBPDA010000021.1, from coordinate 980,300 downwards.
CCAGTTCCAGGAAGAGATTCAGGATTAACAAGGGGTGATGACATCTAGCAACCGAGCTCCTGGACATGATTATGGCCATTTTGTCGGGCCATAAGGAGTCCTCTCTTTGGGAAGAAATTTTGTGAAGGGGCCATGCTGTACGGGAATAGTTCTAGGAAAAGTCAAGAGCTGCTCCAGAGCGTAGGGACTTGGTATGGCCACTGCTCTAGAGGCCAACGGCCAAGCCTCTGTAGCAGCCAAGCTTCAGCAACAGCCAAGGCGCAAGAATTCCAAAGCTTAGCTTAATAAGTGCAGTGTAGTGTAGAGGAAGTGCAGGCTTCCTCATATGGCGCCTTGGATGGCAGCATCGAATGAAATCCAGAGCCTCCTTCATCATGGAAGGCATTGTTGAGCAAATTCCAGAGACCTCTTTGCCACTCAATGGCGCCTTGGAAAGCAGTTGAGTGGGTTCTCATCCCTGTTGCTCCAGACTTACGCCTGCACCCTCTGCTGCCTCGTAGGGCAGCTTGTCTCTGGCACCCCCTGCTAGGCAGGAGTGCATGTCACTGCCAGACTCCCCTGCTGTGCTGCAGTGCAAGTTGGAGGCAGTGCCACCCGCTGTGCTGGAGTGCAACTCATGTCCAGTCGTCTGTCCGGCCTACTGTGTACAGTCATATGTTTCATCCCATGTTTAGGAGCTGCGCTACAGGAGTATATGCAACGATTTGACCCTGCCTTGCACTGTTGTGGCCTTCCCTTGTTTTGATTATGTCTTCCATGTGCTCAGGTTTATGCTTTGTCTTTTCGCTGCCCTCTTGTTAGCATGTTCACGTTTAGAGTTTTGGTCACCTAGTCTGTCCAGATGCCCGTTGTTCTGTCATTATATATACACTCCTGTGTTTGTTGGTTCCCTTTGCTTAGTTCTGTGAGTCTTACTGTATATTTAATAAATCTATTGTCGGTATTCGCACCTACATCCTGCCTCAGGTTCCAAACATCACAATAACTTTTTTTTGATTTGAGCAAATTTGAGCTCAGAAGATTTGAGGTGAACTCGAACAGACTGTGAGAGATTATGCCCAGTGCCTGTTGCCGTAGTAACTTAATGGTGGGCGGCTGGCAGGCTGCCCTTCCTCCGGTCGCGTGCCAGTCTCTCGTCAGCAGATCTGAAGTGCGCGGGGAGAAAGAAAAACACTGCTGAAGCCTCTGAAGCCCAGAGTGAAGGAGGCCTGTACTGCAGGGGGTGGGGAGGGACAGGGCACACACTCACACACACATACAGTGCGCTGACAGAGGGGCATTGTGTCCACACACCTCGTGAGTGAAGTTTTTTGTTCGCAAAGTGAGTGAGAATGAGAGACTGTGTGTGTGTGTGTGTGTGTGTGTGTGTGTGTGGGTGTGTGTGTGTGTGTGTGTGTGTGTGCGTGCACGCATGCATGCGTCTGGCTGATCTAACACAAGTACTAATTATGCTGCAGTTGCTGATCACAGACTTATTCACACAGCAGCAAAATGTCTCCTGTGTGTGTGTGTGTGTGTGTGTTTGTGTGTGTGTGTGTGTATGTGTGTATTACTCAGACATGGCTACGTCTGTGAGTCAGGGCTCCCAGGGACTTTTCTGGATTTTCCCTCTCCACAGGAAAACACTGGGAGAAAGGGAGAGAAAGAAAGCGAGGAAGAGTGCTATTGATTCCAGTGTGTAGCATCTACTCTCTGATTAACTCCTCTGACTTACCCTTACACTCAGAGTCAACACTTGACCAACACTCTGCCAACACCCAGTGCCTGAAACCACCTCATCAGCCACTTAGAAAAAAGTAGAATTAACCTTCTCATGTGCTTACACACAAACACACAACAGTATACTCATTCACACACACAGTAAATTGTGAGCTGTGAAGGCCTAGAGGTTAGGACATTGCCCTTTGGACCTAAAGGTCACAGGTTCAAGTACCAGCCCGGGCAACACTGAGGTACCCTTGACCTGCTACACTACTGGTGCATGTGTGATGGATTGAATACAGAGGTCACAATTCGTTGTGATGCTTGAGTGTGTTCACAATGACAAATTTTCACTACACACATAGTAGCGTGATGGAATTTATCATGATAACTGGTGTTTCTGCATAAAAATCCAAATACTCATTTCCAAAAGCACTCTAAACAATATTTTTTTATTTTTTACATTTTAACCACAATATTCCAGTTTTTAAGTTTTTTTTATAAAGAGAAACATAATGTTATGTACGTTAGTTTTCAGTCAGATGAGAATTTGAGTCTGATTGGATTTTTGCTCACCTAGCAGCAACAAAACTTTAGCAAACTCTTATTTTAAGTAAAATCTTTGTAGTGCAAACCTTCGCTACTGACTTTGGCGTCTTGCTGGAATTTTCTATTTAATGTTAAATGGTACAGCTACAGAATGTAATTGCACAGATTAGAGTAGAATGGAAATATGCTTCCGTTTAAGGTGGAACCAAAAACGAGAAGTCAACACCAGCTTAAAAAAATCCACTGTGAGTGCAGTAAATTTGGAAGGTGATCGATTTCAGTGGTTTATAGTACATTTGTATAGGTTCAGCGATTAGCTGTGCTGCTGTTCCTGCTAATCTCAGTCTCTCGGCTAAAGGAGTGACGGAACTCAACTGCATCAAACATTATTTAGCAGTTAGAATTAAAACAATAACCTGAATTTGGCTTTTTACCTCTGTTTAAACATTGTTTCATCTTTTTCTTACTTATCTTGCGTCAGTATTTCAGAAAAAGAAAATCTTAGGGGAAAGCTGGAATGTGTTTAACCTCTAGATAACATTACCTGCGTTTGGCATGATTTTCTTTATTTCCTAACACCATGTCCCTTGAGTAAATGTAATATTCTCCTGATTTTCTAACAAAATGTTTTATTTAAAACAGTAAGACAGTAAAACCCTTTATCTCTGAAAAATGTCAAGATGTGCTGTAGAATTCTGTTGGCATACAGATATATATATATATATATCTAATGGGTAAAAAAAGACAACACACTGAATACTCAAATATTCAATCACCTTTGACAAATTTGGCATTTTACAACAATAATTTAGCTATAATACTAAAACCAATTCTTCCCAAACATTTAACGCTGTGGCAAAAAGTGTAACTTTCAGGCTTTTAATCTAAAACGTTTTAGTGATGCGAGTTTTCAAAGCTGTTGTCTTTAGCTTTTTTCCTCAGTTTTCTGCCCAGTATATTTGTCTCCAGCTCCACTCATTACCCCTATTGCACAACAGCATTAGAAGAATTGGGAGGCTGAAGACAAATACATATTTTGAATCTTTCTGAACTGCTGCTAACACATCGTCACTGGCCAGTGTAACGCACTTAGTGAAGAACAGTGACTGAAATTGGCAGTCAATGTTCTCCACTGGCTGTTAGCCACCACACACCTGAACTGGCTAGCATCCCATTGAGTGAGTGACAGGGGGAGAGGGAGGGCCAACTGTTCTGTCTTTGTCTCTCGGCCATGGGTGACTGCAGCACCAACGGGGATCAAAGTTGCAATCTCCTGAAGATAGGGTTTGACAGTTGCACCATTTAGGAACCTCACACATTACTTTTGGTCTGTAAAACAATCTCAGAAATCTGACTTTGTACATTTTTCACAAAGAACAGTTGTTTAAGCATCCGAGTAGGAATCTCTTACCCACTGCAGTCGTCTTTTATCAGTACTCTTGATGAAACAAATGAATAATGTTTTCTATGTTTTCTAAGATCTGTTAAGCTAAGGGGGAAATGGCCATAAATGAGAAACGGTGAAGTAAAAGAAAAGCATTAAAGCTTTGCATCTCTGACTTGAGTTAACCAGATAAACAGAATGTAAAATGGTCACCCATGCTACCTTTACAAACACCCACACAAGATTGGGTTATATGACCATGACCAAACTAAAAGAGGGGGTGATTTGTGTGTAAGTGTGTTTAAGTGTGTGTTTATGGTGAGTATGCTGCTGACTAAGAGAAAAAGGCAGCTGCTTTCTCAGAACAGTGGTATTAACAGCAGCAGTGGGACACATACACACATACACACACACACACACACACACACACACATACACACACACACACACACACAGGCAGTTAATATAAGGGGCAATGGTGTGGGTGGAGTAAAGCGAGGCTACACTGCTGGACTCCTTTTGTGTAAGGAAAATGATACACAGCTGTCTTATTTTTTTGCTCTATCTCTCTTTCTCTTTTTTTTCTTACTTACCGTCTCTCTTTCTAGTGTCTGACTCAGAATAAAACACCCTGATAGCAGAGCCATCGTTGTCACTAACACAAATTCTTTAGGTGTGAGTAAAAAGTCTCTCACACAGCTGAAGTCTCTCTCTCTCTCGTTGTCTCTCTCACACGCACATACACACACACACACACACACACACACACACAAAAACAGGTGCGGCCAGGTGCAGGTGCGGAGCACGCCTAGGCAAAGTAGCGCTGAACAGATAGAGCATGCCTCTCTGTGTAATCAGAGACAGGCAGAACCTAACGTTTGCACTATTGTCTCTCTCTCTCTCTCTCTCTCTCTCAAACACACCCACACCCACACAAACTTCCACCACATACGCCCATGACCATGTATCCAAATGACCCAACAGACACACTCCTTTATAAACACACAAGCGTATACACGCAAACAACTATACAACCCAATACAACACCACCTGTCACACACACAAACACACACACACAAAAACAGAGGAACATTAGTGTGGTCCCGCCCCATATGTGTACCCCACTCATCCTAACCCTGTAATTACACCTCTCACCATCAGGCTCAACACCCGCCAGCCAGACGCACACACACACACACACACACACACACACACAAAGTGAGAGCCATTGGGAAGCGCCTCAACTGACCCAGCTGAACAGAGCAGATGTGAGCCATTTTGAGAGAATGAGATGAAATGATTTGCCCTTAGGCAATCCTGACTACTAATGATGCACGTTGTTCTGAAGGGGGACAAATACTGTTCTGTTATGCCACATATACAAACATTGATGCATTTACCTGAGCTGTTGAGCTTTGCTCCTTGGAAAAGGGGAGCGGGTAAAGCCAAATTAATTTTTTTAATCAGGTAACACTGAATTAAACCAGGACTGGGACCAGGGCCGGGACTGAGACCAGATAAAAACTAATGAACAAAGCCTTATTGTTATTATTAGTTCTTATTGTTTTGCTATATTAGATTATGTTACATCATTTAAACATAATAACATTATTAACTCCATGGAGAGTTTGATTTTTAATTACAATTACACTGAACTTTATATTCTGTATCAGCAGCTTCATGTCTACACCTCCTACTTTGTTGCACTTGCTTCGATTATTTTTACCCTCTACTAGGGAGAAATTATTCGTACACAATCCCAACACATGTTTGTTATTACCACTAAAAATCTGTGACTTCTATGTGTTAAACAAGAACTCATACAGTGTCACTGATGTAAAGCTTCACTCTAACAAAGCATCAAAGACTATTTCAGGGCTAACTTGGTTGCTACCCCTGTGCAGAGCATTTTTCCCGCTAAATGTGAGCTAAAGAGTATGTGAGAAACCCGAGTTACAAGCCAGGTCAATGAGAAGCTTTACATCTACAAAACAACATCGCAAAAGCAAGAAAGACAACTAGCAGTTAACACAATGGGCATATTTGAAGGAAAGTTTCTTCTTAACAATATGAAATGACAGTAGTCATACACTGTGGTAGAAGCTGGACAGCCCTCTGTTCATGAGGAATTGGATGAGAGGTTTTGTTTGTGAAGATGGCTGAGGACAGGACAATTGGGGGGGGGAGTTGGTGGAAAGGAGAGACGTGAATTTGGCTCAAAAGCACCAACCACAGCTCTGGCTGAAGAAACCTCACTAAAGTCCATAACGAGGAGATTCTCAGTTCACCCAAACAGTCTCCAAACCTACACAAAACAGCTTAAAACCAGTATGTGAACTGTGATTCCTACAAATATTGAATGTGAGACAGATATAAATGTAACTATATCCATGAATACATGTTTGACAAGGTTTACAGTAAGCTGGCCATAGACAAAGATTATAGCATACACTAAGCAAGAAACAGACTGATTGGATGGCAAAGAGGGAGAAGACTAACTGCAGCAGGACACATGTCTCTCAGAAGCTACGAAGTGGTACTGTAGTCTTGGAGATGAAAGCATGTAGATACTATAGTGCCGTTTGAGAAAACAACACTTAATAAGAATCTAAAGCAGCTTAGGCTGGGTGTTCAATACGCAATCCGATTTACAATCCTCTCTGAAAATTAAGACCACCGCACTCTAAAATCAGAAACAGCACAGAAGCAGATAAATAAACATACACACACATCATCATGAAGGTGGATGGCTGGTGGCTGAGCCAGGTGGCCGCAGAGGTCCCCTCCTGTGGCAAGTGAGGAGGCTCTTTCCTGGAAAAAGGCAGCAGGAATGCAGAACGCACCAAGCTGTCATTTTTCTCACCTGCATCCTGAGAGTAAAATAATCCCAAACATAGCCTGCCCTGTCAATGGGTCTGTGTGTTTTTACAGTGTCTGGAGAGACTCTCAGGAGCAAAGGGCACTTAGAAACAGCTACCAGCACCCAGGCATAAAGCTACGGACTTGCTATCCTAGACCAAATACTATAACTGCACACACACACACAGGCACGCACGCACACACACTCCCCTACCAGACACATGGAGCAATATTTCTGAATTGCGCCCTTGAACAAACAATGGATCTATGCCCAAATACAGGTCGCCAGGCCTAAAAATAGTCATGTGACTAACGACTGAAAATTTGTGGTGAACTGTCAGCTTTCATTAGCATAAACTAACTTGTCACTTCAACAACTAGTAGCGATTTGTCAGAGTCAAAAGAAGTGATCAAACTGGGTTTCAGCTTTCCACCAAAAGCTCAGGGCATGATTCCATGTACACTACAGTGTGCCAGTCACAGTCAGAGGAAAGGAAACCTCCAAATGGCAACAGACAGGCAGTGGAGCAGAACCCTTCGGTCTGCAGCATCATCAGGAAAAGAGCACACTCTGCACTACATCCATAAAGAGGGTTAACTCTCTTACTCTCACTCTCTCTTGTCCAAACACAACAGCAGTGTTGTGCTCCTGAGCAGACCTCTGTGATTCCGAAGCAGTGGAGATGAAGCGTGCTCTAGCAATAACAGAACGGGATCTGCCTAATGTGGAGCCACCTAGACATGCTGGAACAGTAATGCATCTACATGCTGAAGGTCACAGTGCAGCTTGAACCTAGACAGATATAACACTACACTGTCATACAAATTGCTGGTAAAAAATAAATGAAGAAATCTTTTCAGGCAAAATCATGTACACTCACAATAAAGGATTGTTTAAAGCATCCAAAAAGGGTTGTGTCCAAGGGATTTAAACAGATCAAAACAAGCTTCTAAAAGTCATTCCACCACAGTAATTGTAAAAATACAGACGCGTTCACATTAACAGAGACACTTTCTAAAAAATGATCACAGATCCATAACCTTGATGTTCTCCTCATGGGACTAAAGAATATTAAGTCCTTCAGGCTCTAAAACTTAATAATAGAGGCCTGTCTTCCACAGTATGAGGTTGTTTAAATAAGCATCCGAGTATCTGAAAAACATGCAACAAATAGGAAACGTAAAGACCTTCAGGGTTTAAGAGAAAGGCTTAAGACTCATTTCTGTTTTTACTGAACCTGTACAACAGCTTATCACTGCAGTGGGGTCAAATCCAATTATTTTCCCCCCACACCTTTCAAAAATGCCAACTTTCTTTTACCTTGAGTGAAACCCAATGGAGCATTGCAACTGGCCCAAAATAACACATGTAAATCTTTCACTGCATTAGTTTAGATTAACTTATATTACACGTTAAGAACATTCTTTTCTTTCTCCTGAAAGATTTCTGACTATACTATTTTTTCTCATAACAACCATGTCTTGATACCATAGTAAGATAGTAAGGTTTATGTTTGCTGGTCTGTGGGTGTATCTTGTGCACATTACCTGGACTTTAAGAGCTTAGATACTAAAGTTAATGTTTTTTTAAATGGCACAATACATACTGAACATTGCAGCACATAGTACATTCTGAAGACTGGAGCACATACTACATACAAAACACTGGAGCATAAAGTACACACTGCAGATATTGGAGCAC
>JBBPDA010000021.1:946344-959499 GCA_037974385.1 Arnoldichthys spilopterus | reverse complement strand
ATGTAGAGCCACCCAAAGGGAGCAAAGAAGAAATGAGAGGGACAAGGAGAGAGAGAGAGAGAGAGAGAGAGAGAGAGAGAGAGAGAGAGAGAGAGAGAGAGAGAGAGAGAGCGAGAGAGTTAAAAGAGGGAAGGGTGAGACAGAAGAGGGCAAGCTCTGAGGATATTAATTAACCCACTGAACCCCAATATTTATGACTCAGTAACTACTGTAAATGATTATTCAGCTACAATATGCAATCTACGTGCTCGTGGGCCCACACACAGGCTCTTAGATTTGAAGGGGTTAAAGATAAGTGACTGGGAGAATGCTTAAGTCGCCAACTTCAGACAGGCATTTTTTTAATTCAGTCAGTGAGCCAGACACACAGTCAGACAAACAGTCAGTCAGACAGTCTTTTAGACAGACACGGACGGGGATTACCTTTCCCGTCTCCCGCTCGAAGTCCACATACTCTCGGGTGGGCATCTGCCTCTGCTCTCCATGAAGGTTGGCGGGGAAGAACTGCAGCGAGAGATTGGTGCCGGTCGCCACAAAAGCCTTTTAGAGGGAAATCAATACAAACAGGATCAGAAAGGCCCGGCCCGAGCATTAATTATGCAGCCCGCCATTTCTTTTGCACATCAGAAAGGGGTAGGAGGAAAACAGCCTGGAGCCAGGGCCAGGGAAAGAAGGAGAGAGAGAGAGCAAAAGAGGCAGGGAGAAGAGAGAGAGAGAAAAAAAACACAAGTCATCATTTTCTCTATTTGAAGTATTGAGTTACGCACATCTGATTCTATTTTACCAACGCTCACTGCTGGCAAGCTAGGCTGCGGCACACTGGATTTTAAAGAGCGCATGCAGGATGGAAAGAAAGAGAACGAGGGACTGAGTGTCTGATGGACAAGGCAAGATAACAGAGGGAGAACGAGAGGTAGAAAATCAATAAATTGTTTTAAATGCAGTCCCTCAATAACATTAATAGCAGCTGGACTAATACACTGGTAATTCAATAACAGAGCGAGTGTACGAACTACTAGAGGAGGACAACTAGAGCACCTTAAAGCCCGATATAAAGCCTGTGTCAAATGTCCAAGAGATGTGGGACACAAGCCTTGCAATAGACTACATAAGATGGTGATGCTGGAGTTTTCTCTACAACACCGATGCACACACATCAGGCGTGTAAACCTTAGACTCTGAAATGATATGATGCAATTTCAATTTATAAATGAATAAAACTGACCAGATAAACAGTCTACAATAATGAAACTAATAAACTAATTTACAGTATGATATAAATAAATAAATATGCAGGTGGAAAAGCCCATTTTAACCATCTATTTTAATTCATAATAAATTCCAAAAGGACAGTAAAGATGTGTTAAGTGTAAAATAAAAAATTATTTCATGGTTTTATTATATTGATCGATGTGCATTTAACTGACGGAATCACACTGTGGGTTTTATAATACAGACATAAATCAGAAATTGTGTTATTGCACATCCATTGGCTTAGAGGACAAACACTAACATGCATGTTATAATGTTTATAATGCCTTGAAATGGGGCATTCTGGGAAATAAAGCATAGACTTATTTCCAGTTTCGCATATTAATATTAACCAACCTTGGGGCTAATTTACATGACATAATATATGACATTCTTAGGCAACTAATTAGTCTGCAGAGTTAAATCTACATGGATCCTCACGGTGTAATGTAGTAGGAACTGTGGGACGATTTGTACACAGAAGATACAGCCCCTGAAGCATGTATGCTAATCAATAACCTCAGATGATGCCCAGACTGAAGCCCACAATGGAGTCCCCTTCATCTAATAATAAGCTTGCTTTAAATAATTGTGGCAAAAGATACAAAATGATGGGTTTTCATAGGATTGCTTCACTAGGATCTACTTGTGTGTGATGCGCTCACGCTCAAAGGACATTATTTGTGAACCCTACCCCCATCGCCCCCGATCTGTACAAGCAGACTAGTGTTTGTTACTGAGAATGTAATGCCATCAGACTGCTAACATGCACAGACTAGAGGTATTTATAAGAGCTTTTAAAATTAGACACATCCGAGCTCATGACGGCGAGCGGTGAGACGGCTTCTGGAGATGAAGAAAGGCGAAGGGCACACAGCATCCCGTGGCTGACAGCGAACCCTTCACAGACATCAAATTCAGCTCCCTTACAAACCACACAACATATACATGGTTCTAAAACAAACCTATGAGTGATTTTTGCTGCAGACACTGTAAATGTGGTGTAATGACACATCACAGTATCCGAGTGCTTTCAGTACTGGTCTTCTACATGCAGAAAATGAGGAAGTGCTGGAGGTAGACAGTTCCGGGTGTCTGACGGCTAAATGTTCAGCTGTTTCTGAAAGATGCTGACACTGACACGACTGCGATTGGCCGAATGGTGTAACATTGTCTGTCGGAGTGTCTAGAAAGTAAAAGAGGCTGTTGGTAATTGTTTCTGTCTGGAGTGGCTCGGTTAGTTCAGTGAAAAAGTGAAGGAGCAGTGAAAAAGTGAAGGATCGGCGGTAAAGTCTCTTTGTAAAGGAGCTGCTCACTGGTTGTGAAACAGCAGCCGCACTGGCGCATGAGCCGAGGGAGGTGATGTGAAAAGCAGAAGCGGACGCTCGGTTTCGGTGGAAGAGCAGCAGCAGCAGTGATACTCACTATCTCTGAGCGGCCGTCCCTGCAGGCGTTCTGGAAGCGGGCTTGTCTCTCCTCATGCGGTCTGTCTCGGAAACCGGTGTATTTAATCTGTAATCGCACACGGTGAAGAAAAAACAACAACAATCACAGGACTGCTTTATTCAGAGGGTGAGACTTTTTGAGCTACTCTGAAAAAACCACAGACGCTCATGTTTTTCCCACTCAGAAGCCCGCCTCAGTTAACCTCACTACTCACTCACAGCTCTACAGCCTCATAAACTAGTAAAATACATATTTGTGGTGTCTGTTTTTTTCCGTCTGGAGCGATTAAAAGGGGAGATGCGCGCAGATGAGCAGATGTGTTGCTCTGAATGATGCGCCAAAGAAGGTGCCACTCGAGCCGAGGTTGGTCGGTAGCAGAGGTTAAGATCAAAAAGCTCAGAAAGAAGAAATGTTTTCGTTCGGAAAGTGAGTTTAGAGCGATATGTCCCAAACGTGTCCATGAACGACGGCGGGACAGTGAAGGGGCAGAGTGAGTTTGGCCGGGTCCTGTTGAGCGCGGGGTGGGCAGGCTAAACTGTGAGGAGGGAGCATCGCGCTCTTGTTGTTTTTTGCTGCCTCTCGCCGTGTGACTACTCGGTTTCCGCCACTTCGTTGAGCTGTCTTTTGATGGCTCGGGCTTACCTCGCACTCTCGGCTCAGTTTTCTGAAGAACTCCTCGTTTTCAAACTTGCTCCTCTGGTCCGGCACCACCCGCGGCATCCTGAGCGCGATGTAGGGTCTGTTCGGCGGATTTTTCTAACGAGCTTCGCCTCGAAACTCGCTCACTCTCTTTACGCCTCTCGCTCTCTAAGTCTCTCTCTCCTCCTGATTCCCGCTCTTATTTCCTTCCGTCTTTCGCTCGCGGTGACTGCAGCGCGCAAAGTAGCGTGCGCGTCCTAATATTTGCCCTGTTTTGGCACAAAAGAGAGAGAGTGTGTGTGTGAGTGTGTGTGTGAGTTAGGTTCTCTTCTCCCTCCTCCTCTTTTCCTCCTCAGTGTGGAACTCCTGAACTGCCCGCTCTCGCTCGCTCGCTGCACTTTTTTATGGCTCGCGCAGCATGGCTCACGGTTACTTCCTGGCTCCTCGGAGTCCGACTTATGACTGTACACCCAAAATACTCCCCCCACCTCTCATCCTCCTCCCCTCTCATCCTCCTCCCCTCCCATTCACAACTCTCTCGACACCAGCGAGCGCCAGTGCGCACGCGCGCTCGTTCCACAAGGTGAAAGTTGGCGAAGCTGCGTCCCGCGTCGCCTCGGCGGGGAGCGCGCTGTGTATCAGGCAGCAGCGCATGTGTTTGTCTGTCAGGGCTATAACTGCTACTGGAACTACAACCCCCTTCCGCATTACTGACATGTCTGTCTGTGTATTGCTCTGTCTATATGTCTGTCTATCAGCCATAACATTAACACTACCTGTCTAATATTGAGTAGGTCCCGCTCATGCTGCTGAGACAGCTCTGACTGTGTGTTCTGACCGCTTTCTATCAGCACTAACCTTTTAAACCACTCCTCTGTGGAATCGAAAAAGACAGACTAGTCCACTACCCACATGCATCAGTGAGCCTTGGATGCCCATGACCCTGTCGCCAATTCACCAGTCGTCTTTCCTCGGATCACTCTTGTCCTTGATGCACTGACTCAATCGTCTAGCCATCACAATAACACAGTAAGGCCCTTGTCAAAGTGATTTGGATCCTTATGCTCGCCCATGTTTTGTGCTTCTGGTATACCTACTTCAAGAACTGACTGTTCAGTTGCTGCCTAATATATCACACCCACCTGATATGTGCCATTATATCTGTCTGTGTATCTCTGTCTGTCTATCAGTTGATCTGATGATGATCTATCTATCATAAATTATTGCATGTGTTTCAGTGTCAAACAATCATTTCTTTTTTCCATAGGAGATACGTGTTTTGTGTAGACATGGCTGTACCAGTTCAATCCTGACCAATTACATTCTTATAACAAACATATCACATCAAAGATTGTCAAATACACTACCTGTGTCCACACACACCTTCTATTTAGTGAATTTTGCACCCATTGCTCACACGTGCCTCAAGTGAGTATACACATCTAGTATAATCTTTACACAAAAACCTTCAGTAGAATGAGACACTGTGAACCAGTGCTACGGAATGGGCAGAGGGGTAAAAGCCCCTCAGTATTAGAGTGTAGTAGTGCAATGGAACTGTGTTCTCTGGTCTGATGAAACTCCCTCTAATATCTTGAGAAAGAGTTGGACCAGCATTTGTGGTCAAGTGGTCAGCTGCATAAAACATCTTAAGTGAGTTTTGGCCTTAAGCTTCCCGTTGCCATTAAAAATCTCATTAGGGAAATGTTTAAGTGGAAAGTGAAAAATAATTGTAAACTCAGTTTTAGAGTCTAAGCCACACTTGAGTTTATTGCAGCTGCAAAATGTAAACATGCAGCTTTGAATTTATTCTTTATCATCATAAGTGCAGCAAAAGGGGAAAAAAAACACTAGTAATGGCATTGTCTTCAGCGGAAACATTGGATGAGCAGGTGCCTACAAACCTTTGGACATATAGCGTACATTCCACTTTGTTTCCTATATAGTGTAAATTAGACATGACTCATTTTTAACCATGAATCAGTGACTGAGTCTGACCCAGGACAAGGCGGCAACACAAAAGTCATACGGAAATACATCAAAATGGGGTCAGCACTGTAGTGTGTTTTGTTCCAATGAAGTCAGGGCAAATTCTCTGGATGTTTGACAGCTTATTTTTCTTTCCTTGTGCGTGTTTTGAAGCTGTGACTTCCCCGAGGACAGAGGCACCGAGGGGGGAGGTAGAGTGAGAGATGGGGAATGGGGAAGTAAACACAGCATCAGAAACAGTGGAAGGCCTCGAGGTCCTGTTGGATCAAGCAGACAGATTGCATCACTTTCATGTGGTTTACCATATTTATCACAACTGTCTTCCTTTCATATAGTTTCTCGGCACTTTGTACTCCCGGCGTGTGTAAGAACGGGTGAAGTAAATCTCTGCTGTGTTAGTTTAAGTTATTGTTCACTTTCTGCAGGGAGTTCTTGTGTTGTCTATGTTTCATGCTTTCTGCTCAGCATGTCATCATTGTCATTTGGAAACTATGGTAATTCTATTCATTTCCCAAATTTCTGCTCAATTTAAAGGTTTAGATTTAAAGAAAGTCATTCAGTGGTTTAATAAGACATGCTTTATTCATAGTGGTGGTGATAGGAACCGGATATGTGAAGCGTTAAATGCCTCTAAAAGCTACCTCACAGAAAGCTATTACATGAAATGAGTAATGTCTGAAACACTGTTTTTATTGATACTTTATTGCAATTTTACAGTTATCACTATTACATATGTAACACAGAAGATTGTGTAGGTTCATTGGTCATTGTGGATAGTAAATAAAATACATTCATTTATGCTGTAGACATTGCAAGCCCTGGTTCCCATCACTGCACTTTTGACAATGCTGTTTAAGAGCTGTTCATTTACTTTCATTATGCATAGCTATACACACTTAGAGCGGTGATGTGATGATGTGAATTTGTGATATTCTAAAGAATCTTACTGATGGTGGTGATAGGAACCAAGCGTGGCCATGTATACCATGCAAATACAGCTATTTTATTCATTATGCAAAACAACCAGTGAACAACATCGTCGCATCATTTGTGTTGTCATTTTGATACTGGTACAACAGTGAAATTACTCAAAATCTCCTTGCATTCATGTACCTTAAAGGTTTTTTTTGTTTCTTTTCCCATTTTTGAGGCACAAGGTTTCGTCATGGCAGTGATGACTGCCTATTGTCAGATTGTGTCACTGTATGTGTCTCCCAAAAAATTTCAAAGCTTATTTAAAAAGGTGAAAAACGGCCTCTCAATACCCCTCATTTGGTCACATTTTCTTCAGATTTAAGCTATAGAAAAGAATGATCAAGAAGAGGCACTGCAATGTCAATAAATAGCCACATAAAATAATAATAGAGTTGAAGCTGAAAAACAAAATCCTGATCTCTACCAGTCTAGAGCCCTGTGTGATGAATTATTCTGTAAAGATTAACAGCCATCAGCAGACACTGGAATATGCATCCCATGATGTCGTCCATAAACATTAGCCTTCAGTTCATCACCATTACAATGCAGAACTGCAGCACGTCGTTTCAAACAAATATACCAAACAATTCATGCATGCATTATATGATCAAAAGCACATTTTTCTAATAAGTGAATTCAGCTACTTTTTTTTAATGCAGTCATGGCTCAAACAGAGCAATCCCCCCAACATGTAGTGTCAAGCCTTCCCGTTAGAGTTTAGAGTTCAGGCTGTACTGCAGTAAAAGGAGTACAAACTCACGAGGTGTCTACAAAGCTTTGGACATATCTGGCTCCCACAGATATAACGCACTTTGGCACATTTGGGTGCAGAAACGTACTTGACGCACTGAAAGTTTTAGCACGCTCCTCTCCTCTCTCCAGCTGCCTCCGCCGCTCCTCAGACGGAGTTCTAGAGTGAGTAAATGTGTTAAAAGCCTGAGCTCAGTGCCAGATGGGGCGTGTGAGTGCTTTAATAGCACCACAAAACGCTCATTAATTAATGAAATATTCTGCGGTTACTGTCAGAGACCCGTTCTGACAGAGCACTCCCAGTCAAGCCTAGGAGTCTGCTTCAGTACACTCCGCCCGAGAGAGCTTTGCCTCTGAGGATACACCAAAAATGAGGAGCCTCATTCGAAAACTCAAAAAGTAGTCTCGTTTTTTTTCTGCGCACTGCAGCAGTTTTATACTAGTTAGAGACTTCAGATTTTAAGGGGTGCAACGCATGCCATGGAGATCAATGCATTTCACTTGTTCTGATCCTCTTCGAGTGGCACGTTTCATCCACGACTGGCTCGTGTCTGCATATGGCTGACGATTTTGAAACACGCCACATTTTGCTCAGGTATTAAATATTAAACTGTGTCACACCAGCAAGCGAGCAACACATAATTGCTGTGCTGACAGAACACGTTTCTGTGTGCCGGCATGTTGAACAGAGCTACAGTGAAGAAGCTAAACACAGGCCGGCTAGCTGGGCATGCTAAAGCTCAGCATCCAGTTTCACCATGACCAACATGGAGGCGATGAATCAAAATTTCAAATGTTGAATTTCATCATATGATCAATCTACTGACATTCAAGCAAACTAGATCCTTTGAAGTGTTTCTGACTAATTTTTGACTAGACGAGCTCAGTGTGCCAGAGGCTGTGTTTCTCTCGGCTTTGCTGAATTAGTTGGTTGTTATCTAAAAGGAGGCCCAGCTGGACAACCATCTGCTCCCTCCCAAACAGGAGGAGAAGCTCGCCTAGGAGAATGTATGGAGGCCCATTTCCGCCAGGTAAAGGGGAAACAAAAGCTCCTTTTTCCCTTTCTTCTATTGTTTCTGGCAGCAGTTACCAATGTCAAGAGCTTGACAAAGTATCTCGAAATAACAACTTTAATATCAAGAAAATGTCATTATTTTGATGTAATGTAATAAAAAAAAGAAACTGTGATTTGTCCATTACCTTGAACCTTTGTTTAACTGACAAATGCACAAAAAATGCTCAAGGTTTTCACAGACCAACTTATATATAAACAAATTTAAAATATGACATGTTTACCACTTTTCCTTTTAATTACACTTTTTAATCATTTAGGAACTGAGGATACCAACCACTGCAGTTTTTCAAGTGGAAATTCGGTCCATTATTGCTTGATACAAGACTTCAGCTGCTCAACAGTTCATGGTCATGATAGTCTGATTGTCCTTTTCAAGATGCACTATACATTGTGAATACAAGACAGATCTAGACTGCTGGCAGGTCAGACAAGCACACAGACTGTGTGTCTACAAAGTCAAGCTGTAGAATGGCATTGTCTTGCCAAAATAACCATGGACTTCCTGGGAAAACATGTTGCCCTGATTGCAGCATATGTCTCTCTTAAATCTCAATATACGCCTCAGGGTCGATGGAATCTTCACACATACGTCAGCCATGCCTTGGGCACTGATACACCCCCATACCATGACAGATGTTGCAGTTTGCATTTTGTTAATAAAAGCCTGAGTTCTTTATTTTAGCAAAGAGAACTCAATGTCCACATGCTTATATTGTCTTTTGGTCCCTCTGATACAAGCTCAGGCCCAGGGAACTGGGCAGTCCTTCTGCTTAGAACTAAAGTTTGGCTTCCTCTTTGTGTAGAGTTTCAGGTTGCATTTCTTGAAGCAGCAATGGACTGTGTTAAGTGGCAACAGTTTTTTGAAGTGCTTACGAGTCCATGTGGCTATATTTGTCACAGTAGCATGACAGTTTCTATGGCAAGATTTATTCAGATTTCCTGAATGTTTTCACAATATTAGGGTAAAAAAAATCGAAATTAAAAATACACTCATCACAAAGTGGTGAGTCATGACCCATTGTTGGTTGATTCATGAAAAATAGTCATGATTTGCAATTAAAAAAAAAAATACAATCAAAAAGGTTTGGGTGGGTGACTGGATATATATATACATATATATAAAGTGTTTGCTTGGTTTGGCTCAGTCATTCATTCACTAGGCAATTAATTAGGCAAGGCAAGGCCCGTTTATTGATATACAGCACATTATAACATATCACAATATACACAGAGGTTATACAATGTGCTTTACAGAGATCAAATGAGTATAAAAAGAAAGGTAAGCAATAAAATTTGGAATACAATCGAATTACAAAAAAAATAAAGGTAGGATTTATAATACATTTAGAAAAAAATACATAATTAAAGTAGCTATGTAGATCAATTGAGAACCTTTGTTTTACTAAATAAGGCAGTTTTTACCTTCTGTTCAGGACTGGTAACAGTGGGGGCAGGGAGCTGGTTCCAGCAGGAGGCAGCATGATGACTACACGCAATTTCAATCCTGGTTATCACTAGACGATCAGCTCTTGTTCATCTAAGATCTTCCAGACTGCAATTAATCGAACCTTACAAATAAAACTAGGAGTACAAATCAACGAGTAAGACTTAGATAAAGTCATGTGCTGCTAATCTAGGTTCCCACATCCTGGAAACAGCAGGAGGCGTCGAGGAGAAAAGTTATAAACCACTGTTTGTTTGCATTTATTTTAACTCTACACATGCTGTTCTGCTATAATTTGTGCGCTTTGGTTTATTTTTTCTGTCGTTTCTCTTGTTACGCTTCTGCTGTTGTGTACATTCAATCTCACTTTCGCGCTGAAGCATTTTAACCGATCGGGATCCCAAACACAGCAGCGCGGATTGTGAGGAGCGCACGCTGCTGAGAGACGCTTCGACCTGCGAAACCAGCACAGCTCCACAGGGAGGTTCATCTCGATAAATCTTTACTCCTATTCGTCCTATATATGGCGGCTACATTAACGTCTACTCGAGTCATTACTGCACTGAAATAACGAAAGTCTACTTTTAGTTCAGGTGGGTTTCACGCTCCTCCATCCGACACCAGCGATCACACTCAGCTCACAGCGCGACGTCATCGGCTGAGAATCGTGTAGTGAAGCAGTCCATGTGGCTCAGTGCGATTCAGTTTAAACGAATCGACCGTCTGATTCAAATGTTCATAAACACCCACGTCCCATTTATTCTCGTGGTTCAGTGAGTCTGATGGGCGTGTAAACTGCAGAAGACCGCAGCGGAAGGAGGCGGGCTGATTCGGTGTCACTCCGTGCTGTTCTGTTGTCGTGAAGACTCGATTAAAATGCTTTACTGAAAGGAGCCGACTCAAAGAACCGATTCGTTGACGACTCACCTCCCGTGACTAATGGCGGCCTTGAATCTCCCGCGCTGCCCGCGGCCGCGTCGAGGTCAGGCGGCGGCGAGACTCGCTGGCTTCAGGGCGGGTGTCTGTCAGTCTGGCCTCGAGCCTCTCACGTTTCAGGCGGGAAATCGCGGAGCGTTTGCTTGTCATACACCACGCCGTGGCGGCTGGTTTATTTCGGGCTGGAAATAAAATGATATTTATACTTACGCTGTCCGAGGGGTGCTGCTTATTATGTCACCTGTCTGTGAAGGCGAGGAGAGGGGGGCTCCCAGCCTCGCGCCAACGGCTCCCCCTTATAGCTTGGTTTATTTGGGAGGGGGGACTTGTAAGAAAAACGTGACATTTTAACTCGCCTATATCCATCCTCGCTTTGGTTTGTGCAGCTTTGGTGTCAGGTTTGGAGCGACTAACTGCGGCTTAAAGCAGAAGCAAAAGTAACGCGACGGTTGTGGTTAGAGTTCTTTCCACCAGAGGGAAGCATCCGACCTCTTTTCTCCTGACTCGGAGCCTGCACTGCTCTGTGTGTCCACACGCTGGAGTTCAGGCTTCCGGTAGTTGACGTCACACAATCCGGCAAAATCCAAACACCGCCATGTTGGCAGTGAAGTGGATCTATCGTTGGCTAAACCTGATAGATTACATTTTAGAATGTAGTGGATAACTGTTTGATGGCAGAAGAAACAGAAAAATGATAGGGAGAGCGTTTATCAACTCCCTAACAATCCTGAAGAAATGACACGGATGCATTACCGCCATAAAACAGGCTAAACGTGATATATATTATTGTTGGGAAGTGATGGGATGCCTTAGGCAACAGACTGATCTCCAAAGTAGGATGAGGAAATGATCGGCAAGTAGGAGTATGTGCCTGGATACTGCAGGTCTGAAACACTGGCTTCAGTACTCTTAAAACGCACTGCAGGGTCAGTTTCGCAATACCACACTCAGTGTCCTTGCAAATAAAGTGTGCAGTGACCTCTGACAGTTTGAAATCAGCACTGGTATCATTCATATTCACTCACGTTTTGTCTGCCAGCATTGCCACGTAAACAAAATGGGTCACGTGATGCCAGAAGCTCTGTAAGAGTATACAGTGCTACTGTAATCTTAACTAGATCTGATACAATCAGGGACAATTAAAGCTAAATATTATAAAGTTACCCATCACCTTTCAGTAAAATAGTTAGTACACACTGATCATTTCACTTCTATTTTGATGTTTTTAACTATGCTCATGTCCTATACCAATGTTTCCCAGGCCTGGTCCTGATCCTGGAGGCCCATTGCTCCTGCACTTTAACAAACCTACTTCAGCTCAGTGATGGGAAGTTGGATCAGATGTGTCAGAGCAAGGAAAAGCCCTAAATTGTGCTGCACAGTGGGCCTCCAGGAGCAGAATTGGGAAACACTGGCACATACTAAAACATGTTATATCTTAAGCACATAATACACTTTCATCAGATCCTACTAAATATCCTCTTCTGTTAAAAAAAAAACAAATTCATCCATCCATCCATTTTCTAAACCGCTTCTTCTGTTTCCGGGTCGCAGGGAAGCTGGTGCCAATCCCAGCTGACTGCAGGCTTAACAGGCAGGACAGGAGGCCAACCCATCGCAGGGCAACACATAGACAGACAACCATTCATACACACATGCACACCTATGGGCAATTTAGAGAATCCAGTCAACCCACTGCAGTCTTTGGACAGTGGGAGAAAACTGGAGCACCCAGAGGAAACCCACGCGAACTTGCAAACTCTGCACAGAAAGGCACCCATGGCCGACCGGGGGATCGAACCCAGGACCTTCTCACTGTGAGGCGACGGCACTAAACACCAAGTTCATGTTCAGCAAAAAGTATAATGCTACACTGTGCTGTGTCCATGAGCCATTAAAACACGAAATATTGAGAGGGGGCATTTCAAAAGTCAGTGGAAGTCTGTTAAATTAAAATAGCTTAAATACTTTCCCCAAATGATGTCATGTTTCTTTCATATCCTGCTTGTCTCCTCATCTTTCATCATCTATTTCTGTCTCGTTTTCTCTCCGTTTCTCTTCCTGACACACATGCACTAGGCTAGACACACAACAGTTATACAACACAAATCAGAGATGATAAGAAGATATAGGACACAATGGATTCGAATGCAATCGCATGTGTTTTTGTTATGCTTCACAATGACAGAATGACCACATTTTCCTGTCAAACACATAATGAGTGTTCAAAAAGGTTACTTACTTTTAGCTGGTGAGATTAGCTCAGAGTAGAGACAAAAACAGCAGTTGTCATTGGAATTAAGAGATAATGCTCTCTAGTCATCATGGCTAGGCACCCACTTCTAGGGAGACTAGCCACAGTACTAAATCAGCTCCATTAATAGACAGTTTGTCCAACTGTAGACTGATGAATATCTGAGGTCTTTGAAATCACAATCATCTTCTGAGATCTCTTTTTTGAAGGTGTAGTTCAAATCAGCAGATGCTTCTCATGAATAGTAAACTCAAAATGTTTGGGTGCTTTTGATAAATCAAGATTGCTCTTAGATCTCCAGACGTGCTCATTTGATTGGACACCAGGTTTGCTAACTCCTCACCCCTGTTAGCTTTTTCTTGAAGTCATTAACCTAGGGGTTCACAAATTTGTATA
>JBBPDA010000021.1:914256-945783 GCA_037974385.1 Arnoldichthys spilopterus | reverse complement strand
ACACCAGGTTTGCTAACTCCTCACCCCTGTTAGCTTTTTCTTGAAGTCATTAACCTAGGGGTTCACAAATTTGTATATATATCATTTGTGTTAGTTCAAACCGAATGTGTTTGTTCATTATTAAACCTAGATCAGACCACATTGTAACAAAATGTAAAAAATAAATGCAGAGAAAATTCCAAAAGGTTCATTTACTTTTTCTTGTCACTGTAGTTAAAGTGTCCAAATACATTTTGGAGGCTGCTTCGTGCTGGATTTCCTTGAACTGAAAAGTAAACTCAAGGGGAATTTGTAACAGCCTCTACTCTTCTAGGAAGAGTTAGAACATTGTTCTGAAGATTTGATTGCATTAAAGAGCATTACTGATGTCAGGTACTGATGTTGGATCATTACTTCTGGACCACAAATGCCACTCTATCTCATCCCAATGATACTTAAGGGGAAGTCCATCACTCCAGAGAATGCTGTTGCACTGCTTTAAAGCTCAGTGCTGGGGGTCTTGATAACCTTAGACTCCCTCAGTGCTGTCTTCAAAGCTCTCCATTCAATTGGCAATGCAAAATGTGCATATTAAAGGCCCCATATCATGGAAAACACAATTGTTCTTTATTTCTTATATCTTTTTTTAAATAAAAGTTTAATATAATATGTTAACACTAAGTTTTAAACATACAATTCACTCCCCAGTCCATGGAAACCAAACTGCAAAAACAATTCTGCTTTTGAATTCTATTCTCTTTTGATTTAGTCAAAAACACTAACCCATATACAGGGTAAGCATTGACACTTCCCTACCTAGGAAGACTAACTGACAGAACATGCTGCAACATGGCTGCATTCAGTAGGGGAAACTGCAAAACCCGGGAGTAAAATAAAACTGGGAGTAAAATAAATGTAATAAATTCAGTTGGACTCAACAGTAATCCTTACAACTTACCATAGAATCAGTTGTCCTTGGACATGGACATGTCAACAATCTATTTGTTTCTCTTTAGTTTTCGGCAGCCAGTAACAGGATGCTAGTGTTGAATCTGTTTGTGCAACCAATGGCACAAAATGTTTTTTTTTTAAATATGCTTTTTAGTGTTCTTATGGCACTGAAGCTAAATGCTAAAGCTGCAGTTCAGTAACAGCTAATCTTTCTGCCACTCTGGGTGTAACTGCAATGACCTCTCTCTACTGCATTATCACATGCAAACCTGCGTTTTAATATATCTGTCATACACAGCCATATACAGAGCTTATCTGCATATGGTCCCCTTGGAATTATAAGGTTCCATCTTACATTTTTGTTTAAATTTAGTTATTCACATATGGTTATTCTATGACAGATTCTTGATATTATGTAAGATGTTTTTTTTTAGAAAATACAATTTTGGACCTTTTCTTTATAAAACAGGGTTCATTTCAGTTTTGTTATATTGAATGCAAAAATGTTAAAGCTCAATATCTCAGAACCAGAATGCAAATAGAACCTTATAATTCCAAGTGGACAAAATATCAGAAGACAGGATCTTTAAAGTAGCTGAAGCTGAATGCAAGGCATGTCTGGATTCTTTTGGATGTGTGTTTGAATGTGCCTCATTTTTATGTTTTGCTTTGTCTATGTTTATGTTCCTTGTCTGGACATCTGTGAAGCTCTTTAAATCACAACATGCCTGTGCAAAAGCTGCTGTTTATCCAATTTCATACTCTCCAGTAGTGTGTGCTTTCCACATCCCATAACAAGCAGAAGGATGATCTGGCATCATATGCAGCTGAGTGTCTGTGGGTCAATGGTACCTGCTAAAATGCACTTTAACGATGGCCATCTTTGAATGTGGTGGGTCTAAGGGCACAGGTGTGAGGGGTAGTGATGCATCACTCCACCACCAGGGAACAAAAGAGCAAGTGAGGCTGTTTCTACGGCAACAGCTGACTCAGGGCGCTGACCTTTGTGGGATAAATGTGATCAGCATCAGGGTCAGTGGACCACTCAGCACGAGCATAAAGAACACACAACATCCCAACCCCCTCATCTAGCCTCCTGAACCTATGGAGGGATGATGTTCTTTATCTCTCTCTCTCTCTCTCTCTCTCTCTCTGTCTCTCTCTCTGTCTCTGTCCTTCTCTCTCTCTCTCTCTCTCTCTCTCTCACTTTTACAGCAGCAGCCATATATGCTGACAATGTCCTGAATTCTACATGAGGGATAACACCAGCATTGAATAGTCAATTATTACGGCCATTCTTCTCAAATACATTGAAGGAGTAGTATCTTTGGCCTGAAAAAAACATTTAAAATGAGCTATAAACATTTTCTCCTATGAATACTGTGCTCCCGCAGGCTGGACCACTCACGTATCCAGCTCCATCATTGTGCATTTATCCAGCATGTATGTAGTGGATTGTGCCTTGCCTCGAAATAACAGAACCGCCCTTTAAAGATGGTGACAAAATGCATGAAACTGTGTGTGATGTAAGCGATGGGGATTGCTTGCCGAAGAAATCTGCACCAGGCCGTCTCCTAGCAACAGGCAGATGATGGTGCTGCACTATAAATAACTGTGTGTGTGTGTGTGTATGTGTGTGTAAAGCGAAGTAGCTTACAGGGACAAGGAGCAGAGTCTGAATTTTAGGGCATACCTAGACATTACATCAGTTTGTCATTTAGAGTGGTCTGGGTGGTACAATGGTTAGGCAGTAGTGGTGAGTGTCTGTTTAAAGCAATACAAGGAGGATTAGCTATGGGAAAAGTCTGTAATAAGCCAGCAATAGCTATAACACTTCAGAGCGGTCAGAAGCCAGTAGCAGAGATGCACTTGGTCGCTATTGGCAGACACAATGGCAGACAGGTGGAACGTTTCTGGTGTAAATCGAAATGCTCATTTGCAACAGCCCTGCTACGCAAACACACTTTGCTTTGTTTTCACGGGCTAAATCGTCCTTACGCTGCTGACTGGAATACAGAACCAAGTTGTTAGCCTCCGCCACCAGAAGAGGGAGAAGGAAGATTTTGTCCATGCTTTCCTTCAGATCTTTCGTCCCTGGATGTCTTCCTCCCCCGCCCTTGCACAGTGTTCTTGTCAGCCTCTATTCTCCCTCTTGCGCTTTTTCAATGTGAAATATGGCTCTTTTATGCTGACGCATGGTGCTCTCTTTAAACCTGCTCAGAGCAGCAATGGAGAAGAAAAGCCCTTGAGGGGAAAAATTACAGGAAGTGCCTGCACACTGTTCTTAATGATGGCAGATTGATTTGTTTCGGGACGGTTTGACCCAGATGGCTGTTCAGCTTTAATATATTCCAAGTCAGAGAAAGCACCTTCGAAATGTCACCTTAAAAGAGGCTGGATTACACAGCCATCTAGTGCTCTGCAATATATTGTCTGTATACACCATTATACCAGTACTGGGGGCTGGTAAATATAGATTTTTTGTTTTAATGCTATTTTTGGTTAATATTTCAGAAGTTAACTAAGAGTGATTTGCTGAATACCCCCGACAGTTTTAATAGAACATATGGAAACAAACAAGTCTACTTTCTGGACAACCAGCTTCTTTCTGGTTAATGTATAAAATAGGGTCCCCCTTAAGAAAAAGAACAAATTAAAATAAGCTTTCAGAATTGCAAGTGTAAAATATTTGTTTAAAATATCAGTGTTTAGAAGCACAGGTTCAAGTGCCAGTATATATGTTTTATATATATATGTTTGGTCCATTTATTGCATTTATGTAGTTTTATCTACCAAGGTGATATGTTTTTACACAACAATTTTCCAGCCTCTTTATCCCTGAGAATTGAACAGACTCCTTGTGTTACTGTGCCTTGTTATATGACAGATACAGTGAGACATTTGTGACAATTTCCTTTATTTGTGCATTAAAGTGCCCTAAATAATTCCAAAAGTAAAGAGAACCCAATTAAACAAATGAAACACAACTGTTATACCTGTTTTTTTTTTTATTTGTTGAGGAAAATGATCCAATATTACATATCTGTGAGTGGTAACAGTATGTGAACCTCTGGGATTAGAAGTTTGAAGGTGAAATATGAGTAAAGTGTTTTCTATAAATTGTATAACAATCAGGTATGATTGGGCACCCTGTTTAATTTAAAAAAAAAAAGGATCTATCAAAGTATGTATGTTTGTGGAAGTGTATCATGGGACTTAAAAAGAAGATGTCTGAGGACCTCTCATTACTTGGTTGTTTACTTGTATTCGACCAATCCACAGTCAAACAGACTGGTGGAAATTCAAGACCATTGTGACCCCCTCCAGGTCTGCTTGACCATCAAAGATCATACCAAGACTAAGGTGTTTAATAGTTCATGATTTCAAAAAGGAATCCAGGGTAACATCTAAGCAACTAAAGCCCTCTCTCACATTGGCTTATGTTAATGCTCACAATAAAAAAAACTGAACCACAATATCGAAAGGACTTTTCTGCTAATCTACATGTAGATGACTATTGTGGATGAATAAAACCAAAATAATTTTTTGGTTTAAATGAGAAGAACAATGTTTGGACAAAGGCAAACACTGCATTCCAGCACAAGAATATTTGGCTTAATTCATCAACATCTCAAAGTTTTATTTTAAATATGTTCTTAAGTAAGGTTCTAAGAAATGTCTACATCATATTCATGATGTGTTCATAAACCCCTGTGTTCATATCATGAATCCCACTGCGCTTGAGCATGTGCCAGTTGTTCCTAGGCCTACTTTGGACCAATACATACATGATCACTGATTATTGCAGGGCATTTTAAAACACTGTTGCTTTGTAAAATAAGATTTTAAAATATACATTGTACAAAACTGTATATCACTGCAGAAGGAGGCACAGTGGTCCAGTGGTTAGCACTGTTGCCTCACAAGAAGATAGTCCTGGGTTCGAGTTTGCAAGCTGTCCCCATGTTTGCATGAGTTTGCATGAGGTGCTCCGGTTTCCTCCTACTGTCCAAAGTCTTGCAGTAGGTTGACTGCATACTCTCAAAATTGCCCGTAAGTGTAAATGGTTGTCTGTCTATGTGTTGGCCTCCTGTCCTGGGTGTACCCCGCCTTTGGCCTGTAGTCAGCAGGGACTGGCTCCAGCTTCCCCGCGACCCAAAAACGTAATAAGCGGTTCAGAAGATTGATGTAGACTGTAAAACTAAAGAACCCTTTATTCTGCGCAAACATGTTGTCACTCAAGTGTATGAAAGTGTGCTTTTCAGTTTAAGTAGTCTGTCCTTACCTAAGAATAAATTCCAAACAAGAAAACATTAGTGACCGTCAAACTTTTTGTGAAATCTGTGTAGGTGGGCTTTAAGAAGAAATTTTTTCTTTAGAATTGTTGGTGTCTGAGGGCCTTTGCTATATAACATCTGGACCAGGACATTATTAATGAAACAATAAATTCTGAATTTCACCAGCAAAATCAGAAGTCAAATGTCAGGACACCTATCCTAGAAGTGAATCTCAAGAGAAAATGGAACATGTACTATGACCCTAAGCACACAAGTCATTAATAAAAGGAATAAAGTTAATGCTTTGGGAATGGCTAGGTCAAGGTCTTGGCCTTTAGTACTATTAGTAATGTTGGGGAAGGACCTGATGTGAGCAGTTCATGTAATGAAGCCCTCTAGCAACCCAGAGGTGAAGCTGTTCTGTAATGAAGAATGGGCTGAAATAGTTCCAAGCCAATGTGCAGGCATGATCAACAATTACCAGAAATGTTTGATTGCAGTTATTGCTGCACATGTGGGTCACACCAGATACTGTAAGTAAAGGTTCACGTACTTTTGACACTTATGTAATATTGGATGATTTTTCTCCATAAATAAAGTATAATATTTTAATTTTATTGGTAAATTAAATTTTAGTAATTTATGAAGAAATATAAAAAAAACATCAAGGGTTCACAAACTTTCAGGCACTACTGTATATACAATAATCGTGTTTTCTTTGACTAAATTCAAGGTAGTTTGAAAACATTAAATAACTAAAAATGTGACATCTACCATCTGGATATCTCGCAGGCCAGTCAAGCACATGCAGTCTGTGTCTATGGAGCCACGTTGTTGTAGTAGTTGCAGACTAAGGCCTGGCTTTGTCTTGCTGAAATAACCATGGACTTCCCAGGAAAAGACATCGCCCTGACGACAGGATATGTCGTTTTAAAATTCCAGTATAAACCTCTGCATCAGTGGTACTTTCCCAGATAAGTAAGTCACTTGTGCAGTGGGCACTGATGCACCACCATACCAGATGAAGTGGCTGTATTTATCAGTCAGATGATGGTGGTTCCTTTGGATTCGCTTTTTTTGACAAAATGTCTTGGTCACTTAACCATTAGAAGTCATTTCTTTGTACTTTTGTCAGTTGCAGGTATGTCCAAGCAAATTTACATTTTGTTTTTGCATTTTATAAAATGTCCCAACATTTCTGGAAATAGGATTTGTATGTAAATTACCATCTTTTGCTCCGGTTTCCTCCCACTGTCCAAAGGCTTGCATTAGGTTGTTTGGATACTCTAAATTGCCCATAGGTGTAAGTGCGTGTGTGTGTGAATGGTTGTCTGTCTGTGTTGCCCTGAGATGGGTTGGTCTCCTGTCCTGGTGTACCCCGCCTTGTGCCCATAGTCAGCTGAGATTGGTTTCAGGTTCCCCATGAACCAAAATGGAAGAAACAGTTTAGAGAGTGAATGGATAGATGGATGGATGATCATCTTTCTAATTGGCTGCACTGTATTATGCCTCATTGAAAATTAGTCCAGACTCAGACTTTACCATGAAGGTGTAAGGCCCCTTTTGGCAAATAGTTAAATTAAAATAAATGGTTCTACACAGACTGGGCAGTGAACGATATATTGTCATGCTGTTCCTCAGGGCAATGTGCTAAATACTAGGCCACCACTGCCCATGGTATGTATGATTTTGCATGGTATGTGGTCTTTAACATTATTAATACCCCCATGGATTCCTTATACTATGTTTGAAAAACATTGTGGAAACTGTCACACTATCAATACCACCCAAAACTACTGTCTTCCATTATTATTTCCATAGACGACAATGGTGCCACTTGACCTTATTATCTGAAGTTTTGTGCTGGTGTTGGATTTTTTTTTTTTAAGGCATTGATCCGTCGTCATGTATTTTGCCTGCCTATAGCATGATCTGAGATGATGTAAGATTCCCATCATTGCTGGACGAACAACTGAAAGCTTTGATGAAGTGTCTGTTTAACATCATGAGCCTCCACATTCCCTTTACCGTTCACACTGCCTATATATCTCTCCAACAAGACAGAGCCTGAGTGTGAAGGCTGGTAGGATATGGCGTCTAAGCTTCTCTCCTCTTCCTCCTACCTATACTGCTCCCCTGGAGGAAAATTCCCAACATGCAACTGAGCTGCTTTCACGTCTCTCCCAGATTTACTACGCTGGCTAAGGCACACTTCCTCCAGCATTGTGACGAGGCAGGGTGCCAGAAAAGACGTCACCCACAGCAGGAGGCTGCAGAAAGGGGAAAATGATTGATCACTTCTGTTGTACATCATAACCCAGGGAACCCAAGCAGGAAGCAGTCAAGGTTGGCTGGAGGTTTGCTAACCTGCAAGCCAGATGTATTGAGACTTTGAACACCCCCACCCCCAGTACACATAAAATGTAATCTGCACTGTACAGACTTATCTAAGCCTTTCTAGTCCTGAACAATGTGTGTATAACCCCCTGAAGTGGGTTTGTATGAATCATGCATCTCGTAGCAATAGCTGTGCTTTCAGAGAACTGTAATGATACGGCACAATCTGAGGCTTGATCAGCATTTTTTCAGAAGGATGATATACACACCCCATGAAGTGAGAACAGTTTAGGACTAGAAAGGCAGAGGCCAATTTTACTACTTAGAAAATTTGAGAATGTTTTTGATCAAAAAACCCTTTACGTTTTTTTTCCTGACTTTTACTAAATAAATGTACTGTCTATTTAATCTGTATAATCTGACATTGCTATAAGGTTAAACATTTGACCTTTTAAGGCCCTTGGTGGTAATGTTTTACCATATTTGTGATTGTGTTTAGTCTCCATAAGCCAGCTTTATATTTTTCACTCCTCCAGCAAGTTGCATGTCATTTTAGCAACACTTTGTTTACCCACCTCATCTGATCTGCCTCCCAGAATATCCAGAATTGACAAATACCTTTACAAAATAAACGCCAGAATCAACAACCACAGCCATGGTATCGACTTTGCCTTGTGTTCTTATAGCCTTTAGTCAAGCTTTAGCACAAGGTGCATTTTGTCAAATATGTTATGAGTGTATTTCATTTTAATGACACAATATTCATATATATTAAAATATTTATAATTGTTAGTTTTATAAATAGTTTAGCCCAGCTTTTATGAATTTCTTGTTTTTTGTTGCTGTGATTTGTTATCGCTATCTTGCTTGTTTTTGCTATCCGGTGTCAGCCAGCGGAGGATGGGTTCCCCCTTCTGAGCCTTGGTTCCTCCCAAGGTTTCTTCCTACTGCTAGGGAGTTTTTCCTTGCCTCTGTCGCCCTTGGCTTGCTCTGTGGGGGCTCGGACCTGGTTTCTGTAAAGCTGCTTTGTGACAACGTCAGTTGTATAAAGCGCTATAGAAATAAACTTGACTTGTGACCGTCGACTATTTTAGCAATAAAAGCAAGATTTTCATTGCACGGTAGCCATGCCACTGGAACTTCATATTTTAAGTTGTATATACCCAAGTTAAAATGTTTGTTGTTGCATAAGGGCCAGAAAGTTAATGCCCAACTAGTTAGCATTGTGCAAACTATAATTTATTATCAGATCCAGTCATAAAATAGACTTGCATGTGTGGTTTCTGGTGTGTGGTTTTTGTGTGGTATAGAGAACACACAAACGTCCTGAATTAGCAGAAAACACACAAGCCTGTGATGCATTACTTGTCAGCTATATTACACTTTCAGTTTCAGGGTCAAACCCAAACTTCAGGTAACGTATGTCTTGGATAACCAACTACATTTGAGATGTGAAAAAGCTTAATATGTTAAAGGAACAGCTGATTGCCTCCCTTCTGTTTCCACAAGGCTTAACTGATTTGTGCACACCTGATTGTGTAACAGTTAACCTGACATTTCTCGGCCCTGTTGTGTTTCATTTGTCTAGCTGATATTCTCTGCTGTTATTCGGTGACTCTGGTCCGAATACAGTTTCACCTTTACCTTGAGCCTGACTTGTGCATTCTCTTCAGAACTGTTTAGCTGACTGGTGGCCTGCCTTAGCAGTAATCTTTCACTTAGAGGGCCCTGTCGGACACAAACAGCGAGGAACCATATCAAACTGGTGTGAAACGTTTGGCTTATATACAATGCACATCTATAACGACATTTGGGAATCACTGTTCTTATGATACAGATACACCAACACATCGCGCAGATCATTTGAGTAAAATAAAAGATGAAGAACAACCACAACCAGAGCCCCTGAAGTTTGTTGTCATGAAAACTGTGGCTTTTA
Organism: Arnoldichthys spilopterus; assembly: GCA_037974385.1. Taxonomy (NCBI): domain Eukaryota; kingdom Metazoa; phylum Chordata; class Actinopteri; order Characiformes; family Lepidarchidae; genus Arnoldichthys; species Arnoldichthys spilopterus. Next base: position 936,300 of record JBBPDA010000021.1, on the reverse strand, counting down.
ATGTAAACACTACATTCGATTGGTTTTCCAGCACGAACATCCCACATGAAAGAACAACCATTCACTAAAGAAGAGGGAGAAATAAGCAGCACAGAAAGCATTCACTGGGAGAGGAAAAATTAAAGGATGAAAGAAAAACAAAAGTATGGGAAAGGGCAGGAGGAAGAAAAGAAAATCCAAAAGCGTAACTGGTTTGTGTCATTATACACAGTTCAGTTTTTTTTTTTCTCTTCTTTTCTTAAGTCAAACTAAGAAGGCAGGTAGAGGGAGGAGAGATACATCGTTCCAAATCTACGTGTGTTGAGTGAGAGCTGTGCTTTTCTATGCAGACCTGGAAGGTGGTTTTTTTTTTATTATTTTATTTTGAGTACAATTCCCCAAAAAAATCCAAAATAAAAAAAAAAATAAAAAAAAAAAGCATGAGGAGGAGAAAGCGCATGAATTCTGTACAGCCTCGCGCACTGGCCCGCCCTCTCCAGCACCGGGGCGGGGCCTGCGCACCGAAAAGTGGTTCTTCCAAGAATCAAATAAAAAATAGGTACATATACTGTTATTTGGGCTTAAGTAAGTACACTGCGATGCAGGGCAAACAGGCAAAAAAAAAAAAAGGAAAAAAAAAAAAAAAGAATTGGTACAGTTCAACATCAACATCGGTAAGTCAGTAAGAACGGTTCAAGAGTGGATTGCGGGAACCCTTGCAAATTTTCTTTTTTTTTTTTCTTAAAAAAAGGGGGAGAGAAAAAATGTTTTGTAGCTACAAAGCACAAGAAATATAGTTTTAATAATATTACAGAATCATCATCATCATTGATATTATCTTCATTATCATTGTTTATTATTGTCATAATCATTCTTTTTTTGGATTAAGTCTACTTGTAAAGTTTCTAGAACCAGAGGATCTACAGCTTTCTACAAAGACACGCAGCCCAATGACCATCACCCATACGGCACCATATCATTGGTTGTGACTTGTCTATTTTCCTCATCCCCCCCTCCCACCCAATCCCTCCCTCCCCCACCCAGCTTACACGATGCTCTCTTTTTGTTGCTGCTGTGTTTCTTTCTTTTTTTTTTTTTTTTTATTACATTTTTTTGCTCTTTTGCCTTTTTTTGTGGGTTTTGTTAGTCGTTTTTCCTCAACATTATCTAAGTGAAGCAGGTAGCTGTTTCTTTATACAAAGGCTGAAGGGTCATGCTATGTGTGACAGGACCTGTGAGAGAGGACTGACTCCGTTACCCAGCCTGGAGACCAACTAAAACAGGATGTCTAGGAGAGAGAGAGGGGAGGGGGGGGGTGCACTGGGAAAGCAGGACAGAAGCTCGGGGAGGATTGGGGGTAAAAGTACGGAAGGGGGTGGGTAAGTGTGAAGAAGTGTGGGACAGACGATCAATAAATAAATTAATAAATTAATTAACAATTTAAAAAAAAGTAGAAGTTCCTTACATGACAGTGTTAATAGGTTTTCGTTATAGTGATCTAGTGTTACTAGAACTATTCCCAGACCCGTCGTTTTCAGAAGGTTGGCACTGATATGACAATTTCAAATCATCGAGACTGGTTGGGGGGCTCAAAGTCATAAGCTATATGGCCCCAGACATACACAGCGAATAAAGCTGGCCTACCTCGGTGACAGGAACAAATAGAGAGTGAACGAGACTTAACCAAACGAGAAGAGAAGCTTGTAGGCTGCAATCCTGGGGGTTTCCTTTCTCTACAACATCGAACAGCTGAACAGAATGAATGGAATCGCCATGAAAAACCAGTCTGATAAAAACCCGAAAAAACAGGGACACGCTACAACCGTCATTTGGCTTAACTGTAGTGCTCACGACTAGCATTACTGCCTAAGCCAGTGATACAGCTATCATTGTCTTTTTTTTTTTTTTTTTTGTCCTTACATCATCATTACTGTAATGTTGTATACTCAGGCAGAACGTGTACCTGTCAGCCCCCCGACTGATATACACGTAATAAATATACATACAATAAACAAAAACATAAAAACATAGTAAAAGAAAGATATTTTTGAGAACAAAAATGAGGATTGTGTAGTTAAATCAAGAAAAAAAGACACAGTGGAAAAACAGGGGAAAATAAAACATCAAACAGCAAAGAAGAAGAAAAAAATAAGAAAAGAAAAAAAAAAAAAAAAGAGGGAAAAAAAAGGTCCCAACTTTGTTCTAAAACGGTAAAGGCTGGGTTTCTATAAGAAATCAGTTCTGTTGGCAGCTCTTGGAAAGACAAACTAAAAACATTTTATATATATATATATATTTATATATATGTATATGCCTATTTTAAAATTATCATTATTATTTACCAACTTGCATTTTAATCATTTCCAAAGAAGTGGCTCGAGAGAGAGAGAGAAGGGCTCAGTACAAGCCGCAGCCTCGCAGGTTGTTGGCGATGATGATGTCAGTGACGGCGTCGAACACAACCTGGATGTTCCCTGTATCCGTGGCACAGGTCATGTGACAGTAGATCTCTTTATTGGGCGAGCGGTTCTTGCTCTCAAACTGTGCTTGGATGTAAGCAGCCGCATCATCGTAAGTGTTAGGGCCTGCAGGAAGAGGGGCAGGTTAGAGAGGACAGAGGGTGGGAGTGGCAGAGAGGAGGGGGGTAGAGGAAGAGAGAGGGAGAGGGAGAGAAAGGAGAGAGAGAGAATGGCAAGAGATGAGGACCCACTGGACTGTGAAGAACCTTCACAGGGAATTTCTATTTGGTTGATATGTTTGAAACAGACAGATAAGCGGTTACTTCAGCTAAAACACTGAAAAACTGCTGTGTCCAGTAGGAGACAGTCATGAAAATAAATCAGGGAAAAAATCTTTTCAATAAATAAAAGGAGACTATGACCGAGCAGATGGGAAATAGCTTTGAGACAGACAGACAGACAGAGAGAGAGAGAGAGAGAGAGAGAGAAAGGGAGATAGAAAGGGGGGGGGGAGAGATAGAGAGAGAGAGAAAGGAAGAGAGAAAGGGAGAGAAAAAGGGGGAGAGAGAAAGAGAGAGAGAGAGAAAGGGGGAAAGGGAGAGAGAAAAAGAGAGAGAGAGAGAGAGAGAGAAAAGAGAGAAGAGAGAGAGAGAGAGAGAAAGGGGGAAAGGGAGAGAGAAAGAGAGAGAGAGAAAAGAGAAAGAGAGAAGAGAGAGAAGAGAGAGAGAGAGAGAGAGAGAGAGAGAAAGAGAAAGAGAGAGAGAGAGAAGAGAGAGAGAGAGAGAGAGAGAGAGAGAGAGGGAGAGCGAGAGAGACAACAAAAAGAAAAGACGCCAGCTCATACATCTCCTATCAGCATGAGATTAGACTGACGCAAGCCCAGGCTTCTGAGATGTCACAACAGCATCTTCAGACGCTCTCTATAGATAACTCAACTCTCGCTGCCACCTGCTCATGTCATATACAATCAAAATTTGTTTTCCTCTGCCCATTTTTCCTCTGTCTTTAAAGCCACTCTTTTCCTCTTTTAGCACAAGTCATCTTGCTGTAAGACAAGAGCTGGGTGTAAAAAGCAGCCTCTAAATGAGCTTGGTGGCAAGAGAGATAAAATTGGAGGGGCTTGTGGGCAGCGGAGCGAGCAGGGGAGTGTGTGTGTGTGTGTATGAGAGACACAGACAGGACAGCAGCTGTCCCTCAGGGCTCATCTCTTCATGGCTGCCCAAGCCTGGCCCAAGCACTACAGGCTCTTACAGACAGCCCCGAGCTGACCACCACACCTCAACAACTCCAGTGTACGTCCATCACTCTCACACACACAGAGAATGGTCGCAGAGAGAGCGCTGTCTCACTATCTGTTGTACACTGTGTGTTCTGAACTTTAGAAGCCACTCACTACACGCGTGTCCTTTTGTTTTTGTTTTTTTTATCTCTTCTTGCCTCATACATGTTTTAGTCATTTAAAGAGTCCGAAGCCTTTAAATCTTTAAATGAAAAGTTGTATTTCTTCAGATTACTGATGACATGACCTTTCACATAGCGTAACATGGGGGCAGGTGCCAATCTAATCTGAATCTTTATTTAATCTGCACTGGCTCCTGATCAAATTTCGCTCAGACAATAAAATACTGTTATTGATCTATAAAGCACTGAACGATCTTGCACCACAGTATCTGAATTATCTGAATCTCTTGGTCTCTTATGATCCACCACACCTACTTGGATCAAAAGGTCTTTTGCTGGTTCCCCAAGTTGCAAAGGTCACAGCACAGGCCAGAGCTTTCTCTTATAAAGCCCCACAGTTATGGAATAATCTTCCAAATAATGTTCGGGACACAGTGTCAATATTTAGGTCATGAAAACATATTTGTTACGTCAAGCCTTCTGTTAGTCCTAGATAAGGGGTAGATCTGGAGAGTTCCCAGTCTGGTAAACTGGGATGTTGTTAGAGTGGGAGGCAACCGCATCCAATGTTCACTCAGGTTTGTTGACGGTTGAGTGGTTGTGCTGCCTTATGTCCCAGGATGTCCTTATATCTGTGCTTCTTTCTAGCTCTCCCCTTTAGTCATAGTGACTCTTGCCGGAGCTGCTGCCTGCACTTAGACCAAAATGTACATCGTTCTTATTCACTCGTAACATTTCAGGATCACTAACAATCTATTTCTCTCTCTCTCTGTTGAGCTACTCTGCTGCGATACGAATGATCCTGTCCTATTCTGCTGTCTGTACCAGCCTGACCCAGCCTAATACCCTATTTCTGGTTGAAGTTTTTACAGCTTTTAACACAATCAATACTGTTGAGGAGCCCATATGGACAGCCATATACTCCAAACAACCGATCGAGGTCATCGTGGCACCTGTACACTGTAGACTGTCATTAGCATTATGTGCATTATCTGCTAGCTATTGCCATCATTAACACTGCTGGGGAGTTTAACTAGGATTATTTGGTTTACATGCATGTGTTGCACATCTAATCTATCGTATAATGTGAATCAACATTATTACATGTTAAATGTTTTAAATATTTATACAATTATAATTGTATGTGCTATATTTGCATAATATTTAGCTAATAAGCAAAACAAATGTTCCATTTTACAAAGAATATTTTCTTCATAATCTTGAACATATACAAATCGAGGGCCTCAATTTTCACCCGCAGGGCTTCTTACCCTAAGTGGGAAGACATGTTGTTCTGACAGTAAGGCAAGAGAACTAAAAATATAATCTTAAATGCTGGGCCTACTTTATGACCCAAACGTTGATGGTTACACATCAATGTACACATGCTAAACCTGTGGACAAATATTCTAGAACAGACTTGTGTTTAAGGGGGGCTTCTTCTCCTAGTTACCCTTTAGTTTTAATTCACTATTTTGTTTTCGTCACTATTTGTTGCTGTAAAATCACTGATCTTTATGACAACCTTAATATTTATTGCAAAAGTTCAACCAAGATATTTATAGCTAAAGTTGTGCCTTAACTGAAGTAAACACCAAGATGACTGATGACCACTCTCACTTTAACCCTTTCAGCTGTTTTAAGGCTTGTAATCGTTAGTCAGACCAAGCTTACATCAGAGTATAATTAAACATTTTTCAGCTCAGATTTCCAGTCATGTTCATTCTAGCTTTGTAAGTCTTAACTGGGCAGAAAAAGTCTTTCAAAAACATTGTAATTCTGGGCAATGTAGATGACCTTGTGTGGCCTTGGCGTATTACAGTTGTAACAAAGATGGGAGTGATGGGAATGAGCCATTGTCCAGTCATATTCTTACCTGTGTACTCCGGGAAACAGATACTCAAGGGTGATTTCTTGATCTTTTCAGCAAACAGGTCTTTCTTGTTGAGGAAGAGAATGATGGAAGTGTCAATGAAGAATTTGTTGTTGCAGATGGAGTCGAACAGCATGAGAGACTCGTGCATGCGATTCTGCAGGAAAAAGAATAGAATGGAGGGACAGAGAGAGAGAGAGAGAGAGAGAGAGAGTGTAGAAAAGGTTAGCCTGAGGAAAGCAAAAGTAGTTAAGGCCAAAGCTGAGGGCAAACTGTGGCCCACCGCAAAAAGAAGAGCCAACAGGAAAACGGAAGCAGCCCTGATCTGTGTCAAGTCAGATGTGTGTGTGTGTGTGTGTGTGACTTCTGATGAAGTTACCTGAAGCCACTGCTATTAGAGTGTTAAGAATTTTCAGACTGAATGAGCTCACAGTGCGAGGAAGGGGGAAAGACTTGAGGCACAAACAGCCCAGACATTGAGTTTCAAGTGGCACATTCATTTATTTCATATAAATACATATATGCAAATACACATCCATTGTTCAATAAATAATTAGGAGCAGTGAAGACACAATAACTACAGCAGATAGACATTAAACTGACAGATAGACACAAACACTGCGATCACACCCAGGAAAACACAAAAGGGTGTATGAAGACTTCTGACTGATGAGTCTAGTTGCTAGAAGGAAAAACTTTGGAATGAAAGTGGGGGACAGATGGCACTCTGCATTTGGCACTTACACCTACACTAATTATTTCTCTAATCCTGATTCCTATAATCTCATCTACACAGCATTATTTAAAACTACTGACCAAATGTGCCTTGAGCATCATGTTGTATAACTAATGTGTTTTTGCTAAATGTCCAACAGTGGTAGTGTTACTGGCACTTGCAGTGAATTAAGTACATCTGAGGTGCTTGAGTAATAAAGGTGATGGCATCGCACATCTGAAAGACATACATACACCTTTTTCACTGTGAAACACACACCGGGTTGTTACTCGTAGCTACTTTTCACAGTCCCATTTCAATTGCTCTGCAAATGCATTTTCCTCCAATAAAAAAATGCCATTCCAGCAGGTAATGCGATGTCAATTGAATCATTTCTATCCAATTATACATAACAGTACACAGTGACTGCAGTCTGACCACAGCACCAGCTAGGCAAGGTAAAACCACAGGAACAACCAGCCATTAGTCAGTCAGCAGCGTGCTGACTCAATTACCCACAAATCTCTTTAAGTTAAAGAAAAACTTCATTTCCCATAAGTCTGTGGGCTGACATCTCACTTCCTACTTTTCACATTGGCCACACAACTTGAAGCCTATCATTCTCTCAACCAGGAACACAAACCTGGCTTTAAAGCCATGTCCATAAAACAAGTTGATAGTACGAGAGAGAGAGAGAGAGAGAGAGAGAGAGAGAGAGAGAGAGAGAGGGAGAGAGAGTGAGTGAGTGAGAGAGTGAGAGAGTGAGAGTAAGAGAGTGAGAGTGAGAGAGTGAGAGTGAGAGTGAGAGTGAGAGAGTGAGAGTGAGAGTGAGAGTGAGAGAGAGTGAGAGAGAGAGAGAGAGAAAGAGAGTGAGAGTGAGAGTGAGAGTGAGAGTGAGAGAGAGAGGCTAAACAAGAAGAAGCGAGGAGATCAGTGCCGGCATAAAATTGGTGTCACAGTCGGACGGGTGGGGAGAGGGTTGGAGTTTTGTTTTGCCTCTGGAATAAGAGCGATAATGACCCTCCAGCTGAGACACTGAGAGCCCGCTGAGTCAGAATGCCTTCTTGCCTGTCACAGAGCTGCTGTTTACTACACAAACCCCAATGGTTGTATTCCAGCACAAGAACATAGAACATAGAAGATTGTATCATGAACAGAGCATCATACCAAGGAACTCTGCGTCCTTTTTTAGAGTGACTGGCTCAAGTCATTGAAACAACTGGCTGAAGACATGGCCTACACTTGTGGTTCCCAATGCTGGTCTTGGATTACCCTGGATTAGTGTTTTGTCTGTTCTAACACACCTACTTCAACTCAGGAAAGACTTGGTAATTAGATTTGCATCAGGTGTGTTAGAGCAGGGAAAACATCATGATGTGCAGGGCAGGGATTCATCAGGACCAGGGCTGGAAACCACTGGACTATACACTTAATGGAACCTTGAATCTACTACGGATCATTTCAGATTCTTTATCTACCTCATACAAACATTTCTTTTAAATAATACCCTGTTTTGCTCCTTAAACTTAGCTTCCAGAAGGTGCCAATGGCCTACAAATTTAGAACCACTCCCAAAGGTGTTATAGGTCAAGAAGTAATGGGGAGAGCAACAACCCTAACACCTTTCATTGTACAGCACTGTGACCTACTATTATTGACAGCAGTGTAGCTCCACATACACGCATACAACCAGACAAAAGGTTCAGAAGAAGCTCTGACCTATCAGCTGAGCGACTGCCTCAGTATTCTTATGCAGCTTTCTCATTGGAGGCCGCTCCTTATTAGGCAAACGCCAGAAAGAACACTGTGACACTTCCCCTGTCTTACCCCTGCAGGCTGTGTAACTGCAGCTACAACAGCTGTTTTCTTTCTAATTAATCCACAGATATCCAAACCCACTCCTGCTTTGTGATGCCTATCCACCATTACAAATCACTCTATGTCCCTCCTCCTTCATTCTCTCCTCTTGCTCCATATTTGCAACACGTCCTATCTCCCATCCACACCCCAACTAGCATTTTTGATGACCGGTATCATAGGCTATCAACACCCAGTTGGGGGTGGGGAGTGGGGTATGAAAAGAGAGTTTGATTAGAGGCCTTCGCAGGGCTAAATTATAGGCTATGGCCAAAATAAACAGCAAACAACCTGAGGCAAACCAGCTGAGCCAATCTGACACAATGATTCAATTACAGATTGACAGAGATGGGTAGTGCTTGGCAGTTAGACGTTGGTGTAACCTAGTCTAAATCAACAATAGCCAGTTAAAAAAACAGACACACACAAAAAGAAGACCATTATTTTTAACGTATATTTCTAAAGCATCAACTATCTCTCTGCTGCCTAAATCAAAATCTAATTACGTTTAAAAAAATCAGACAGTTATGTACACTATAATTCATCATCTAAAAAAAAAGTTCCAACACCCAACAGATCTCCTTTATACCACCATGTCCCTAGATACAGCTCTTTGTTGATAAGGGCTTTGCTGTTAGAGTTTTTTAAAACTGATACTATTCTAAGTATTAAGTGTTCCTTTCATCATTCCTGTTAAAATGAATACATCTTGACGTTCTAGATGTTTACTTTGAAAACGGTTATAGTAAATAATAAACCAACAGCGCTGCACAGCAAACAGAGTACCCTTCAAGCTGTTGACACAGCACTCGGCACTATTTTAGTAGTAGCTCATGGCATTAGCTGCTTTTAATGTCATTTAAATGTCACTCACAGAGTTTCATCAGCATTCAAGTCTTGACAATACCCATGAAATCATATCTACTGTGGCCACATGATATGTCCATATATCAGGGAAGGACTACCATATACAATAATGGCCATTTAAAGCACACAACGCTACATAGTTTTGTGTGTTTCATACTTTGTACAGCACAAACTTGATTTATCTGCTCATACAGACATGACTTGATTTTGGGCCGTCATGGGCCGTTGGGCTTTTGGATCAGCGTAAAAGGAAATCATTTAAGGTTACTGTGATTCTGGGGCAAGACATGAAGTGCCTATGGAATGAGGACAGATTGGCATCTTTATGTCAGCCCAATTAAGCTGTGCCCATTGAGTGGGCAAAGTTAAAAATGTTGCCTTATACCCCACAAATCATACCAAAATTAATCGTCGGGTAGTGATCTTTGGATTTAATAGAACTAGTCCAGTTGACCGCAGGGGAAGCTGGTTGGTTAGCTTTCCTCAGCTTCCACCAGAGAGGTGGGTACAGAGAACAAAACAGGAACACCACAATATCCAGGAACAGCGCAGTAGGTGCATCCCTCTCCAGCAGATATGGCTCAGTAAAGGCCACAGAAGCGCAGGTTGTTGGCGATGATGACATCAGTGACCGCATCGAAGACAAACTGGATGTTGTTGGTGTCCGTAGCGCAGGTGATGTGAGCGTACACCTCCTTGTGAAAGGACTTGTTCTTGCTTTCGTACTGCGACTGGATGTAAGCCACCGCCTCCATGAATGTGTTTGGGCCTGGAGTGCAAAATGAGGCAGAAGGGCAGGCCAAGAAGAGCATGGAGGACAGGAGATGGAGTGATGGTAGAGCAAAGAGTGCAGAGATGGAGACAGGTTTGTAAACAATTACAGATAGCGTTGGAGAAAAGAAAAGGAGGGAAAAGAGATTGGAAGTACAAAAAAAAACCACAAAGCAGCAACACAAAAGCAGTGGGGAGGGAAAAAGCAAAAGGGTGTAATGAAAACTCAGAAGACTAAAAAAATGTAGCACACATTTTTGTGATGTATCATGTAATAGGATGCAAGCCTGCTATTGTGGCTGTCTGATGAAATATGGTACTACAATAAATGCTATGGCAGGATAAGTGGCTAAGAGCTTGTACAGAATGGAAATGGAGGGGGCGGCCAACTTGGCTGCATTCCTCCATAAACCAGATCTGAAAACATGGAGCCTTTCCAGGTAATGGACGAGAAGTCATCCAAAAAAAGAAAAAAAAAAAGAAAAAAAGATGATGATCTTTCTTGGAGATTTGCAGTGCTTTCTGCCCAGTGTTTCATGCATTCTTCAAACTGACTCCTGCTAGCTTCCTCATTCTGACTGGACTGAGCCTGAGAGAACAGCGTCTCAGCTTGGCAAATAGTTTACCTGTATACTCAGGGAAGCAGATAGATAAAGGCGACTTCTTTATTTTCTCCTCAAATATGTCCTTCTTGTTAAGGAAAAGAATGATGGAGGTGCTTGTGAACCATTTGTTGTTGCAGATGCTGTCAAACAGCTTCAAGGACTCGTGCATGCGGTTCTGTGGGATAAAAAAAAAAAAGCAGCAGTCAAAAGTCCAGACCAGCACTTTACACATACACAAAAGTAGTCTGAGTCTCACTCATTGTGTGCAATCAGAATACTGCAAGCAGTGAAAGAGAAGGAAGTTCTAGAGAAGAAATCAGAAAACCAGAAACCTTCATTTTGTAAGTAAATCAGAATGCCACATCCCCAGGCAAAGTGACATGTGTTAGTTTTAATAGCATAAAGGACAGTGTGGATCACATTGACAGTCATTATTTCTCCAGTCTATATGCTTAGGCTAAATACATTTTTCTGGATAAAATAGTCATTTCAAATCAGCGTTGTTGGAAGCAGGCACTCAGGTCATAGTTCAAACAATGGTCATAATTTCAGTTGTAGTAGGAGGAGTCAGATTTTGATGTTATCCCACAAAAAAAGATGGTCATCCATAAAATTACTGGAGTTGTATCCTCCACCTTCCCACCACAAAACCAGAAAAAAACGCCAAAACAAGAGGTTAAGAGGTTTTTTTTTTACACTGATGTGCAAGGAAATATAACATAAAGCCACTTCCATCACACATCAGCAAAAAGACAAGAGTGCTGCCTTCAACTAAGACAATCTTCATTGGGATTTGCTGGTGGCAATGGGAATGTTCATACCTGTGGTAATGTTCTGGTGGATGGGCCATCTGTAGAACCAGTTTTGGCTTTTTAGCGTTTGGCGATTGGTTAGAGAGCAGAGCCGACGGCGAGAGGTGGCAGGAGAGGAGCTGAGACGATCGGAGGGAGAGACGGAGATGCAGAGGAGGCAGAAGGGAGCCGCCGGAGAAGGCTGGCATGACCACACAGGCGTCATATCACAACACAACCCCATCCCCACCCCTCAAACAAGCACAGACATACTGTCCCCATGGCTAGAGCGAAGAAAAGGCAGAACAGATCCAGGTATCGAAGCATGAGGAACAGCGCGGTCCCAGTGAGGAATAATACAAAAGTCACACAGTCTCGTGCAGATCACACAGAGAAGTGGATACAGTGTTAGTGTGAGAAGCTGTGCATCTGTGTGTTTGAGAGACAGAGCAAGAGAGAGAGAGAGCGAGAGAGAGAGAGCGAGAGCAAAAGAGAGAGACAGAGAGACAGAGAGAGAGGGAGGATGTGTGAGAGAAGAAGGGGGAGGAGGGAGGGAGGGAGCAAGAGGAAGGGGGAGGGAGGCAGAGAGCAGGAGAGGGAGGTAAAAAGAGGGGGAGGGAGGGAGAGAGAGAGAGATAGAGAGAGAGAGGAACAAGGGCAAGGTAGAATAAAAAAATAAACAGAAGTATGTATAAATGAGAGCACAAGGAGTTCCCACAAGTGTGAGCATGTGTGTGAGTCCACAGCCCTTATCCACAGCACCTCTTGTGTGTGAAAGTTCTATACATCACTTCAATCAAGCAGCACTAAGATTCACAGGCTTTTTATAGGCGCACACTATTCTACCATAAGAAATGAACAACCGGTGGCATTGAATAAGCAGAAGTTACCAAAAAAGGATGTGATTTCCTCATTAAAATGTGTCTACGTAAGCCTTGTCCAAGAAACAGCCTGCTTTCTCTAGGAACGTAAAGGCAATAATGACACATGGCTTTTTTTAGTTGCGAGGTAACTGTAGATCAAAGGTTGCCACCCTTGAACCTAAGGTAGTCCTGCCCTGCTCATTTTTGTCTTTTCCTGCTTTAACACATCTCCTTCAGCTCAGTAAAGGCTTGTTAATGAGCTAATTAGCTGGAATCAGGGGCGGTGGAAGCAGGAAAAATGAAGTAAAATAAGCAGGACAGGGCGTGCTCCAGGATCACCACTGGGAAACTGCAGAACATTTTATATATATATAATTTAGTTAAAGTGGGGCATCTTAGTGGAGTTTGTTGCATATTTCTTTAAATTCCATAATCGATGCACTGATCTAAAAACTAGAAACTTATATCGATCATTTGGGCAGTTTTACATTTACAGAAATATTTTTTTGAATGAAAATGTTCATACGTACAACTAACACTTTCCAAACATGAATAATAACATGCAAAATACTCCGAGGCCTAAAAATAGTGTACTTTTTTTTTTTAAGTGAGGATTATAAATCATTTTAAATTATAATTGATTTATTTATAGTTCATAATTTTTCCTCTTCTAAAGTGTAAAATATACTTATTCTTAAATATGACGTCTGAAACAGGCAGCGCACCTTTTGGGAAACCATCCCTTAAACTGATTAGGCGACTGTAATCAGGATACTGTAAGGGGGAAGTAGGGGAATGTCGGAGAAATGAGCAGTTTGACAACGTGACCAACATTCTGGATGCTTCCCTTTTCTCCACATGAGTTTTCTGGAGAATTAATATCAAACAGAAAGCGAACCGACACACTCCTCGGGATGATGAGAGACGACAACACACCCAGAGCGGACAAATTCAATTGCTGATGCACACCCTGCTCACTCATTCTGGCCAACATTTATGCAAATCGCTGAGCGCAAACAACGCAGCTTTTTTGATGCGTCACACCCTAAGATTCAAGCCGCAAACGCAGAACCAGGCAGGAGACGTACAGGTGGAAAAAGAAAGCTAATTTATTTGAAAGGCGGGACATTATTGTTTTAGATTAATGCAATTAATCCCGAACTCCAGGGCTGCTCCCCACTTCCTGCTTCCCTGAACGCCAGCACGTTTGACCACAGGCTGATTATCGGGTACATTCACTTGCAGAGTTACACCTTTAACTCTCACACTGTGCTAAGATAAAATAGCATCAGCTTTTGCTTTTTTTCAGGTTTGCTTTAAAACACCTACTGCGCCGTAATATTTATTTATTTGTTTGTTTGTTTGTTTGGATTACGTGGCACGACAGTGAGCAGTTGATCTGTCGATGTAACCCATTCATGATACCAGTGTACATACACCAGGCGCAAGAGCGATGGGGATGTGAGAGGGGAGGGCACCATTTACTCACCTCACCCCTTCCTACATTTTCCCTGCCGGCCCCTGGGATTGAACCGGCGACCCTCCGGTCACAAGCCCTCTTCTCCAATCATTAGACCACTCTTTTAGGTGACAGTAATCACATTCATTGTTTTTATGGTCTTTATAGCAGTGCTGCCTCATGAAATGTCGTTTTTTCCATCATGTACATTGTGTTTCGTGAGCAGTAGCAACATGAATATGAAGGAGTTCTTCTAAAAAAGATCCCTTTCATTAACTGTCCGACGTTCGCTTTCATGGAGCACATCTTGTGGCTTTATTTTGATGAGAAAATGATTTTAAGTTCACAAATATATATATTTAACATGTTTGATAACAGGTTTGAGTGCGTATGTAGTAAGTGGCTTGAGTGTGTGTGTGTGTGTGTGTGTGTGTGTGTAAAACTCACCGTGGTCTCATCTTCGTGCAGCACCTGGTCATATCCACTCAGTGCAACACAGAAGATGATGGCAGTTACATCCTCAAAGCAGTGGATCCATTTCTTCCGTTCTGATCTCTGACCTCCCACATCAAACAGCCTATGAGGACGTGACAGCATGACTGAACACTCACCCACTACTTGCACTTATACAAATGTATCTGTGAGGATTTATTATTATTATTTTCACTCAGTTTCACTGTATCTGCAGTTATTTAGGGCACATTTTTCCCCCAGGGAGTTGGGGTTCTACTGGTCCAGCGCCTGCACTGTTTTACAGCTGCTCATACTTTTTAGGATTGTAGTTTTACACAAAAAAATCCCAAAAACAAGGAAAAATACACAATTTCAGTTTATATGCTGATAGATGCTGGATGTGGTATGAAGTTAAATTAGCAAATTAGCACTTAAGACATTTCGGAAACATCACTTTTTTCACTTTTTCTGTATTTTGTAGTATTAATAAAGAAAGCAGACTGAAGACAAAAGAGCTACAGTAGTACGTCTGTAGTAATCTCCATCATTGGGAACAACTTGCTCTGCACATTGTTTTGGGTTTCCTAGTTACCTGAAGAGTTGAATCAAGTCAGAATTACAATGGCGGGATCATTTTCTTCGCTCTGGGACTAGGCTCCTGACTCAGACATCACGGTAAGTCCCTCTGAAATGTGCTGTACCCTCATAGTCAGTGTTTTACAAAACCATACTAATTATTTCAGCGTAACAGATGTAGCTGATACTTTCTCCAGGCGGTTGTCCACTGTGGCCCCCGACCCTATTTTGTACAGTCAGGCTCGTTTCTGGGCCAGTGGTGTGTGAATTTCTGCTCTTCTAGAGTTCCACTGAGTGTTTCTGCAGCCTGCAGAACAGATCTGTCAGCTTTTGCTCAAATTAGCACATTTATTTTAAATCTGCATTCACTAAGGAGAGAGGGTGAACGAGGACTAAAAATGTAAAGCAGCAGCTGTAGGCGCAGAGAACGAAGAGAGGCAGAGTAAGATGCGTGTATCATCATGTACATTTACACTGGATCCCCTTTGTCAAGGTTAATGGTGTATTCACTTGCATATAATCATGTTACGGTAAACGTGTCCATTTCATCTGGCTGACTACACGGCGCAAGCACACAGGGCTAAAATAAAAGGACGTGAATCTTAACCCGGATGTGCCCTCACTAATGGGCACTGCAAACGTAGCATCTTTCTGAACCCAGGTATACTTTTGCTATAAACAAAAACAAAGAAACAAAACAAATGCTCTTTTCTTTCAAGGCGGGTATAATATCAGGGTCTGAGCTCTTTGAGTCTGGAACCACTGGACGCTTTATCACATGAGGTGTTATAGTTAAACTCCTTAGTGGTGCAGACATTTTTCTTTGGACCTTATCACCGGGTTTTCAAGGTGACGGACTGTGTTTATACGACCATATCAGACCTTAATCCCCTTAAACTGCAGGGAATATATATTAAGGGTAAAGGTTTTAATCCTAATATGTATAATTCAGTGCAGGATGTGAGTTATTCAGCATTGCACAATGTTGGTTATGTAATTATGAGTAATTATTGGCAAGCATGAGGCTAAAACTGCAAATATGTCAGATGGAAGGGTTTAATAATGTAAATCTGTCAGAGTGAGCTACAGTAAAGCAAGGGTCCAGTGCCAGTCCTGAAGGAATGGAGTCCAGCACAATTTGATGATTTTCCTGCCCATAACCACATTAAGTAGGCGTGTTGGAGCTGGAATTAAGCCCTCCACACCCCACGTTTAGTAGTAATGCAGTTACGGCAACACTATGTGGAAACACATTGTGAGAGAATACGGAGGGGCGTACCTGAAGTGCAGGTTCTTGAAGGTGAAGTGGGTCTCTACAATCCCGGTGGTCTTCACTCGAGTTCTCAGAATGTCCTGCTCTGTGGGCTGGTAGTCTGCAGCACCGATCCTATCTAAACTATCAAGGTAACTGAGGAGAGAGAGAAACAGAGAGGAAACAGTGTAAAAAAGACTTATTTTCACAAATAAAACAGTGAAACAGGAAAAAGAAAACCGGATTAGACTCACAGCACTAACTGCTCAGATTCATCTGGACTCTAAACAACAGCAATGTCAATTTAGAAAGACAAAACATGCAAGCTGCCAGCAACCTGCCTTCAGTCATTGTGGCCCGGCTCATATCACATATCATCGTTAGCTAGGCCATTAGCTTTGGTGAGTTTCTGTGACTGACTGCAGTACTGCATCAGACATTCCTGCATTCTGGCTCAACAATCTCAAAGATCTCTCTTCTCCCACTCGCTCATACACGCAAAGAAATAGGCCTGCTGGACTGGTGCGGAACTGATTTGGAGGCTCAAACACACCAAACTGCTGTTACTTTCAGAAGAAACCAAGTTAGAGAAACAGGCAATTTATCTTCGCTAAAAACAAGGGATAACAAACCATAGTATTCTGTCAGGTACAGGTCCACTACAAGTACAACTTAGATTTCAGAAGATATTTTCAATGATATGGAAATACCTCACATTCACTTCCATTCCTGAGCAATTTTATGATTCAATCGAGAGTGAATCTGCTCTGAACGAACCAAATGCATCATCACGGATCATTTTGTTCATTTGGCTTTTATCCAAAGCGAATTCCAAGACATAGTAAAAATCAAACATGTACGTGGGCCCAGGGAGCAGTGTAGCGGGATGAGACCTTGCTCAAGGGTTCTTCAGTAGCACCCGTGCTGGGACTTGAACCTGCAGGTGCCCGGGGCAATGTCCTAACCACTAGGCCACCACTGCCCTAGTGGATGGTGTAAGTACACAACAGAGATGGGAGGTATATCAGTAAAAAAGGGAATGGTTAAGAAGGAGCCTTCTATCATTTCTTTAACAAATGTCAAGGGCTTTAAAATAAATCCAGTAAAAAATAAATAAATTCGTCTTCTCCTATAATAATAATAATAATAATGATAATTATTATTATTATTATTATTATTATTATTATTATTATTATTACTACTACTACTACTATTGCCACTGTTACTACTATTAATAATGATATAATAAGTACATGTATTTATTGAGAATCATCAAACAGACAGTTTGACAGTGAAATTTCAGTTCCCACCACTCAACCCTGCAAAACAATGCGCTAGTTGCACATCTCCCCCCTCTCTCTCCATCTGTGTTTGCTGTAGTGTCAGTCTCTTCTCTGTGACCAGTACAAAAGCTGTAGGGCTGTCAGGACAGCTGCAGAAATCGGCAGGCGTGTGCCAACATTACACTGGGGCTGTCGTTTCAATCCACAAAACTGTCTCTTCCTGGTCCCATAACTCATTGTACATGTGGTGCATAGCTTAACACTGCCTAAACCTGCCCGTGTGAGCCTGAGTATTAATCATTAATAAATTACTGATGAATGTTTAATAACACAGTTGCTAATATGGTGCGGCCTGTGCCAAGATGCCACAGTTGCAGTGGCACAGTGCCAAAGCCCCATTGCAGCTCATTAGTTCTGCCCCCAAAGGGCTGTGGAGTCACAGGATGCTCATGGCACAAGTCAACCAAGGGAGAGAGAGAAAGAGAGACGGAGAGACACGAAAGAGAGGGTGTGCCAGGAAGAGCAAGAAATGACTGACGCGATTTTTTTTTGGTGCCCAGCACGGGGCCTTGAGCTTCCGTGGGGCACGAGCCACTTTTAAAGGGAATCTCCCAAAGGAAGGTGCTGCATGGCCCAAAATAAGAACAGCTAAAAGCTGCCTGCAATACACCTCACCACCTCCAGAGGGTGCTTTAACGGAGAACAGGGGCTTATTGAGATGCATTAATGTTTAATTGGAGAGCTTGTGCCCTACAGGGCTGCTTAAGGGCACAGTGCTCACAGGCTCTTTCATGTCTACCTGAGAGTAAACTGAAGCATGAACTTCGCTCACAGGACGGAAGATACCACTGCCAGATGACTCACATACTAAGTGCAGTTTACCGACAAACAGCTTATTCTAACTTTTCATCCTCTTTCTAACTTTTCTTTATTATCGTACGCAGAAGTCCACATCAGCGGCCTCCATTGGTTCCATTGTTTGCTTGGCTCTTTCAGGTAAAATATTTAAGCCTTGCAAATGCAAAATACACCCTGAGCCTTATAATAACACTGCTATTTTTTCAAACTCTCCAAGATGTTTCTGCTTTTCCGCTTCCGGGTCGTGGGAGGAAACCAGAGAACCCGGAGGAAACTCACGCGAACACGGAGAGAGCTTACAAACTCCACACAGAAAGGCAGCCGTGGCCGACCCGGGGATCGAGCCCAGGACCTTCTCGCTCTCTGCTGATTAGATAAAAGCATATTTTTTGTTTTGGTCTGCGAGTGATCATATGCCCTCAGAATGATACGGTCTTCTGTTTGCTACAGTGATGACGCCGGTCATAGTGACCTGAACTGGAAATGCGTTTCATTGGCTTTGTACTTGTACTCTGCACAATGACAAATTTGAATCTAATCTGATGCTGCACTGACTTCGCATTTTCAGTTGTATGATCCAGTACAAACGATATTCATCCGGAATTACAAATGTCTGTGTCTAATAACTTTACCTACACAAACCCAGTTGTGGCCGAATGACACACACACACACACACACACACACACACACACACACACACACACACACACACACACACACACACACACACACAAACTGAACATTCCAACTGCAGTTGTCACAAAGCAGATTTACAGAATCCAGGTCTGAACCCTTTATGATTAAGCCAATGGCAACCGAGGCAAAGAAAAAAATTCCTAGGTTGGAAGAAGAAACCTTGTGAGGAACCAAGACTCAGAAAGGGAAGCCATCCTCCTTTGTCAGCACCGGATAGCAATAAAATACACGAAAAACACCCAAACAATCTCAGCTTATAGTGGTGGCAGCTAAAAGTCCACAGCATATGAATATGAAGCAATAAGGACATGGATCTGGTCTGTGGTAGCTGATGTATTCTGGTACAGGCCCTTGAGCAAGGCACTGAACCCCAAAACTGGCCCCCTTGGTCACAGATGAATACATCACGGTGTTCACTACCGGTGTGTCATCTTAGAAGCAATAAACAAATCCAAAGAGTACCCCTGAACTAAAGAGCCTGGTTGAAGCGCTTTGGACCTTACCTAAATGCTACTATACCACATCGCCAACATGGCATTCAGGGGTCCAGGGCATTATTCAGGGGGAGAGAACCTTTGGGCTTGTGGTTACGGAAATGTGACACTCTAGGACTACACCACTACAACCGAACATTAAGAAGCCTATATAAACATTTTTCTTGAGTTATAATCAAATGATTTCAATTCAAGCTACTGAGTAAAATTGAACTTTTGGATAAATGTGTCATTTGTGTTTATATCTGGACCAGCCTGACCCACCCTGATACCCTACGTCTGGTTGATGTTTTTGCAGCTCTTAACCCAAGGCCATATGAACAGCCCTTTCCGCCAAAGAACTGATCGAAAGCCATCGTGGCACCTGTACACAATGAACCGCTGCGCCTATTAATACTGGGAACTATTACTACTATTATATATTTATTTGTTCTTTTTTTGGCACAGTGGTGTAGTGGTTAGTGCTGTCGCCTCACAGCGAGAAGGTCCTGGGTTCGATCCCCATGTGTTTGTGTGGGTTTCCTCCGGGTGCTCCGGTTTCCTCCCACAGTCTAAAGGCTGCAGTAGGTCGATTGGATGCTCTAAATTGCCCATAGGTGTGAATGTGTGTATGAATGTGTTTCTGTCTGTGTGTTGCCCTGCGATGGGTTGCCCTCCTGTCCGGGGTGTACCCTGCCATAGGCCCGCAGTCAGCTGGGATAGGCTCCAGCTTCCCTGCGACCTGGCTTCCCTGCGACCCAGAAAGAGACCACCGTGCCGCCCCACCTTCAATTCCTTGACTTCCAATTTCATATTTTCCCACTGACATAAAACCTGCTAAAAGTGGTATGTATTATTGTTAGTGAGTGATGCCCTAAGCAACAGGCTGATATCAGGCAGAGTACAACACGTTCTAATGTAAGAATGTATGGAATTGTGTTTAACCGCAGATTCTGCAGTTTTCTGCTGAGGATTTTGTGAGGCTAACAAGGCTAAGCTGAAAAAACCCTCACTAAGATGTTGCAGGGCAATTCAGTCAGTGAACTGTGGCATCAACACGGAACACAAATGAGGGATAACGCAGTTTATATTGCTAGAATTATTTTTTATTTATTGTTTGTTTTGGTGTACAGGCTGGCTATGAGATGGCATACCGATTACATTACACTGCCCCATTGTGCTTATGTCAACTGTAGCTATGTCAAAAATCACACACTGTACTTTACATACTACATTACTGGCTGCATTTCTTTTTACATAATATTCATGAAGCCGGTAGATTTTAAAGCTAAATAATCATCACAAATACAGATTCATTTGGGCCACTTCAAGCTTTCAAAGAATCTCCAGACAAAAACAAGAAAACAGTAAGAAAGTTGTAGGTGTCTGGATTCTGCAGGTCTGGAACATTGTCCGTTCTGGCTGTTTCAGTGCTCTTGAAAAGCACTGCAGGGGCATTTAAAGGGTCAGTTGAGTTCAATATATCCCTTTTTGCAATACCACACTCAATGTCCTTGGAGTTAAAATGCACAGCGACCTCCAGCGGTTTGAAGTCGGTGCTGGCATCATTCATACTCTCTCACAATACCACCGTTGCCATGTACATAAAATGGGTCACATGATGCCAGTGGCTCTATAGTATAAGTAATGTCAAAGGGGAGGTATAAAGCTTCTAAAAGAAACAGTGGTTTCCTAGTGTCGTGTAAAACACAGTGCATCTGTGTGGAGGAGGCTAATTGTGAAAATGTAAAAAATCTGGCGATAAAGTCAAGGTCAACAGTTGCGCTGTCCCAACAGCAAAACACTGCATGAGACGCAGGCAAACTCAGCCATGTTGGAAGCGTTTTGCTTGCTTAGGAAGAAACAAGCTCTGAATGGCCTTCAAGAGAAGCAGACATTATTTCGTTACCTTATTTAATTGTGGAGGTTTGTTAAATTTGGTGATTGTCAGGGATGTTGCAATGTGTAAATATTGGACGTGGCACAGGGAAATCATGCTACCATCATTGAGTTTGCGCCGCAATAGCAGTTCATTGTGCATTTAAGCCTCCGTGTGAACGAAACGGTACGATTCATTAACAAAAGTCACCTGTTCGTGGTACAACTTTTGGCAGATTGCTTTGGTCATGTAAAATTATTCTGCTGATGAGCCAGAATTCCTTTAGCTGCTACTGAGCATGTAGCTTCTGTTAATTTGGCGGTATCGCCATGAAGGTGAAAGGGTCCACCAACACCAATTGCGGTGAACGCACTGTACTCAATTAATGTAGAACTATGAGCCAATTGAAATCAATCAGCACAACTAACACAACTGACAGAGTGGATGGGGCCAGAAAAATAATACAAGAGGCCAGAAACAGTTACGTTTTCTACGGAAACTGCACAGTAAACGCCCTAAGCAGCTCTATAGGTAGTGAAAAGATTAGCATGCTAAATCTGTATGTTTTGATTTATGCACTTGAGTGTGTTCGCAATGACAAATAGTTACTCTCGCTTTGCAGATGGTTGGGGATATAGTAGAGATGTAAGCAGGACATGAGCGCTTGGGTGCTCTAGTCCCCTTCTCTTTTTAATATGTAAAGCTTGTGTGCATCTCCACTCAGAGCTGCCTGCCAGCTCTACCCCTCCCCCCCTTTCTCTCTCTCTCTCACACATACACTCCTCTCACTCTCTCTGCTCTCCCTCCTCCCTCTATTGCTTCTTGAGTGCTCTGCCTGGCAACACCTCTCAAAAGCCAGCCTGCTGTCTGCTGCTTCCCACCAGCACACAGAGAGAGAGAGAGAGAGAGAGAGAGAGAGAGAGAGAGAGAGAG
>JBBPDA010000021.1:883078-894137 GCA_037974385.1 Arnoldichthys spilopterus | reverse complement strand
CGCAAGAGAGAGCAAGCGAGAGCGAGAGCACGCAAGCGAGAGAGAGAGAGAGAGAGAGATAGAGAGAGAGAGAGAGAGAGAGAGAGAGAGAGAGAATGAATATGGGTCAGGCTACCCATCCCTCTCCTCTCTGACCTGCCCTTACTAAAACAGGCATGTATTGAAATACACTTTACTGAGTTAAGCATGCAGACATCCCACATCGTGTGTGTGTGTGTGGGTGTGTGTGTGGTGTTAGGATTTACCAACACATAATTACAATAAAACGTTACGGCAAAACCAACTCCACTGTCATCACCTGCAGCATGATGCACTTACTTGATTGCTGTTCATCCACCAGTATAAACTCCCCATTGCAAAAGTACTATGTTCCTCATTCTGGTGTTCACCACATCCAACCCCCCCCCCCCCTTCTTTTTTCTGCTTACACTGTGCAACTGATGGATTGGACAGACAGGATATAGCTGAAAGCGCAGATGCATCTGCCCATACTAGCATCTTGCTCTTTCTCTCTCCATCTACCGCGGCCTGCGGGTTCTGCGGTGACTGCTGAAGTCCGGCCATTTATTACTGTGTGCAGTGCAGCGCTGACCACTCCTCTGCATGGCAGAGCTGGGCTCTGGGCCAGCCTGCATCGCTTGGACAAGGACTACCTGATATTATTATTAGAATGAATCAAGTCGAAAGGAAACACCCAGTTATACAAGGACATTTATACGTTTACCATCACCATCACCACCACCACCACCACCACCATCACTATCATCATGCTTTATCATCAAGACAATTTAACAGCATTTTAGTTTGTCTTTTTCCCCAATATAAAGTCCTTTGAAATCCTGTTTGCAGCTCTGCACTGCTGTTTATTTAAATCCAGTTTAATGTATTTAACTGTTGTTCTTTACTTGATAAGAGCAATTATTCAACTGTTTTCTTGGCTAATAACTAGGGAAGCAAATCACAAGTTTTGTCGCTATTCGAAAAATTTTTTGTGATGCGATTCAATTCGATACTGGGGTCTGTATGAAATATGAGGAAATTTCACACATGCAAACAGGTAATAATGTGAGCGTTTTACTATTAAAAAGATATGTATATAAATACAGCAGCCTCGTCATTAGCAAAAGCAGCCACTCTGTACAAAGCACTGCACACTCTGCTGTGAGGAAAAATGAAATGTGGATTGAACGCATTGCATCGGGTGCTATTTTGGTCAATGCATTGATACAGAGTGATTCATTGTTACACCTCTACTAATAACTCGAGTGATAGTAGAGGACAGTAGAGCATTTACCCCTAAACAATGACGTCCAGGATCCGAATGAGCCAACGCGGTTGAGGTTTGGGTGCAGTTAATGCTGTTTTTAATTTAAACACGAAGCATTTCACACAGAAGCACCTGGAGCTCATTTCGAAAGTAAAGACGTTTCACTGGAAGAATAATTGACCAAATGCTGCTGATTTATTTATCTGCCCACTGATGAAAATGCAGTGCAGCCAGTGAGGCAGAATAAAAACGCCCCTGCAGCCACGTCTGTCAACCACACATTGTTCCACTGTGCTCATGCTGCCTGTCTTTAGGGGAGCACACACCCTTCTCCACTCCCCTCCTGGACGACCCAGCCCTACCTTGGCAGTGCCCAAAATAGCCGGAGACCAGCTGAAAGGAAAAATTGAAAAGGTGCTTAGAAATAATGAGCAAAGCCACTTTCGAGGCTTATACAGGACACAGCGCTTCTCTAGGACCAAACCGCTGCTGCTGCCTGTACAGTTTCGTTAGCTGAGCTCAGTAGCAGCCGCTAATGTGGACAGTGCTAATTGTGAACTGGATCAAAAGACTGTGGTGACTTTTAGATGCTGATGTGTTCAGGGCCAGAGGGGGCGTATGTGTCCGAATGCTCTGCACTAATCTCTGAAACAGCAGCAGATTCACAGAGAGACACTGCTCCTGTCCAAGTGGCCGCTGAGCCGTGTCTCTGTGGCAACGGATGGTTTCCTAGCAGCACAACACAGCTTATGGAAAAATGAATGAAAACCAGCCGAGGGAGAGAGAGAGGGCAAGAAAGAGAGAGAGAGCGAGAGAGAGAGAGAGAGCGAGGGAGAGAGAGAGAGCGAGGGAGAGAGAGAGAGCGAGGGAGAGAGAGAGAGCGAGAGAGAGAGAGCGAGGGAGAGAGCGAGGGAGAGAGAGAGAGAGAGAGCGCGAGAGAGAGAGCGAGGGAGAGCGCGCGCACGAGAGAGAGAGAGAGAGGGGAAGAAAGAGAGACAAACAGAGAGACAGAGAGGCAGGAAAAAGACAGAGAGAGAGGCCTATCTGGAAGGAAAATCTAGACATTCACAGCTTTTCACAACTGAATAAACAATATGTTGCTATGTAGTTTTCCACATTTAGAGACAAATAGGGGAGGGAGGGAGGGGGGGGGAGAGGGGGGGAGAAAGAGAGAGAGAGCGCAAGAGAGAGAGAGCGAGTGAGATAGATATTAAACCACTTCATAATTTTACCGTATTACTTGTCCCCTTTGTGCCATTAAAACAGCTCTGACCCATGAAGGCATGGACTACACAACACCTGTGAAGGTTTGCTCTTTTATCTGACGTTAGCAGCAGATCCCTTAAGTGCTGCGAGTTGCTAGGTGGGGCTTCCATGGATTGGACTGGCTTGTTCAGCATATAAAACAGACCACTGTTAGCGCATGATGGAGATTAAAACACTGGTGAACCCTGCTCTGGAGATGACCTGAGCTGCTATCTGTTGCCTAGCCATCACGGATTGTCAAAATCACTCAGATCCTTATTCTTATTTTTTCTGTTTCCAACACACAAGAGCTGACTGTTCACTTGCTGCCAGATGAATCCCATTGTTATGTGATAATTAGTGTCAGTTATTTTACTTGTCACTGGTTTTAATGTTGTGGCGGATGGGTGTAAAAAGTGCTATAACTCACGCACACGCACACGCACACACACACGCACACACACACACACACACACACACACACACACACAGACTATCAGGCTCACATGGACGAGCTCGTTATTTCAGAGAGGTTCTAAATATACAGTGGGCGTGTTGTCTGTTTGAGTCCGACGATGAGGACAGCTGTTGATAGTGGAGCACTGAATTTGATGATCTTATTTTAATTGTCTAACTGAAGAGGGAGGAACACACTGTTCACCACTCAAAGCATTCAAATAACACTATAAATATCTCTACTTCCTAGTGCACACACACATACACACAAACACACACTCACACAGGGAGAAACACTAACATTAAGACATACACAATGAATTATACACTGTGTGGTCATGTGTGTGTCTGCATGTGTTTGCATTTCCACAACCATGAGTTCAATTGATGTCAATTGATGAACCGCCTGCTTGTTTACGTTTATTCTTTCCCTGTGTGTGCACGTGAGCACGTGTGTGTGTGTGTGTGTGTGTGTGTGTGTGTATACCCCTTTTAAAAAGTGCTTAAGCAGACTAAATTAAACACAGCCACTCATGGCTGCATGCCTTTCCTGACCACTGCTTCAGCAAACACCTACTATAGACACACACACACACACTTCAGTATTACTATATTTGTGAGAACTTTCATCACATAATACCGGATAAATATTATATCTACACATAAAACCCTAACCTTAATTTAAAGAGCCACTAAACGCTCTTTCTCTTTTTGGAGAAAACAGCAGATTTCATATTTTTCATTGTTAGTATGAGGGGGTTTGATACAAAAAAAAGAGCTAAATACCTAAACAACCAAACCCCCCCCATTTATTCATGAAACTGACAGGATATCCAAAGAGCCTGAAAAACCACATTGATCAGTGATTTCTAGTCCTCCTGGCCTGCAATGCCATATTGATCGAGTGATCTCACACCGCAGAAGTTAAAGCTAGCAATTTAGTTCAATAATCTATAAACCATTACACAAAATTACAGTGCGTTCAGATTGTGTAGGAGGGCTTCATGCCTCCATTCAATCCAAGGGATTATGGCATTTAGGATTAAAGCCGTTTCCTGGTTTGGAGTGAAGGTTATGGATTGCGAGAGCTGTATATGTGGAATGAAGGATCTTTGGTTGCTGTGACACCAGCAAAGACTGCTTCAGTTGTTTCCCCCAACGGCAGAGCCTAATTGTCCTACTGGGAATGATGAGGGATAATGACATCAGCAGAAGATGCAGGCGGAGGAGGCCGGTGAGAAATATTTGACTGGTACAGTGGTGTCTGTAGGGCAGCGACTATCGATTGCATAATTAATCAGTAGGGATTTGCCAATTACTTCGACCATTTATCAAAGAATTGAGTTTGATCAAGTAACTGTTACAGCCCCACCTGTCTGTGCAAAGATGGAGGTGGTCACCTGTGACAAGCTGGAGGTTGAGGGTGTGTGTGCGCTGGAAAAAGACTTGAAAGGAGAGAGGACATGGGGAGTGAGAGCGCGAGAGAGCGAGGGGGGGAGGCGCGCGAGAGAGGGAGAGATGCACTCTCTGCACTCTTGAAAAAATGGCTGCAGGCTCAGCTCTCTCTGCAGTAAATGATTTGAAAGCAGCTCCCCACCAGTCGCCTGACGGACCAGGCTCTTTCCCACCACATCCCCCACCCCACCCACCCCACCCCACCCGCATCTTCACCCCTTTTCTCTTCTTTCTCTCCTCCTCCTCCATCCCCCGTTCACCTCCACCCCCCCACCCCCACCCCCAACAAGCCCATTACTGGTATTCAGCTCTGCTCTATTCACTCTCTTTCTTTTCAGCTCTTCCCCACCGCACGCTGCAGTGCTGAGGGCCACGGAGGACATACAGAAAAGAGCGTATCAGCCCAAAGCCACTAGCAAGGGCCCTGTACACACTACCCCCACAAGCACAGACAAACACACACACACCGGCGGCTATTGAGACTCGGATGCTCTGAACTGCATAGGGGCACTTCGCATGGGTGGCGATAAGAGGCTGCACATGAGCTAACACTAACACACACGTACATACTGTGCAGAAAGGCTGATTAGTGTTTGCATGAGAGCGCATGTACAGATCATGCATGCCCACAAGCAAACAAACGCGCGCCCACACACACACACACACACCATAATGGACCACTGCGCTGAAAAAGCAGAAAGTACACCATCAGATATAAAAAAACGCTTTATTTTAAACAGACGTCCATTGAACTCTACTGCATTAGTGCATCTCCAAAAGCGCACACCTTTCCATTCTGTCCCGCACTAAAAGCAGCTCTGTTCATTCTCAATCGCTACGAATGCAACTACTTGCGTTTAGTGAGTTTGTATTTTCAAGTAGAAGCAAAGCTGTAGCACAGTAGTTCTTGGGTGTTGTAATTAATACTGAGAACTAACAGTGATTACAGCCTGCTTGTGTAATGACCCCCATATAAACCCTGAGATGGTTTCACACAGCCAAAAAATGTGCAGTTACACTGCTGCTCGAAAGCCTTTGCTTTGTTTTGTTGGAGGGGGAGCCTAATCTGTTGGCCTTTTTCCTCTTTTGGGCCCTATCAGATTTTTTCTTCCACTGCCTGCTTTAAAAAAGTGTGTATAAGTATATAAGACTTTTTACTCCACACAGGAAGCTCACACAGGTCATTACAGTAGGATGCGAGAGTTGGAAACCATGGGTGGAAACAGAACCTCTGTGATGATGGAGACAGATGGACAGTGAGTTCCAGTGAATGGAAAACAAACAGAATGTTCCAGTGAACTGCGGAGACAGAACGTGACCCCAAGACGTGGACTGAGGAGGAGGAGTTCAGAGTCTAGAGAAGGACAGATCAAGCGGGAGAGTGATGGAACCAGAGAGAGATTATGGAAGAACAGTCCATTAAGAGTCCAGACACGTTGGGGCCGTCTACTTATGTCATCTCACACTAGCCTCCCCCCTCTCCTCTCTTTCTAATCAATAGGGAAGCACTTAGGGGGCCCAAGCATGAAGCGGTGGGCAGGAGCCTGCTCATTAGGGTCTGTAATGGGCCGAGCAAAAGCGAAAGCTGAAGTATTCACGTACGGCCGCATTCTCCGTCTCCCGTTCCAATCGCAGGACATGGCTTCTCAAGGAGTTAGTCATGCTTTGGTTCTAAGGGCCAAAGAGGTACCGAAAAGTTCTAAGATGGGTAATGATGCTTTAGGCCTTGCCCATTTTCCTGCTAGCAAGAACATCCTCATTCATCGCTTGCCGTGCTCGTATAGTGAGTGAGTACTGTATGACGCGTGCCTTTAATTAGCATGGAGAGGTTCTGAACACACATTACAATTACCCTGCCATCAGCCAGCATGCTGAAGTACTGAGCTACACTAAAGACATGACAGCAAACAGATTCGCCCGCTAAAGCCAAAACCGTGGAGGCAGAATGTGCTGTTCTCCTTTAAAAGCAGCGCCGGGCACTCCAGGGGAGTTCATAGCTTTACGCATGTTCGCAAGCCTGCTGCTGATCTTAGGGCTAGCTCAGATGTATGTGGGGCTGATCCCACCGGAACGACCAGCGTTCCAACCCTTTCTCCCACTCCCTCCCTCCCTCTAGAGGGAGACCCATTTTGAGGCTAAATAATTCATCTGCAGACAGATGCAGCTTTTTATTGAGTAAATAATTGAAAGTGGGATGATGGCTTCGCAGAGCAGGGGCCTAGGTGGGGGAGGAGGGGCTCTCCAGTGGAGAGCTTGAGCTTTACTTGGAGAGGACAACGATGTCCTGGAAAATCGCCTCCTAGGGGTGGGAGGTATACCGGCACCGCACTCAACACATTACTGTCCCATATGAGTGGAACCCATTTTTGGAATACAGGGATATGAATCTCAGAGGGTTTCCTGTGTGTTGGAAGTCGCTTTGGATAAAGGCGTCAGCCAAATGAATAAATGTGAAATGTAGCGTTAGTGGGTGTGGAAACGCTGATTTTGAAAGGCTTCTGCGACTACGACGGGACAAGAGCAAAGATTTCACACATGCACAGACAGACCCCAGGTGGTGCTCAAGCACCGGCCCCTGGTATCTGACCAAGTCCTTTGTACATCACGTACAGACTTTTCTTTTCTTTTTGAATCTTTTTATGTTTTATGTTTTTTTTAAGTTTAGTTGATGGCATAAAAAAACCATAATCGCAGATGTAATTATGCAGGACCACAACAGCCCTGGTCTCTCCCTCTTCGACTTCCCTGCACAGTTAATGCACATGAATCAAGCGTCCGTGTCTCCCTGACCTGCCTTCATGGGTGAGAGTCGGGTAATGGCCACTGATGTGGAATTAAGCCACTACTGGAACACCTCAGTACAGGCAGCCTAACCTGGGCATTAGTTCACCGTTAAGCTTAAGAAAAATCCTGTCGGACATAAAACAGAACAAAACTCCAGTCGGCCAGTTCCTTTATAATGCAAAATATGCATAAGTGTGGGTAATAGTCTATACAGTTCAATCTGGACATCAGAAATGTGGGCCGACCTGTCACCTGCCCCAAGAAATTGTGAAACGTCCACTGTTATATGATAAGGTTTAACCAATGAACAATTCTTACTCATGACAACATTTACTGCTCATTGTAGGGAGGCCAACTCTTTTCAATTCAATAGTCCAGGGCCTTTACAATCTCAGATTTCAAAGTGCAGGTCTAATTTTATTGAAATCTTCATTTATTTTAACTGTGTAAAGTCATTAGGCGAGTCTAAACCAGACAGAAAGCTGCTTCAGCTGAATATTAGTGCTTTGTCAGCATTACTACTGAACTAATCCTGTACGAGTTAGGCCCTACGTTACAACGCTTGCAGTCCATCCATCAGATGTTTGCATTATATGACAAACAGCTAAAAAAAAAAACCACAGTCCTGAGAGACAAGGTGCTTCCTAATCAGACCATGTTGATGCAAGTAGATGGGCTCGAGGGTTGTGTTGTGAGTCACAATGATGAGCACAGTGTGAGTGTGAGTATAAACAACCATGCACACAGGGTGATACACCCACATGCCCAACGTTCAGGCACTCACATTCCCTCTCCGCTTCTAACGCTCGCGCTCTCACCCACACACAAACAAAGCCACATACATGAACAGCATTTTCCATGAACTTGCACGGTCACAACTTACGGAAGACTGTATCAGTGAAGGCCCCGAAAACGTGCATTTTATTAACGTGAGCGATTCCAATAAAACCGATGTTCTCTAGGAGCCACATCTCCGCCTGCATGCTATGGTGGATATAACACTAGGTCTACAGAGATGGCATGTTCAAGAGGCAGGCCGATCTAGTTCATCGCATTACGGCTGATTGTCTCTCGCTCCGGGACTGGTTTTATTTACTTTGCATTAACTACCACTGACCTGGAATCCAAATTACAGCGCAATTCCAGAACAGATTTAGCGCGCACAAAAAATGTACTTAAAACATTCATTCTGTGATGAGGGAGGAAGAAAATGAGATTCCTTGAAGGTCACCGCTCTCCTCCTTCTCCCTTTTCTGTCCATTCCATTCGCTCTTTCAATCTGTATTCACCTCGCATGGGACAGTGGAAGGTGGAGTACACAAATGCGACTAACTGTCCGCCTGCCCAAGCAGCCATTTCAGCTGAAGAAGAAAGTGCATGCACGGGTTTGGGCATCCCTGGTCAAAGTAAAAATTAGTAGCCATCCACTGCAGAAAACCCATCTGAATGCACAAACCCCCAGTTTGGCTGGGTCATCCCATGCATTTGCCACATTTGTTTTTTCGTTTTACTCAGACAGTGCTGCTATGTGTTCAGTGACCGAGCCCACAGGTACAATAGGTACACAGATGTGCAACAGCTTCAAACTGTAGATTTTAACTGCTAATAAAATGTGCTTGAGCCGCTGGCGTCCGATCAAGGTTACATTTGCACAAAGAACACATTTCAGTGCACACGCTGTGTAAAAGATGAATGAAGAAGACAAGGCAAAATGTGAAGAACTCGGTAAGACAATTCAGCGTGCACATTTCGTCCACTGAAAATGTACCTAGTCCTTTAAAACGACCAGCATTAGAACGAAAACACGAGCGAGCAATCAGCGCATGTAAAGAGCCGAATCAGCGGATGAAAGAGGCTGTTGCTGAATGGAACTGATCATGCAAGAAACATCATCAATATTATTATAGACATATTGCATATGTCTG
This sequence comes from Arnoldichthys spilopterus, assembly GCA_037974385.1. NCBI lineage: Eukaryota > Metazoa > Chordata > Actinopteri > Characiformes > Lepidarchidae > Arnoldichthys > Arnoldichthys spilopterus. The sequence goes on along the minus strand of JBBPDA010000021.1, from coordinate 885,005 downwards.
GACCTTTCTTTTTCAAAAAAAGCAAAAACCTGAAGTTTTTCCCCCCATGATTTAAAAGTGATAAAACCTGTGAAAAGGGTGAAAACTCGACTGAGGGCCAAAATATGTGAGTGAAAGTTAAAGATTTAGTAGTGTCTGGGCCTGGACTTTAACCTGCGACCTTTAGGTCCAATGGGCAATGTCCTAACCGCTAGGCCTCCACTACCCACTAGATATATATAGACACTGTGCTCTAGAATTTGCCAAAAATGTCATTATCTTCTTGTTTATTATGGTATTATCCAACGTTTACTGTTCTTGCTTCACGTATCTCATATTATTATTATTATTATTACTACTATTACTACTACTAGTATCATCATCATCTGCACATATGTCACTACATCACTTTCTGCCTGTTTGCACCACCTGTCCTACTGTACATAGTTATATAGATATGCACTAAATCTACATACTTGTTCAGATTTTATACAGATTCAAACTGTATAAAACTGTATCTAAAGTAAACCTGCACTTTCTGGTTGATATATATATATATATAAATTGTATTTTGTAACAAACACTATAGCTAAACAAAAATTACAAGATAAAATGATATATAATTATTTTAGCTATAGTGTTTATTTTTGCTTGTTTACAAACTGTTTCTATCTTTTATATTTTCATAATGAAAATCGACAACTAAATTTTTTACAGAAATAAAGCTATATAATGTAATATAACTTAATAAAATCTGGAATATGATTTAATACAGAAAAAAGCCAAAAACTTCAGTGAAAAATGAGTGACAGCCATCTGTAATGGGTGGTAAACTTCAAGGCACCACTATATTCTGGCTGATGTTTTAAAGGCTGACTGTATTGTTTCAGGCATGTGTATGTTGCACTAACACGTAGCACCTTAAGGAATAAAGCCTACACTCTGAGGTTTAGCTCACAGTATATAATTTATCATGTACATACAGCACCCTGTCATGACATAGTATATCTATATATAGTGAAAGTTTATGATTTATATGTCCCTCTCGTACTGAAAACAGAGTGTTAGCTGAGCTTGAATTCCCAAAGCACTGATATTGGGGGCCGGGTTGATGAGTATGGTAGATGCAGGGCGAGTGTAGAGTGCCTATCGATTTCAGAAGCGGATTACAGAGCAGGCGGTGAAGAAGAGAGGCGTGGCCCTGATCTGCCCCTGCGGCGGCACCAGCTCACGCTGCCGTTTGCTCCTAACCTTCAATTAGCGGCCACTGGCAGCGCCGGGCACTGATTAGGCGCTAAATGCCAGCGCGCTGCACCACGTACACATACACACATGAACACATCTACACACACACACACAGGGGCTACCTCAGGCCCTGCATTATTAAAGAGAAGCACCACTAATTACAGCAAGGAGGGCTCACAGACTGCAGAGAGAGAAAACACACCTGGACCACACACACACACACACACACACAAATATATCAAACACACTCACATGTACGCAGCCTAAACCAGACAAAACCAGACAGAACACAAAGAGAGGGTACGCATCATCAGCTAAGAAAAATGTTTGGGATCTCCTCATTTTGTCCACAGCATGAATTTCAACATGAATGGTGTCTCACACTAACACATTCTATAACCTGTAATTTATTTGAGCCTCAGTATCCATCAGTTCAGATTTAGGGGGCTGTGTGCGCTCCCTCTCTACAGTGCTATAGCTCACTCTCAGTAAAGCCTGTGCGGACTCTAGCCTGGAAGATTTAAGTAGAGTTCTGGGCCATATCTCACTTCCTACCAGTGTGTGTGGTGTAAGAGAGAGAGGGCGAGAGAGAGAGAGCGAGAGAGATGGAGAGTGAGAGAGAAAGTGAGAGGGAGAGAGAGAGTGAGAGAGAGAGAGAGAGAGAGAGAGAGAGAGAGAGAGAGAGAGAGAGAGAGAGAGAGAG
>JBBPDA010000021.1:845669-860027 GCA_037974385.1 Arnoldichthys spilopterus | reverse complement strand
CCTTGCTCAAGGGTACCTCAGTAGTGCCCGGGCTGGGACTCGAACCTGCAACCTTCAGGTCCCAAAGGCAGTGTCCACTAGGCCGCCACTGCCCACTGTAAAACAATGTACAATGTAGTGCAAAAAAGACCCAAAATCCACTCTCTCTCTATATATATTAATATATAAAAATGTAAAACTATTGGAAAAACATATCATAAAAAGGCCAAAAAATGTTGGCAATTACATCTCAAATGATACAAACACACACATGCATTTGTCACTGTTTTATGAAATTGTATAAACGTAAACATTAAAAAATGTACCACCACTCCCGCGTATTTTAGTGCTTTCCCTAATTGAACCCACCTGATTAAACGGATACAAAGGTACTCGGTTACCATGGTTAGGAACCATTGCTATATCATCAGTGACATGTACTTGAGTTCGCTCATACAGTAAAGAAGAAATCAGCACCATCAACAAATGTCTTAGAGTGAACATGACAACAGATAATAATAGGTAAGTAATGGACGGCCAAACACACACACTTCTTTATCCCCACTTAAGTGTATAAGCAATGGCCATTGGCGACAGGGGGTCACTGGGGTCAGTGAGCTGGCACACACAGAAGAAATCACTACATTTAGAGCTTCTCACGCACTCCTGTCTGCCTGTCTGCCTGATTTCTCTCACCCACTCTTACACACAGGGCCTGTTTAAAACTCTTCACCCTACAGTATAATCTCATTTCTCACTTCTATTTTAGGACACTTTTGCATTTCATTTGCATTTGATTAGCAAGCAGGCTGGTCATCCCCAGATGGGGGACTGGGGAGAATTTGGGCCCGCTGGCACAAAGCTTCAATAGGACTCGAGGGCTAGTGTGGCAAAGTCCATCTGGAGCGGCCCACGTGCCAGGTGCTGGGCATGCAGCCCTCTACCCACAGTGTGGTATGTCCACGTCCAGCCACTTGAGTCATGGTGTCCTAGCACCCAGCTAAGCTTTGCAGTACACACACAGAGGCAGCCTACATATGCACGAGGGAAGAGCAACTGCTGCAAACAATTATTTGTCTGCACTCGGTCCTGGGCAGGTCAAGGGGGAGTAACATGTTGATTAGACAAATGATAAAGGATTTTAGTTCAAGCGTTCAGACATGGCTAATCGTGACTAAGGGGATGAATATATTTCTATAGCTGTTTCTGCCTGTAGTCAATAACCACAAAAACCAAGAGGCATGTAGTGTGTGTCCATTTCTACACAGGAGGAGCAGCGGACGTGTTTAAATAGTGACTACGCAACAAAAGTCAAGCGAACACACTGGTCATTCTGATCTCATGCACACACACACGCGCGCGCACACACACACACAGCCGGTCACATGAGCAGGACCATCCCGTCAAGCTTGTTCCAGTCCATGTGCGGGTGACATCGCCCTTGGACACGGACTTGTGGAATGTGGTGAGAGAGGGACAAACAAGGGGTCACCATGGCAACAGGCTAGCACTGGCACGCAGGAAGAAGAGAGGCGAGTAAAGAGGCAAGCAAAAGACTGGAGAGAGAAGTATATGGACGTATGAAAGGAACCGTGCCAATAATAGTGAAGTGCTTTGTTTTTTGTTTTTTTTAGTAACGCCAAATACAGGAAGATGGAAAATAGGGTGAAAAATTATATGAGAAAGGGAGAGTGAGAGAGAGAGAGAGAGCGCGCGAGAGAGAATGTAGAGATGCAGAGTGTAGCAGCTCCTGTGAAAGTTTCACACCTGATTAAAGATGTGTAAGTCAGCTGGCCACTACGGCCAGAGGCCATGGGGTTCAGAAAGTGCGTGTGTTCAGTGTCAACACAGACACACTAACCCTGGTGGAACATGCAGTGTCACATCTCTGACTGCAGCTTTACCACACTCTTCAATGTGAATTCACACCACGCGTAGCCTCACAAACCAGCAGCCTCACTTCAAGTCGCAGCGTCCTTTAGGAACTGTCCAGAGAAAACTACTTGAACTTTATAGGAAAGGGGGCAGGAGGGCAGGTTTGTTTGGTTTAGAGCTTGAGATTTAAGAGATTTTGATTAATAGCTGCTTCTACTTGACTGCAGATGCACTGAACACACTCCTGGAGCTGCTGTGACGGTGATTAATTACTCACTCTGGAGCCACTATGGTTATCTGCAAACATGAAAAATTGTGGTCAAGTGCAAACGCCCAATCTGATCCAGTGAGCTGGGAGCCTAGAGCATCATTCAGTAAACCTCTGCCACTACTATCTATCCCTTCACTGTGTAAGGTACCGGGCTCTGAAGGCCATCATTCCTCTGCTTGTCCGGCTTCCTGCGCAGTAACGCAATCTGGAAATGAAGAACCTTTCTCTTTTGAGCCCTTCCCGAGAGAAAAATATCTTTCAGTCAATAGCCACAAGGTATTTTGGATGCCTGTTCCGTATTGATGGCACTGGGTTGATTAAAATAAATAGCCACTTCCTGAGCAGGTCAAACGAGTGCTCAGTGATTCCGCTCAGAAAGCAAAGAAAGAAATGATGGGATTAGGAGTTCTGCCCAGGGCCAGTGTAATCATCACATCAGCCTGTGTCCTTTCAATCCTGCCCTTTTGACTCTGCAGGACCAGGGTGAGAGAAGCATATAGATGGGATCCATGTGTTCTGCCTCTGGAGTCAAGTGTCATACGGTAATTGGGCAGTGTCATCCTGTGTGTCACTATCATTCTACTGTCCTCGCTGTAAGACAATCACATCATGAGCAGAATCAGATAGCCCTTAATGAATGTGAGGGATTCTGGGTGACCGCTTCAGGAGCACTGTTGCTGGGACCCCTCAGAAAGCCTGTTAAACAGAGCTGCGCTGTACAGCACAACACATTAAGCAGAGGACTGCAACAAGGGAAAATATACTGTGTACCTTAATGTACATTACTCTTATTACCCCTCTGTTATGATGCGTGACAGCCTCAACCCCGCTTGTGAGGGGCCTGTGGTCAGAAATGCCCAATCCCAAACAAGTGGTCAACATTTGGTACAGTGTTAGCTTCTCTAGGTAAGTTAGCCGTGGAAAGTGACGAAGTTTCAAATGTTACCTCAACATGCCGACAATGTGCCACTCCATGTACAGAAGTGAAAATACTTGAGAAACAAGTCCCTCTGAGCCTCTACGTTATACAAATTACGGCAAGCGTTAGCTTATAGGCTAGCACAGCTGACAGGACAGCCGCCTCCTCAGCTGATGCAAACGCCTACCAATTTAACACACGATGGGTTCAAATTTCCTTTAGCTTTTTAATGACCAAGGTTACATTCTTGTCTTGCCAAGTAGCATTAGCATTAGCATTCTTCTCAAACGCTTGCATCAAAAACAATCGACATATTAGGCAATACTGTTTTTTTTTACATGGGATAAAGTTCTTTTCGGGATGTTTGTTCATTAAATTCTTCAGTAGTTTCAAATTAGCTTCAGTAATTGCTGTTGTAATTTACATGGTGTTTTTCCCTCTTTTCCACTTCCCCATACATGGAATGTTTTGCATTATGCATATAAGAGTGACTGTATTCCTGTGCATGAGTGTGTGCTTGTGTGTAAGCCTTAGTTCAGGCACACTCACTTTGCGCTCCTTGTCCCCGTACTCCAGGCCGAGGGTGTCCATAGCACGGACGATGGCAGCCAGAGACTGGATGGTGTTACTATAGACCACAGGCTTGTACTGCTTCACATCATCTCCGGAGAAGCCATCCTCGTGGATAATCCTACACACACACACAAGCGTGCACACACACACACACACACACAGTAGGTTAGACAGAATACAGATACATGCACACAAATGCTTATGCACTACTGGTCTCTTGCCAGTGTTTTCCATTTTATGAAATAGAATCAGGTTAATGCTTTTGCGTGCATGTGTGTGTGTGTGTGTGTGTGTGTGTGTGCGTGCGCATGTAAGTAAACTGAAAGAGAGATCAGAGATTCCCTACACACTCGACCATCAGTGCCAAATGCCACACAGAAGGCAGATGCAAAGACAATGCCCCACTGAAACACACTCCAGCCCACAACACTCACATACACCAGCCAAGAGCTTTGCAGAGACAGGCTCATGCAACGCTGCACCAACTCACACACTGCAAAATGCACTACAATCAGCGGCAATACTGCTGGAAAATATGCCCTGTGTGCAGAAGTATCGAGCTGCCATTTAGCCCTGCAAGATTGATGCCGCCACCCGCTCAGCTCACTACTAGGAACAGGATCAGAAAATCATCGAACCGTTACAGAGACTTCAAATCTGCAGGCCACAGAGTGTGTGAGTCCGTGTGTGTGTGTGTGTGTGTGTGTGTGTGTGTGTGTGTAGTTACTCTCAAAAAATCCAAACAAATAAAGAGAAGGTTGAGAGGTCTCAATCCCCAAAGCTACCTGTTATTAAGGGAATATCTGAAAAAAGAACAGCAAAACTGAGAGAGAGGGAAGAGTGTGAAACATTCAGACAGTGACATGCGCTCCGTGACCTTTAATAATAATCTCTCAGATCAAGTAATCACAGGTCGGTGAATATGCAATAATGTGATATCAGAAACTTATCATTTTACTTTTTTTTTTGCATTTTAATACTTTAAATCATTTTTAGATGAATACAGTTAACTGAAGTCTCTGCTCTGTGCTCTTTAAACTACATCGATCGCTGTAATAATGAGATTTCAATCACATTACTGACACTGAGAATCCGCTACACTTTGGCTCGACATTTGCCGAAAACTACAGTTCTGCGGTCCTCTCCTGAAACGGTGACAAACGTCCTTTACTGTTACTGACATCTTCCATCCACGGCAGCACAGTCACAGCATGTGCACAAGCAGGAATGGAGCACCAGGTTACTGTTTACAATTAACAGGAATTTCAATTTTGCACTGATTACATAATTACATTTCCCAATTTATTAGCAAATAAATCCTGGCTGTCGAAACACCACACACAGAACTGTGTGTGTGTGTATAAGGTTAATATGGCATCACCAGGCACTGTTCTGTGGCTCTCCTTGTTTCTAAGTAACTGCTGTTTCCCAACGATGGTTTTATCGACCCATTATAAACATAACTGCCTCCCTCTAATCTTCACCAACTATTCCTACAACTCTGGGGGGGTGGGGCAAGAGAGGACTGGTGTGTGTGTGTGTGTGTGTGTGTGTGGAGAAGGCTAGTGATGGCAATAAACAGTGGGCCTCTCTGCCAGAGGTGACAGATCCCTTAACATACCTTTCTTTAACTGAGGCTGTGTGCTGGGAACATGTGTCTGTGTGTCACCTGAGTGAATCTACGTAACTCGCTGCAGAGGATCGAACTAACGCTGCAGTCAATGATCAATGAAACATGCAGTTTGATCAAATTTGCAGGTACTGGAATAATTTGCTTTTAAACTCTGAGTTTTGAATCTCTCAGAAATGCACAGCTTTGCTTGTCACAGCGGAATGGTCTTGGTCATTTTCACATTGGCCTGGATTCACAAACAAACTAGCAGCTTCGGTCAAAGGTGCTCTAGATCTAGGTGAATCTTTAAGGTTTTGTAGAGCTGGAGAATGTATGTACACAAGCAGGCCAACTACTGTATACAACGGTCAAATGTATCTCTAGTTTAAACATCGGTCATTTGTATGATCTATGACCAATAAGGGTGTTATAGCTGATTAGCCCATGTCCTGATCCAGGTCACAATATCCATTCTCACGATATTGCGAATAAAACTTGAATGAAGAGAGAAACGTTGACCCAGTTGCACAACTTATTAGGAACACTGCACTGTGATGTTTGGATGCACAGCTACACTATTAAAGGCAGAAAGGAACAGAGACAGTTAATCCAGCACTACGGTGGTTTATGTAGCACTTCAGAACACAGGCTAATATTTGTGATCATATCGGCATTAAGCGTCAGTTCAAATCCAATGTGGATACAAACACAGCACCAGCCTCTATCTCCCACATAGTCAAATCTGCACAGCTTGTCAAAAGTCAGAGCCAAGATGGCGACGGTCCTATTCCCACATTCTGAGCGGAAACGAAGAGCAGCTCTGGCTCTCTCAGGTGACCGTTTAATTATTCAGAAGATAAAAATAAACCATGAATGTTTAGGGTCTTCTGAAAGTCACAATATAAATAAGGCCTGGTTTCCTTTTCCCAGTGGGAGGGAGGCATTGATCCCTTTCAAATATGAGACTTAAAAAAGAAGCTTCACTGACGGCTGTATTTCTTATCTCATCCACTCACACACACACACACTTTTCAGACTCTAACGCACTGCCTGAGGGCACTAAATTGACCCAACACTGTATGAAGCCCAGCGCAGGCATGTGGGTGTGGGTGTGTGTATGTGCGGGTGTATTTTATGACTCTGCAATTTGTGCATGTTGGAGCACCCAATGAGGGCACAACACACACCACTCTATATATAGAGCTGTATTTTCTGAGTACACATCTATAATCACTCGTTTACAGGTTACAGGTCCTTATACAATAGAACTACACGAAGACCCAGAGCCTTATAACGGAGTCGAATCTACACATCGCGCTTTTTAGCCAAGCAGTACTGGCCCACAGGCTGAAGACAGCTTCATTAGGCCCATAATATTTAAAGGTCATGCTTAAATACTCCCTGCTAATAATTTTTTCTACAAATAAAATATTTATATCTGACAATCTGACAGACAGACTTGCTAAACCCACCTGACATGGCTGGTGGCTGGTTACCTAAAGTAAAGAACTAATAAGACCACATTTTATTTAGTTATATGACAACTCGTACTTGGAATAAACACTTCTCCATAATTTTCCCATATTTCAGTATACAGCATTAAGAAAATAAGGTTAGAATTAAGAAAATAATAATAAGAAAAAAAAATCACCCCTTTACCCCTTGCTAAAGACCACCTGACTTAGCCTTTTAATGAAAAGACATTTCAGCATCAAAAAAGTATTCCACTTGGTTTTAACACAGGTTCTGAATATTATGTCTGACACTTTGTCAGCCCCTTTTTTCACACATGCTACTAGGCCATCTGGTAATTATCTGCTCCACAGCCCCAGCAAGCTATTGCAAATTGGACCAAATAAAAAAAATAAATAAATAATCCTGAACAAAGCCCAAAAAGAGAACAGCCGAACCCGCATGAACCCATGAAACAGCATGAACAGAAGACTAGAGTGCGGGTCATACATGACAGGTATACTGATTAACAGCTGTTGCCCAAGCACACAGTAAGTTTCCCAGTCATGCAGCTGAATGCAGTACTGTACTAATGCTATCTAACCACCTCTTGACCTTGCCATATAGTGAGCTATATGATTACCAGGGGAAATCTCCTCACACTTCATATGCCATGAAAAAGACCTTTAATGACCTGTGAGGTGGGTGATGTGAACTCTGAAACTTCATATGACCTACACCTTCATATGACCTACCTATACCTACACTTGCCTCTGGGACCTCTACAGCGCTCAGGAGCAGTCTAGATTAGGCCGGGCACAGTTACTGCTGTTAAATCACTTTTTGAGCTGACCAATGTTTTCACAGTAGATTTCACAATCGGATGTTAATGCTGCAAACAAAATGTGAATTAAGAAGTTCTCAACAGATTAGACAGGGTTATACAAAGCACATAACTGTCATGGGGTGGTCTGAGGAGGAGTAGTGTGCTTGCTAACAACTGGAAGCTACTAAATATCAGGGGAGGAAGATAGAGCTAGCCCTAGATAAAGACTGACCACTTTAGTCTCACACTAGTATATACTCACTGAGACATTTCCTGACTTCCTCAGCAATATCAACATTTCATTTAGTGTAGCAACTTTTCTTTGGTATTATTGATCATTTAACTACAGCTGCATCACCTAGAATTTGAAAAAAGATATTTCTCTCAAACACCCAGCAGCCAATCAGAGTAACCATTTCACTGAGCATAATTTAGCATCAATAAGCAACAATCTGTAACTATTTGAATTAGACAATAGACGAAAATGGCTGATGGTGAAATGCCAAGTAGAAAACACTAAATCTTAAGAATCTATAACAGTTGAAGCTGGTTTCCTGGTAGTTTTCAACATGTTGAGTTGTGCTTGCATTACAACCATAGTCATTGAAAATGCCAATAAAACTTACAATAGAACTGTTATGTTGGATTACATTATGCACTGGTGTTGCTTTGAGAAAAGCAAAATTAGAGCAAGTCACCAAACTATATCACCATCTCTCGGCTTGGCTTAGACTGAACCAGAAGTCTCAACAGAAGTCAGGACTGTTTACGTGGTTTGGGGAAACTCAACAGATACAGGAAAGACACCATGTGATGTGCAGTAAGGGGATTTACATTAATGCAGAAAAAGTGACTAACTAACTACTCAAACCACCTGTCAAATGAAGCCAGAGATACAGAACACTGTATTTAACTGATTACTGTATTAAACTGCAGAAATACAGACTGCAGTTTGTCAGTATTCTCCATTTTGCAGGGAAGACAAACCCCAGTCTGCAACACAACTAACCAGTGATTAGACACAATTCAATGTGTGCGCCTCCATTTGTGTCTCACTCCCAAATTCTGTCAACTTGTCCATACTAAGGTTATTTTTAACACATGTAACAGAGTTTTCTTCTACTTCAGAAACATGCCAACTTATTCTAACTGTCCAGACTGCACCGTCTAGCCTCTCAACAGCATGTCCAAGTCTAGGCAGTGTGGCTAAGCTGTTAAACGTCCTGCAGGTGTCTAGCCTACCCTTCTCGCTGTTTCCCCAGTCTACCCAGGACACACTGGCTCTGTGTGTGTTGACGTGTGTGTCTACCAGCCTAAAACAGCAGCGGCCTCTGTTTTCTTACACACAGAAAGTTGTGGTCAGCACTGGATCCCCAGAGGCCAAATCATGATCAGGCTGTGTGCATGCTCGGAGTGAAGCTTTACGCATTAGAGGCCACAGATTTTACCCCAGTGTACGCTATGGCTGTTGTACTACTCTGCACTGTCAGCTGACCAAATTTTAAGCCACCTGCACCATGCAGATCAATGTTTCATGCACTCGCCTGATTGCATCAACTGAGATTAACAGTGATTGAAACCATTCCATACATAATGCAGTGTATGACATACAGGTGGAAACCAGGAGGACAAATATTGGCTGGTTGAGTGTGTGTAGCTAGCTCTAGTGTATAAATGGTTTAAATCCTACCTGGACACAAAAAAGCCCATTACCAAAGGACACGTTCTTCCTGGTGCACATGCGCCACTGTGCAAATCACATTCAAATGAGTAAGCACTAATGCTAACGTGCTACTCCCATGGTAGAAACTAGGATTAGCTTCAAAATATCTACGGCGATATATTGTGAAAACACACAGCTCTATGCATTAAAACACTGAGAACTCTCGACACCTATGGACTTACGAATGAAGTCGAATGATTGTGCAGGTGAAACAAATACTGCGTTCAAGTCTGAGTGTGTTACATTTACATTTTACCCACCACATGGCAAATGTGCTCTACATAGGGTTAATTTAAGAACCGAAAAAGCAAGAAGGTCCTGGGTTCGAACCCTGGGTCTCTGTGCGGCTCCTTTGCCACACTCCAAAGGCTGCAGTAGGTTGACTGGATACTCTAAAATTGCCAATAGGTGTGAATGTGTGTATGACTGATTATCTATGTGTTGCCCTGCGATGGGCTGGCCTACTGTCCTGGGTGAACCCGGCCTTAGGCCCGTAGTCAGCCCTCGCATAATTGCAAATATAATCAAACTAACAGAAGCTACATGTAGCTTCACAGCAACAAGTAAAAGAATTTGGGCTGATCAACAGAATCATTTTTTATGGAAACAAACCGGTCAAATCTAGGATCATGAAGAGGTGGGCGTTTTTAGACTAAATGTGGTGGAATGCCTATGCAAAGCCTAAATGCAGAGTTGTTTACTAAGCACCCAAAATGTTTCCCATTTCAGAGAACTGGAGGTTTCCTTTAGTAGCTGATGAAAGGTGAACTGACGTGTGACTACTATGATTGGTGGAAACACTGTCACTGGCTAGAACAGTCCAGGGACAATCCAGTTTTTAACTGGCCATGTTTTTACTGGCCCTGTATCATGGGGCTATTGATTATGTTAAACCCTGGTTGTGGCGATTGTACTGTGATGCATATGATCATCGTGGAGTCATATTCTCTATTAAATCATCAGTTAACACATTTAGTAGTAACGCAAAATGCTCATTAGGCCACATTAGGCACATTACTGAATAAAATACATCACTGAAATGATTAACTTGAAGAATGTAAATATCGTGATTCCTCTTAACAGATGATTAATTGTGTGGCACTAAGACACAGAGAGACACATCGCCTGCGTGCATTGAACAGCCCTCAGGCTTCACGCGTAAGGCCCACAAGAGAGGGAAGGAACGAAAGACAGACGGTCTGGAGAGTCCGTGGAGAGTTTGTGCAAGGCGAACACTCATTTTCTCCTTCACTTGCTTTGGAAGATTCTGTCTCTCCCTCGCCAATGAAGCCTCGCCTCAGCATGGCGGTATGTGGGCGGAGGAGAGACATCATTACAGCTACCTCCAGTTCAGAGGAGCTTATTACTGAGTAACTCATTAAAAGAGGAGAGAGAGTGTGAGAGATACAGAAACAGACATACAGATAGATCAGTCGACAGACAGAAAAATAGAAAGAGAGAGCGAGAGAGAAGGCACAAGAGAGACAATCATCTCAGTTTGAAAAGCCTGTACTGTTCACGCATGCAAAACTTTCATTTCCCTCACTCCGGAGCCATCCATCAGTGTGTGTGCGCAAACGCGTGTGTGTGTGTGTGTGTTTTCATGTGCATGCGCCCAAGGGGAAAAAGGAGCTGGCCACAATCATCTCCTGCTGACAGTTATTACAGTCCCACACACACAAAGCACTCTGTGACCTGTATTCTGGGCCAGAATCACACAAACACACACACATTTCCACACAACACTGATGCAAAGACACTGAAGCTCAACTCTATCCCAGCAGATGTGTTTATGAATACCTAGCAACAGAAACACAGCAAAGAAATTTCAACAACTGCTCTAGGACAAAAGAGGAATACTCATCGCATAAGATGACCAGACTGCCCCAGTTGCAAAAGTCAAAGGAAGAAATTAGGAAAGGGGCAAAAACATACCACCTTGCACCAGCCATTTCCAGGTCAAGTCTAGGCAATTTTATACCTATAGCGCTTTCTACAGCTGTCGTCGTCACAAAGAAGCTTTACAGAATCCAGAATCGGGCAGTGGTGGCCAAGTGGTCAGGACGCTGCCTTTGGGACCTGAAGGTCGCAGGTTCGAGTCCCAGCCTGGGCACTACTGAGGTTCCCTTGAGCAAGGTACCGTCCCACTACACTGCTCTCCGGGTGCTGTTGATAGCTGCCTGCCTGCTCCACGTGTGATGGGTTAAATGCAGAGGTCACATTTTGTTTGGTGCTTAAGTGTGTTCACAATGACCACTAGTCACTTTCACTTTCAGGTCCGAGCCCCCAATGAGGCAACAGAGGCAAGGAAAAATCTCCCTAAAGCGAAGGAAGAAACCTTGGGAGGAACCAAGCCTCAGAAAAGGAACCCGTCCTCCTTTGGTCGACACCAGAAAGTGATAAACAAGAGAAAAGAAAAAATCTCGCGGCAGCGGCAGCTAAAAGCCTGTAGCTTTTGAGTAACGTATCTAGCATATGCATATGAAGCATGAGGTACAGAGAGATGGTCTGGGGTAGTTGAACTAGCCTGGGACAGGTGATAAGGAAACCTCAAAGATAGGTGATCTGGTCTGGGAAATAGGGAGGCAGCAGTTCCTAGATGGGCAGCCATGACTGTCTATCAAGTAAGTGGACCCTTAGGGCTGTCCATATGGGGTCTTCCTCAGCAGGAGTGAGTGGGTTCCAGGAGTAGGAACTTCAGGATGGATCAGGATGGTCCAGACAGCAGGATGGGACAGGATCACTGGTATTCCAGGGGTAGCATGTCATTTCTATTGCATTGTCCAATCAATGTATCAATATGTGATTATTTGATTATAAAAATATATGTTTTAGCTCCCTTGTGTCCACTACACCAGCAGCAGATACTTTAGTCAGTATAATCAAGGAAGCTGATAGTGAGAATAAAAGGTGAAAGGGAGGGCTGTAAAAACCATCCATACCTCGCCACAGACATGTGCTGTGATAAAACACTTACATAAATAATGATCCTTCACCTTCAGATATGAAAATCCAGTTTGCAGTTTGTTGTTTTTTTAAAAAGAGGAAAATGGGCAAAAATTTATTTTTTTATAGGTATTGCAATTAAAGGTTAAGCTCCTTTTTAAACATCAAATAGCAATTTCCATTGTATTCTGGGTGCAAAAGACAGCCATGAGAAGCTTTTTCCACTTTCTGGTGGGGCTTTGGTGAGGGTTTGGGATGTAGCACTATTTTATCATTATCAACATTGCATATAGAAAGACTGAAGATTGACACCCATAGGGTCACTGGTTGTTTTGGCTACATTTGCAATGTAAACATTGCCACCCCGGTTCTTTTCACTACCACTGTAAACAGAGTCAGCAAGTCTTTCCACAATGCATCATTTCACATCAAGATACACTGAACGACTGTTTACATCTAAGCAAGTGAATTGTGCAGAAATTCTTTAAGAAAAAAAAAAAGAAATCACAGAAATTTCCCTTTACCACATCACTTACACAGTGACAAATTGGCCGGATAAAAGCATCTGCAAAGTATGTAGCTGTTGGAGGACGTTTCTGCTTCAGAACACTGCATCAATAATAGAAGTGAAAGGAATACGAGACTAATAACATATAGTAAAATCCTCACTCAGTGGTGATTTGTAACCAAACGTAATTGAAATATATTGCATTAAAACATACAAGAATACTCAGCATGTCATAAATCTGTAAATGGCCTTATTATGGAACATTTCTGACTTTCCTAAAGTTAAAGATTCATGTAGTCAGCTCTGCCAAACTTTGTACTGTTTACACCACAAATCCAATTACAGAAACTAAAGCCTGAAACACTGACAACAGGGTCATTTCCAGACATTAGCCAGAGGAGGGTTATGTGTGAAAGCAAATGTCAAAATCATCATTATATACGATCAAGTCCCTATGTGAATAGAACAGGTAATTTTCCAGAGAATTCCTGGCAAGTAAGTCGGTGTGTTAATAGTGTTTCTATGCAGCTGCCTCAAAACCAGAAGAAAGCCAACACCTGAGTGTGAAGAAAAAGGGAAACTGTCTATCTGGGGAGATGAAGAGATTGCAATGGTACCATATTTGCATTTACTTGTCCAAACGTAGGATGTGGCCCATTTCACATTCAAACTGGGGATCAAGTACAGATATAACGTATAGGTTTAAAAGTATGTGTGCGTATGTATATATACCATGGACATCCAACATGCCAAGATTTCTTTAACACAAATCTTACAGTTAAGGTATAAATATACTCCAACAAATGAAACATAACATCACATTCTGTAGTAATTATCTAAATTTAAATCAACGAAATGTATCATGTTAGAAGAATTAAGTAAACCCTTACATTTATTACACCTTTAAGACCATAAAATTTGGCCACCACAGCAAATTCAGCCCTAGAGCAGAACGTCTGAGAAAAGAACTCTCAAAGATTTCATCATGGGAGCTGCAGGCAACTCCAAGTGTAAAAGTGCATACGTATGCAACCTTCTCCCATTTACCCCACATGGGAGGTGTGTCAGGAAAAAGTTTTTGCTCTTGGAAAAGAACATTAGAGCAAGATTACAATTTGCAAAACAGCATGCAGGCAAAGACCAGGGCACTGGTCACGTGTGGGGAAGACCAAAGACAGCTTTTCAGGAGAAGAAGCTCATACCAACTGTGAAGAATGGTGGTGGAAATGTCATGGTTTGAGGCCACTTTGCTGCTTCAGAGATTGGGCAGCTAGCCATCCTTGATTCAGCAATGAATTCTGCATCAAAGATCTGGTATCAAAGACTGCTTTCAGATAATGTGAGGTCACCTGTCCTAAGCACACTAGGAAATCCAGCAGGGAATGGCTTAAATAGAAGAAACGGGGGGAAGGGGGGCTAGGGAAATACTAGCTTCTGAGGCCAAGAGTAAACCTAATTTCTCTACAGAAATAAATGGTATATATTGATTTTTTTGGAACATTTTTAAAAATTGTTTCCTTGTGATTTTGTTCAGTAGATCTCTTTCATCTGTTTCGCCCTGTTTAAAGAGAGTGTAATGTTTTCTAGCCCAAATATGGTTTAAAAAAATCAAGTTTTGACGTACTTAATTTTTCACATTGTATGGGGGGGGGGGGGGGGGGGGGGCTTCCCTTC
>JBBPDA010000021.1:797344-833476 GCA_037974385.1 Arnoldichthys spilopterus | reverse complement strand
CCCATACCCCCACCCATCACCACCCCCCCACCCCCCCGACTGAAAAATCTCAGCCCTACAGTAGCCATCGTGCTACAAGCCTGGATGAGGCGCAGCCTCGCCATATCTCCCATCACACCGTGTGACACCCTGCTCTTCACGAACGCGGACTACAGTAAACACACACGACATTAACGTGACAAATGCGAGTGGAACATTCGAGTGGAGCCCAGACTGCCCGCACTGTGGGCTGCGTGGTCAGATCAGCTAGGCTTCAGCACCATGTTTAGCGAACAGCACGTCCGCAGGCGTGTCCTCGCCAAACCGAGCCGACAGGAGCCGAGCTCTCAAACGGACAGTGCGCTCTCGGGCTGGAACCTCCTGTGCGGCTCCTCATCACTGAGGGCAATGGAGAGAGATGAGGGACTCCTCGATAATATGGCGGACGCGAGTGTTCGTTCGCCATCGAGCAATAAACTGTGTGTGTGTGTGTGTGTGTGTGTGTGTGTGTGTGTGTGTGTGTGTGGCTAAGATCAGAGCACACATTCGCCGAGAAATCTCATTGACACCGTTGGCACTTACTTCATCTGTTTCACGATGGTGCTTTTACCAGACTCCCCGGCTCCTGCAAGACACAAGAGACACGAGGGAATCAGACCTCAGCTTTACCGACAAGCGGCTGACACAATACACGGAGGAGAAAATGCCGTTTAAACATGCGGGCGCGCAGGACAGAGGAGATTACAGTGTTTGAGCAGAGAAGCAGGTCCACTCCCACCACCCCCGCCGGAGCGCCGCGTTAGCCCTACCTAGCAGGAGCAGCTTCACATCCTTCGCCGCAGTGATTCCGTCCTCCTTCAGGTTTTTCTCGATGGCTTTGCTCCTGTCCAGAGCCGCTCTCTCCTCGGCGCTCAGTGTACATCCCATGACTAGACGGACCACAGGCTTTTCCTTTCAGCTCCGAAACAGGCGACGAGCGAGGAAAAAAACGGGCACTCCGTGGTTTATTTTACCTCAGGATTTTCTTCCCTTCTCCTCTCTCTCTCTCTCTCTCTCTCTCTCTCCCTCTCTCTCTCTCTCTCTCGCTCGCTCTCTCTCTCTCACACACACACTCTCGCTCCCTGTCGACTAGCGCTAGCTACAGCATTAAAACCAGCAGAAAATCCCGCAGAACTGCAGCCGGAGAGATAAAGCTGAAAACGGACTCGTGTCTCCGTCTGTCGGTCGTGTCACTGGCTCCTCGGGCAGAGGGAGGCGTTGGTAAGATGGGGGTTTAGCTCTGGTTCTCTCTCTCTTTCTCTACTGGGCGGCGGCAGTAGCGGTGAAGGCGAAGACGGCGACGGCTGCTAGCATCGTTTAGCTCTGCTCACAATGGAGGGTCAGCGGAGAGGGAGCGAGCGAGCGGGAGCGCGCGCGCCGAGCACGTTACACCGCCCCATTCTTTTCCTCACCCGTATTCCGACAAGCCCCGCCTTCGCCGTCCTGGGATTGGGCAGGAGACAGGCGGTAGGCTTGGCCCGTAGCCCATACCCATTGGCTAGTAAGAACTAGCGATAGCTGGTCAGAGCAGCTGGCTAATTGTAGCGCAGGAGGAGGGACATGGCTAGTCAATCGGAAAGAGCTATGGCGGAAAACGCGTGGGGAAAAAAAATCCCCGCACACGTTGACGTCAAGACCGAGGAGCGAGAGCGAGCATCCCGGTTCGTGCACCGTTAAATAACCTACAGCTGAGTTTGTTCCACAAAGGGATCGGTCGTGTGCTTCAGTTCGTTTTTCTTTAGTTCTGTGCCCTTTGGTTTAGCATGAATGGTTCTGTATATGTGATTTTACGACGTCGTGTTTGCTAGAAAGGCCGGTCATGAACGCGTGGTTGACGGTATGTTTAGAGAATGGCTGCAAGGATCACAGCAAGGTGTGGCCACCAGCCTAGGCAGATAACCTGCAACACCAACAGACAAAGGCAAGAATAACAAATAAAAAAAATATCATCATCGGCCAAATTCAACAGCTGGCCATCTGATATTCGTCACGTCCTAAACTCTCATCCAATTGTAGTGTTTAAATGTCAACCTGCTTTTTGGAAACGAGTCAGATCAGCAGTGGTAAAAAAAAAGCTGAAAATGTGGCTTTTAACATGATCCAGTCACATAATTTGTAGTTAATAAGGGTAACAAAGAGATCTGACAGTGCAGCACAGTGAACAGCTGCTGGCAGGCCCCTGATATATAACAGTTAAGGTTGCAGGTCATCTTGATCACAGCTAAGTATTAGGCTACATTTTTCTCCACTTTTAGTCATGTAACAGATTTAGGTGAATGTAGTGTTAGTCCTCTTGCCCAAGGACTCTTATAGGTGTGGTGGTGCAGTGTGCAGAGAAACGAAGGCCATTCTGCTTAATGGAGGTCAGCATCTTTTTTTTAATCACTCAACATGCTGAATATTTCAAGGTTTACTGGCCCTCACACCTCCACTCTTTTTATTAAGTGAACAAACACTGACAGACATTAAGTAGGTAGACACTGGGTGGATAAACAGTGATCAGGCAGATAATCACAAGATGACAAGGAAGAACAATATTCAATACATGATATACATAGATTTACAGAAAGAAGCTGAAGTTTATGTAATGTTTGTATTTAGTGTTTTTAAGGTGTGTAGGTATGTGCATGCATAGGCATACAGGTTTTGAGAATGTGAGTATATGTGCTGTTTGCTTTTGTAGTATGTATAGTTAAGAAATTCTGACATTCTGTTTATGCTGTGTAATCAGTGTGGTGGCTTTGTAAATGTGTGTATTAATTGTGTGGGAGTGTTATGTATGGTTAAAGAGGGAGTAGGGAAGACGATATATTACCCTGTGACATTGTGCAGCTGGAGTTGGACTCATGGACTGCACCGGTGGTCAAGTTTAGGCCCCTCTGCAGTCTGTGCCGCCTGGGTGGTATCGCTCTTTCTTCTTTTTACCTTTCATATCCTCATATTAGCCAGCAATACACTATGTATTAAGAGTTCCAGAAAGAGGTCTTTGCTAAAGAAGAGCCACCCCAAGAACATTTCAATAGATATTTTATAAGTGATCTATGTTTGTAAATGAGATGTGAGTGTGAAGAATTTTTTTAAAGTTAAAGATTCTCTACATAATGTGAATGTAAAGGAGCACTTTAAGCAGTAAATAACTTTTACATTATCTTTATATCGTTAAATGGTTCTTCACACTGGCTTCTCACTCTTTTTTAAGAGTTTGGATACCTGACTATTGGCTGCTGACTCCTTGTTAAGTTCTCAGGTGTTAGGAGCGTGTAGTCCAATTGTTGCATAGCAATAAAGCTGTTGAAATGACTAAAATAAAGATACATTTTTTTTGTTTCTAGAGTTTTGCAAATCTTGCTAATAACATCAAAATGGTTTGAAAGCTATAGGTGGCAAACAGTAGCAAACATCTTAATAGAGGTCTTGATATGATTTTAAAGACAAATTACGGTAGATAATTACACTGAATAAGCATGGAAATGGCTGTGGTAATAGAAACACATCAGGCTCATACAACATACAAATGCAGCCTCAGTTTATGGGTTTTAAATAAAAAAAGAACTCAGAGAAACTGTCCAATTCTTTTGACATTTTAGAGTAAACTGGCATCCATGAAAAAATGAAGCAACCTGTATCCCAATCCTTTCCGTCTCTACCATTTATTTTCCTGTCAAACACATTAGTTATGATTTTTAATAAATGCTGTTGTCTCTAAAATGAAAAGTCTGACGGCTTCTAGCAAATTTCGATTAAATGCCACTTCTGAATCACATGGTGCCTCTTGTTGCATAAGAAGTGGAAGGTGATGCTGTAGCTTAGTAGCTCAAGATTTATGTCTTGAAATTGTAGCATTAGACTGTAGGTCTGGAGTCAGCCAAGGATCTTTCTGTGTAAGATGGTGAAAGTGTACAGAGCGAGAGGGGTGATTGAATTTAGCAGTGGATCTCCACCCACGCTCCATTACAAAGCAGTCAGGCTGAGCTTATGCTTTGACAGATAATGCCCATCAGCATGTATCTAAACTGTTTGTATACAGCACTTACACTTATAGAGACACACACACACACACACACTCCCATGCATATTTGAATTTTTCACTCATATTATAGCCTATGCATGTAGCTGCAGCTAAACAGGGAGGCAACAGCCTGCAGCATGCATTGATTTTTAGACTGAAGTAAGTCTGACCATGTTGCGATAAGTCGTAGAGAAGTGTCAGTGTGTCTCATCCAAAGGCTGGAAAAACTCAAGCACACACACAAACACATCAGGTCTGGCTTACAGAAGCTGAAAGTGAAATCTGACTGTGGCTCATATGGAAACACAGTGTAACCAAATGCTTAATAACCACAAGTGGCTTTCAATAACCTATTACAGAAAGGCTTCAAGGACTGCTGTATGAGAAAAATCCCCAGATTGGGCCTGCGTATTATTACTGTAATCTTCCTTTAATCATCTCTTGTAGCATTTTTACATAATATGACAGAAGATGGTTGGGACAGTGAGTCTGGAAAATTTGCTTTAAGAGCACTGTTGAGTAATATAATGATTAATGTATGTCTGTGACTGATTTGTGGCCTCTTTTTGTTGTTTACTTAGAGGTTAGAGGAAGATAAGATTAAAGTCAACACGAATTTACATATAAATTATACTACGTTTCATTTCATTACATATGTCCTGGTCAAACAAAGAGGGTGTGCTGGTTAAGCTCTCTGCCCACATTACCAAGTAACAGTGATGGTGAACTAGCAACCAGAAAACTGCTTAATGCAGATCACTAGATGGACTGGATATGAGGTCAAAAGGTCAGAGGAGGTTCTACATAAACTAAAATGTTCAATTTTAATTGGCTCAATTAGTGTTCTGCATCTCAGTGCATTTGAGTTGTTTAGTCTCTATTCATCTTCAAGGTCCCAGTTAGGGTATAAGTAAAGGTGGCGAAAAGGGTGTTTGGAACAATACCACAGAAGAACCACTACAGGTTCCTTATAGAACACTTCAATGAATGATTTTTTAAGGAACCGTTTTTGTGAAGAAGTACCCAAGTGTGAAAATCTTTGATCACTTTTACAGTATAGAGGCATTTACAATGTCACTTCACTCTGTGGTGTATGGTATGGAATGTATGGTGCTATGCCACAACACTCATGTAATGCATGCACTGAAAACAGCAAACCAGTGGAAAGGAAGTCTCTGTGAACTGAGCAGGTCAGGAAGCTCAGCAGCAGGCTTTCCTCAGTGCAACTTACACAAGACAGGCATCTGATATGATGCAAGAGTCGGAGGGAAACATGCAAGCGTAGCTGTGCATGAACACAAGAGATCCAGGAGAGGAGAGCCTTGTTAAAACCAGAATGGTGCAGTTCGGCTGATGGTGTTATCACACCCTGAGGCTCGTGGGAGAGGTGTTATTTGATTTAAGGCTGGTTGAAGGTGCATTCAGTAACACTAGGTTCTTTTTCTAGGTTGGGAAGGTTAACATAGGCTCTGGGACTCTTATGTTCCTCTCTGCAGAAGCAGGACAGTCTTTAACTTGGTCCAAGATCCTAGACCTGTCGTCAATCATCTGGTAACTGTAGTGGTAATATGCGGCAACACCCAGCGGCAGGTTATTGCTTGCTTAACCTGCTGAGGCTGTAAAGCCTGGGAAAGCACTAGGTCTGCCACAACCATGAAACTATAGCTTATGATCAACATATGATTGTCATACAAATAATTGCCATTAAAGTTACTTATCTTATGTAATTGTTTTTTGTAATTCCATGTAAATGTATTAAGTAGACAATAATAAGGAATAAATTGTATTTTGTTATTTATAAATATATTTTAAATTAGATTCTTGCAGCACATTCAAAAACGTTGGGACAGGGCAAAATAAAAGTGAAACGTTGACTCAATAACATTACACAATAAGCAGGGGAACAGCAAACAGGTAGGGGGATCAAGGCTGGGTATAAAAGGAGCATCCAACAAAGGCTTTGTCTGTAAGCAAAGATGGATTGTGACTCACCACTTTGTGCCAGTCTTCATAATAGAAATGTCAATCAGTTCAACAAAAACATTTCTCACTGCAAGATTGCAAAAATAGGTCTTTCACCATCTATAGTACACAATATTGTGAGAGATTGAGCGAATCTGTAGACATTTCAGTCCATGTAGGGCAAGGACAGAAACTACTGGTGACAGTACATTACCTTGGACTCCTCTGAAGGCACTACCTTGAACCCCTCTGAAGGCACTATATCAGTTATCATCATGCTACTAGGAAGCCACATGGGCTCAGAAGTATTTTGGAAAACCATTGTTATTTAACATAGTCTATTGCTGCATCAAAAAATGCAACCTGAAACTTTATTACACAAAGATTTTTTATACATTAGTTACATTATCACTGCTGAGTTATCTGGGCTGGAGAGAACAGTGGAAAGGTGTGCTTTCAGACATGTCTTTTAGAGGGACATATGTTGCCATCAAGGTGATGTCTTTTCCTTGTCAGGCCTCATTCTGCATGCATTACAGCAGCTTGACATTGTAGACAATTATAGGACAGTTGTAGGGCTGTTGTAGGACTGTTGAGCAGGAGAAGCTTTGTGTCAAGTGAGAATGGACAAGATTTCCACCTGTAAAACTGCATCAGTTAGTATCATTAGTTCCCAAATGATCCCCAAAAACAAAGTTTTTTAGTGAGTTGCAGTGGTTACATTTCTAAATGTGTTTATATATACAAACTTTATTTAAACCAGTCAATGAAAAATTTTTAATTCTTTGTAAATTTTATAGTTAAATAAATGTTTAAAAGAATGATCAAATCAAATATTCTTGTAATTAATCTATTAATCTATTGTAATTTCTTTAGGTTTATACATTAATTTCGGACAAAAAATCAAATCAAATCAAGTTCAAATAGTGCTAAAGATAATAAAAAAGGAGTTTCTATCTTTTAACGTGAAAAGTTGTAGCCCTTTGATGAGCAAAAAGGTCCATCAAGCTAAGAAAGAGTCAGGAATAACAAAGAATGAGGGAGCAGAAGACACCTAACCAGTGTGCCAATTAAGCGTGGTCCTCCAGCAGCAGATGGCATGGACAGAACAGGAAAGGGAACTTGAGATTGCACCAGCCTCCACCGCTAACAAGGGCAGTGATCTCTCTCCCTTTTACTCACTCGCTCACTTCCTCCTCTTCTCTCTTTTTCTCTCCCTCTGAGATGGCCACTAATTTCTCTTCCCTTCGGTAGTGATGCATCTGATTAACCATAATGTGTCTTGCTGGCATATGGCCTTGATGACTGCTGGGGTGGGGTGTGGCAGCCTGAAGAGAACGTGGAAGGGAGGGCACAAAGTGGTGATGAGGGAGGCAGAGAAAGAGCCTCTATGAACTCCACTGTCATTAGAATCCTCTCATCTTATCATTCAGCAACCTAATTTCACCTGCTACATCTGTATCATATGGCTTGTTACCACAGACGGTTTTGACCTTTGCACTCAGAATGAACTGAAAACCCACTGACTGAAAAAAAATGTAAGATTAAAACCAATGGGCAGTCACTTCAGCAGCTTTCCTGCTGATATCTGTGTGCAACAAGGGGTTAAATTTATTTTTCATGATAATTTATTCCATGCTATAGATGTGAAAAGCTATTTGGCCAATTAAATGCTGGAGTATTCCTGTAATGTCAGGCAGGAGATGTGGAGATCTTGCATCTTCTCACAGTGAGCAGCAGGCAGCGCATGGGCAGGCATTCAGTGTAATGTTAGGCCTTGTCTTGCCACGTCATCTAGTCAGTTTACAGTAATAACAAAACTAGGGAGGTCAGCCAAAACATTTCCACGATGTGAAGAAGACTTCCTCAGCAGAGGGTTGAACCAAGTACCTTAAATAAGATTATGCAGGTGCACAACACACCTACGTACTGGGGCTGGGATGGCTACTGGTTGTTTTAATATGCCAACATATTATTACAGAACGTTTCAGATTTTAATCATTCAGGTGGCCACATACGATTAATTAAAAAAATAACAGAAAGGTAAACAGCATTCTGCTATAGTCTCCTGGCCAAGGACACACCGGAATTATACGCCTGTGTCATAGTCAGCAAACAACGTTGGCCATAGCTTCATATTTGAAGTGCATTTGATTTTTGTTTGATGGGAAGCATTATGTGAGAAAGATTGCAGTGAGAGGATTTCCTCTGATTTGTTTTAGTGTTTTGTAGCAGTCTCCGTTTTTTAAAGTTTTTTAAAGTTTTTAAAATTTTGATCAATTGATATGCGATCAAATTATAGTTTACTATAATGGGAACATGCATGTTATGTATATTCTAGTCAAAACTCATCCCCTTGACCCCTCTCATTCCTTTTTCTTGCTTATATTTAAACATGCATTGAGCTCCAGTGGATATCCTTGGTGGGGGTAATGACATGGTGACACTGACACAAAGTGACAATCAGTCATCTGCATGAGCATTTGAAACTTTAAACAAAAAAACATTCCAATCATCAGCATACAGTATTTATGACTGCATATGGAGCCATGACCATGAATACACTTTAAGTGATAATCCTGCATTCTTTAATCTGATTTGGTGCTAAGAAACATGCTCACTGCTGCCAGTGGGTTTTGAGTATTTTTAATGTACAGAGACACATGCTGAAGTCAGTCTGGTATTCAGCTTTATGATAAGATGCAGAAGATTGACTAAACAAACATTGTTTCAAAAAAGATCATTTACTCCCCACTTCATGCAGTTCCTATGTGAAAATAAAGCTGTAAAACTGAGCAATTTGTTTTTGTGATAGCACGTATGCAGTTACATGCATCAGTCTATTCACACTACAGATGTTTAGCTTGGCATATGCTCGCTGAAGTTATAAGGAACACTTTTTATTTTTTCTCCATGAACAAGCTCAGCTTAACAACAAATTCAGCCCAGAATTCTTTTTGAATGATCCAATCAGAACGGAGCTAATGTAGCTATATCAGTCTTAAAGACACAGTAACAAAAAAACGCTGTTAATAATAAGGGAAAAGGAGAGACTGGAAGTAGTTAGATTTTTTAGTTTTTGGTACATTAATCCACACAAACATCATAAATTGACATGGCGAAGGGAAAATAGAATTTAAGAGAATCAAAAGAAAAAAAGAAAAATTCTAAAATTAAAAAAAAAAAATGTATTAATATTTTTGTGCTGATCTGTTGAGGAAATTTAAGAAAACTAATAGCTTGACCTCGCTTTTCTAGAAAAATCTGACACATTAGTTTCTTTTCCAAACTGTGAAACTTCAGTCAGTTACTCAAGTGTGTCCACTTCTTCTGTTGACTTTCACTTCCTTCAGCCAAACAATGAAACATAGAGAACTGGCAAGCAGCGAAGACATTCAGTCCCTTACAGCAATTCTGCAGCATAAGTTATGTGTCCCATGAAACAAAAGAGAGAGAGAGAGAGAGAGAGAGAGAGAGAGAGAGAGAGAGAGAGGTGTATACAGTGACATGTCGGCAGATGTGAAAGAATTTAATTCACACTCCACCACTACGTGTGCAGGAGCCACTGGCTACATTAGCAGCCTTTCGCACCCTTGTACATTATTTCAGTTTAGAGGGTGACAGTTGGAGCCCAAAGGGAGAAAGGGGTGTTCAAGAGTCAGGAAAATCCCAAGTGACTTTGTGTCTCTCTAGGTTCAAACTTTCTGTCATTTAAATATACTTTTAATGTTCTCCAAGCTGAGAGTTTAACAAATAAACCCACTTTTCCCTAAACTATGTATATATATATGTATATATATATATATATATATATATAAATACCTGTCACCTAGCTTAACATGACACAGAGGAAGCACATGCTTGCTCTCATCCTCCCAGTGTTGGAATAGGAGAAGTCTTAGCAAGTGGGTGGAATTGAAGACAACTAAATTGAGTAGAAAAATCACACTGAAAAAACATGTTTCTTATTAAAAGAACTGATGAAAAATAGAAAAACAGAAATTAACAGAACCCAAAACAATATTTATATGATTTATATTATTTGTAACTTTGTCATTATAATGAACAATTCACAATTAACAATCATATCTGTCAATAAAGAACTGTGTAAACAAAACAGTTGTAATATTAAATTCTACAATAATAAAATCTACAATAAGAATATAAAATTATATATGGGGATTTTTTAGCTCATTACATTCAGCCCAGACCAACATATTATGTATTAGTCAAGCACAAGCACTGGCCAGGCCAATCTTCACTATGGAATAAAAGATACTCTTGTGTCCTTAGTTTAACTTTATAGGCACATGATTTTTGCTTTCATCTTTCCAAGCTGCAACTGGAGTTTTATGATTAAACCAGGTCCACAGGGACACACACATGCTGTGAGTGCACTTAAAAGCTGAGTAATCATTAATTTGTCAATGTGCTTCACAACACACAATGCAGTTATACAATTCATGCCTCATCTAAGGACTATAAGGCTACTCTTTGGATTCATAGTCTGCAGCAGAAAATCCTGGATCATTGCAGAGTTCAGTAGACATTGCCTATGACTTGTCAGTTAAACTACATACAAGTTGAGCAGCTACAGACTTATTGTGCAGCAGAAGTTAAGTCCTGAGAGCAGGCCCAGCACCAGAACTGAATAAAAAGTACATCTGAACAGCATATTCACACTCTGAAAATAAGCAGAGACACCTATGATATATACAGCACTGTGAAATAGGATTCAAATATATAGTTAAGATTGGATAGATAAAGTTATATAGATATAGATAAAAATGGAAAACCTTTCATATTTTTTATATTTCTGCAGAAATAACATCTAAAACATGGTGAGAATTTAACACAAGCAGCAGATAAAAATATTATAGTTGGCTTTTTATTTACTGAGGAAAATTGGAATTTTAGCCCAGTCCTCTGTACAGAAAAGAATTCAGCTCTGGAATATTGGTGGGTTTCTGTACATGAACTGCTCACTTCAGGACCTTCCACAATATTGCTCTTGGGTTAAGGTCAGGATTTTGATTTGGTCATTCAAAAACATTAACTTTATTTCTCTTTAACCAATTTTTTTGGTAGCGTGACTTATTGGTTGTTGTCTTGCTGCATAACCCACTTTCTATTGAGTTTCAGTTAAAGACAAAGGTCCTGATATTTTCCTTGAAATGTTGTTGGTATAAATTCAAATTTAGTGTTCCAAAAATGATGGCAGACTGTCCAGCCCCAGATACAGCAAAACAGGCCAAAAGTCATGTTTTATAAATTGGATAACACTCTTATGCGGGAAGACTCTTCTCACTTAAAAGAAAACTGTCACGATTGGGAGGTAGCAGGACACAATTGCAGGTCTGAACACTATTTATTTCAAAAACAGGCAGGCAACCAAACCAGATAAAGGGGTAATCCAAATCGAGGTCAAAGATCAGTCAGAAAGTCCATAAACACAATTATCCACACTAGAAAACGCTCAGTAACTGTACAATACGATTAGTTGACTTCGCGTCTCCATCTGGTCGCCCTCAGCATAAGTAACCCCCGACATCCGCTTCTTAACCCACAACACCTGCCCGTAATTAAGGCTGGGTGTGGGTATCGGGGCTACCGGCTTTGGCCACCAGATGGAAACAATTCCCCTATCTCCCTTAAAGGGGCCTTGCCCCTTTTCCTTACAAAAACATATTTGGTTTCATCCACCCACATAATTATTTTTGGCTTCGCCTTTTGGCTTGTCCGATCTTTTTCAAGCAGCAGATGGGCAAAACTATTTTGGAGCGCAATGACGTTCCCCTCACTCCTCATATGCATCAGTAAGCCTTGGGTGCTCATGACCCTGTTCCCAAATCACCTATTATCCTTCCTTGAATCACTCTCAGTACGTACTAACCACTGCATAGCTGAAACACTCCACAAACAACACTCCTGCTGTCTGTGTGTCTGTGCAATTTACAGTACAAAAGGAGTTTAGCATGCAGAAAATCTAGAGACATCTGGAGATTGCTGTGATTTAGATATGTGTTACATAGCTGTAAATAAAGAAATTCCGCGCACTAATGTGTTACATAAATCTCATAAAAATAATGACATTAATGTATTCAAACATGATAAAAGTAGGACTTAGTTCTACTACATTAAATAAATCATTATTTTTTATTTCAAGTTCATCTAACAAGACTTGTAGAATGGGCTAAAAAGTATATAAATGCAACTGCAAAAAGATGCTTTTCCTTTGAATTTCACATTTCAGTTTTTTAGGTGATGTGTTGCCAGCTGACCATAAAACACAATATTATGAGACACAGTTCCATTTGGTATTCCCATAGACACCATGCTAATCCAACATAATCCTATTAACACTGAATGTATAGGATGCAGTACGACGCAAGAAAATGTTAAGCACCAGCAAGACGGGCACAAGATATTCACACATTTCCTACACACTGCAAACATATGTATCCCTGCTCTAAAAACAGGCCAGGGATACTCCCCTGATACTACATGCTGCCACTTAATTAATCTTATTGACTTACTCATAGCTCGCCTTCCCTGTTTCCTATTGGCTAATCCTGTTTCTTTACAACCAACCACATAAAGATATCCCTGCTTCTTAAGCAGATGATTGGAAGAGGAAAAAACCTCAAGGGGCCTTGGATAAACATTATTCCCCAGAATATGAACCAGCCTATGGCATGCAACTCAAGGACCTGAATATGAATTACACTGAATGCGATGGCTAAAAGAGCACAGTCCAAAGAGGCAAGAGAAATGATGGTGAAAATCAGTATCTGTATAGATGTTACATGTAATGGCATCAGATGGTCAGTGAGTGAACAACCCAAATTTCACAGACCACTAACTAAGGGGCTGTGCTGTTACCTGGCTTTTGTGGAACAGCCTATTTCAGCTCCAAGTGGGTCCTGGAAAACCAGTTTATAACCATCCTGCACTGATTGTACATCAGGAAAGGCAAAATGACTATGTTCCAACACACATAGCATTGTGTCATGAACTTCTGTGCAGTGGTGTTGAAATGTTCACTAAAAGCACTCTGACGACATTTACGGACTTTTCTTGTTCAACAGGCCTGGCAATAGGGCTATGAATAAAAGACAGCATTGGCTGGTGCAGGCAAACAAAGAAAAGCGAGTGTTTTGCGTCTAAAGTGATCCCGGAGAAGCAGTTTTTTCCCCCATGTTATTTTGGATGGGGAGTGCAGGGAGGTTATTGGTGGGGGTGGCAGGCTATGGGCGCCTTGTGGGGGGTGTTGGGGGGAGGGGGGGTTTGTAGGCAGGCGTTCGGAGGAAGCTCTGTGAAGCAGAAGGAGAGGCACTTTGGGTGCTTGGCTCTTAACAGCACTGGCCACTGAATAATGCAGAAGGGCTTGGGAAGGAAAAGCACAGAGAGCAGTGGAGAGAGAGGCTTCGACCACGGAAAAGTACCCTCGCACAGCCAGTTTCCTCCTGAATAAAACACATGCCATGCCACTCAAGCAGGCAGCGGGAAACGCAAAAGAAGAGAGGGCCTTAGGGAGAGAAAAAAAACCACACACACAAAGCAAAACATTACAGAGGTGCATACAAGGAACAAGTAAATATCAATGATTAGGCAGAGCCTGTTAGGCACAAAGACACACTACATGTGTGCAAAATACCATAAACACATATGCGCACTTTTGACATGACTTGGTTGGCCTGCTTTATTTTGGTCAAAATAATGACATTTTATTAAATTATATGAACACTCTAATCTCAAACATCCACAGTATTGATCAGGACACACAGAATACACCTTAATAAAATATACATTCAGGGCCAATATCCCAGACCCAAGCCTAATTCAAGAATAAAAAGAATTTTCAGTGGTGATTCCCCATTTATTCTTGGAAAAGCAGCCCTATAGTGACTGGTAGATATAATCAATATCAGTACTGCAAAGGTGGATAATGATTAGCAGACAACACATAGTAAAGTATGCACATATATCCATCTATATTTAATCTTAATGATCCTCTTCTATTCTCCATCCCAGAGTCCTTTTCAGGTATGTACATATCATCACTGTCAGAACTAAACCATACATCTATCCATATTCTAAGCCACTTCTTCCATTTCGGGTCGTTGGGAAGCTGGAATCAATACCAGGTGACTTCAGGCCCAAAACAGGATACACCCAGGACAGTAGGTCAACCCATTGCAGGGCACATTTCTCAATTTTATACCTAATTTGAAAATATCTTGTTTGTCAAAATCTCAAGGCAAACAGAGCCATAGAAATGGTCAAAAATAATTTCAAAATCACTTTTAATGCATTAGTTTACACTGAAGATTGAAAATGTTTTTCCTTTCCCTATAAAGTTACTTGTTGGGGATTACAAACTTGTAATATAGTGTGCATTCTGTACATTAGATTTACATTGGTATTATGATTAACACATTATTCACCACATTTGAAATTATGTTCATTATTATAATGTGCAGAAGACACACTAAGAAGATCTGACAAAGACAAATGACAAGGCTTACATGCTTATTAGTGTAATATAGATCTCACTTCAAGCACTGACAACTGAGGGCAATTGCTTCAGCATATTGTATACAGCACACTCTGAAATTACTCACATGTGACAACCCATAGTGGTTTTCGTAACTCGACTGTGAGAGCATTAGTGTAGATCTCTGTAGTAAATTAGTTATATAAAGTGTTAAGCATTACCGGCCATATTGTGGTATTGTTTGGGGTGTCAGTATTCTGTCAGCATGATACAGCAGGAAATTAACATGAGAAATGTGTAAAGGTAAGTGTAAAGACCACAGGCTCAATTGTCAAAACAGCTGTTCACCTGCTATAAATTTTATTTTGTATACAAATATAAAATGTATAACTGTATACAATTATAAATATATACATGTTATATACAATAACACATATTGATATACTGTCATCTAGACACAGCTATATATGTTTTTATTTAAAAGCAACGTGTCACTTCCTGTCATCTCCACGCATCAACCACTGCTTGCCTTGAGCCTCCAACGCTCAAAAGAAGAGGAAGATCTACAAGATCTCAAGACTCTTTTCAGTCCTGGCTCCCAAGTGGTGGAACGAACTTCCTCTTGTCATTAGAATTGCTGAGTCCCTCACTGTCTTCAAGCAACCATTCAAAATGCACCTCTTCAAGGAGTATCTTGGAAACGCATTTATTGTTACTGTCTATTGTTTATCGTGTACTGTTATATACTTTGTCTGTGGTTTACAAGTTTGGCCAGGTTTGTTTTGATGTGTAACTTAGCTAGCAGTATCTTAGTACAATGACAGCTGTTGATGGGTTTAAGGCAAATAATACACAGGGATATGCATTGAATTCATTTGAATCTTTACATAACGTGTTGGGGCCAATCACCGGAGGCTACTTAACATCAACTGGGACACAGGAGGTTGCGAAGACTACTCACTTCTCGTGGTACTCCGAGTGTTACTCCTAGTTATTCTTAAAATCTCGTGTTTTGACTCTCAGCTGTGTTTTTCGATTACTCTTAGCCTTAGCCTTTGATATTCCTGATTGCCTGTGTTTTTTGGACCCTTCGCCTGTTTACTCGTGTTTTCTCAGCCTCAGCCTTTGACGTTGTTTACCGGTTTTTGTCCTTTTTGCCTGACACTGACTACGCGTTTGGATTCTCCCTGCTGTCTTCTCGCTCAATAAACATCCTGAGTGATCTGCATTTGTGTCCAAGACTCACCATTATCATTTCCATCAATATCAATTCCACAATAAGCAAGTGAACTAGTAACAGATGACGGAACATAACTGGATAAATAGATTGAACATCCATCTAAGGTTCTGTCTCTTCAAGCAAAGAAAGATTTTGGCTAATCAGTTTTCAGCTTCATGAGATAATTTTCAGTCGGTTTAAAAAGAAAATTTCTTAAAGCAATATTATAAAGACTGCAGGTCTTTGAGTATCTACAGTACATAATATTGTGAAAAGATTCAGGGAATGTAGATCAGAATCAGTCTGTGTCTATCAGTCTGAACTATTCTGTATCAGTCAGTCTAATTTAGTCTGTGTTGGACAAGGTCGGAAAACAATGTGTGTGACTTTTGAGCCCTCTGAAGGTATTGCATGAGAAACCGCCATGCTAACGTGATAAATATAGCCATATGGGTCTAGGAGTACTCTGGAAAACCATTTTCACTTAAAACATTAAGAAATGCAACCTGAGAATAACATAAGTCAGTTCTCTGCAGAAACACCACCAAGTTCAATGGGCCCAAGCTCATCTCAGATGTATGGAAGATGAAAAATTGTGCTATTGTCAGATGAGTCCATATTTTGGGAAAAACTCATTCTCTGTGCCAAAGATGAAACGGACCATTCAGACTCTTATCAGTGAAAGGTGCAAAAGCTAAGATCTGTTATGGTGGGTGGGTGCATCAGTGTCCATGTATTTTGGAATTTTAGAGAGACATGTTCAGGCATTAAGGTGGCATCTGTGGTTATTTCAGGAGGACAATGTCAGGCTTTATTCTGCACATGCAACTTTTTGTTTGAATGACCTGCCAGCAGTCCAAATCTGTCTCCTATTCAAAATGTATAGTGTAAAAGTGTATGTAAAAAGTGTAAGAGAAAAGGTGATGTAACACAATGCTAAACATCTCTGTCCCAACTTTTTTGAGTCTGTAGCAGGCCTTAAATTTGTATATAACTACAACTACTAAATACATTAAAACACTCAAAATCTTATGTCAGTTAGGTAAAGGTTCAAGAGAATGAACAAATAATAGATTCTTGTTTTTGTTGCATTTTGCAAAACATTTCAACTCCATTGGGGTTGATCCGAAAAATTGCAAACAATATATTTCACAAAATACAAAAATGCATGTAAAGCTGGCAATAACTTAATATAATAACTTTTTTTTTTACTTTACTCTGTTATATGATAAAATGGCAGCACACAGACATTTCTGGATTCTCAAGCTGAAGCGCTTGCTGTGCCTACTCATATTTATAATTGAAAAACACCATACCTTAGATTCAGGTAATAATTGTTCTTGTTCTTAAATGTGTGAAGTATAAGTTGGTTTGGGTTTCTCTTTTTTTATCTTTGACAGGAACCCAGCATTCCAGTGTTACCCCCTTATGTGTAACAAGAAATATTTTGGAGATAATGAATACACTTTTACAAACTGAACATTAAGATCTTTTACCATGCTACAGTTTTTCACAATTACAATCATCACAAGTTTTTCCTCCTTGTGAATAATACTTTATAAGTATTATTATGTTGCTTGTGATAGTATCTTAATTTACACCTGCAACTTTAGCACCAATTACTGTTCAACAGTTTAAAGTGCAACCCAGCCCTTGGAGATCTTCTCTCCTGAAGAGTTTGCAATGTGAGTAGTGTTTCGCTATTAAAAATTTGATTTACTTTAGAGCCATTTCCCTTCATCTGGGTCAGGGGAATCAGTCTCATACATACACACCTGCTTTGTGACGTGATGGCAAAAATCTGAGGGTTACAGCTAACATCAGTAGAACCACAGCTCTAGAAAATATCTCACTTCTGTGCACAAGGGAACTCAAACTGGAACAGAGCTACTGGATCCAGACAAAACCCATAATTTGCCAGACACATAACACTTCCATCAGTTCAATGGCCTGCTTCACTAATAACACACCTTGTTTCAGCCTTAGCTGCAAGTGGTCTGGGGATATAAAGAGTTATATGACACAATATAATGTTTAACATGTAGACATGCCTTCTGGCTTGTGTGCACATCACCAGAGTGATTAAGGTTATTTAAAGAGTGTTGTGTTATAGCATCAGCCAATATGTTATTTTAAGCAGCAGTGTGCAATAGCTGTGACTGTACTGCCTGTCAAAAAAATGTGTTAAGGTGCTTTAAGGTGTTGAGCTATCTCTTCAATTTCCTCGCTACCTCTCTGAAGTTAACAGGATTTATGAAAAAGGTTGTCTCTTCTAATGGACCCAAAAGTGTATTGCAATAGCTGGTTAAGTAGGGCTGTAAATCTCTTGACCTTATTCACATTTCATTGTGACTGGAAAACAATTTAATGAGTCATGAAATCTCTCTATGAATCAATTAAAATATCTAGGTATGAGGAATTATTGGAAACTTTTGTAAATTTTTGAAAAAACTGCATCTATAAAAATAATGTCTTTTCTTCATGGACAATAACATGGATATGCCAACCACTCTTTGCTGCTATAACAGCCTCTGCTCTTCTCAGAAGGCTCTCCAAAGTCTCTTCAAAAGAGCATGTGTGAGGTCAGGCACTGATGTTAGCCACTGAGCTGTGCATGCCACTGGAATATCTCAACACCAAACTTTTTCTTTATGGACCTTGCTTTGTGCACAAGGGCCAGGGATCAAGAAACTGATTATCTCTACTGCTTAAATTACAAATTAAATGAAGTTGACCAGACAAAACATGACATATTTTTGTTCATATTGTCTGCAATGAAATAAAAGTCAAAGTAAATTAAGAAATCACTATCTTTTTTTATTTCCATTTTCAATGCCGTCCCAACTTTGGGACCCCCTGATTTGGGGTTGTATTAATTCATGTGAACCTGTATTGAATTGAAAAAGTACAAAGAAAAGATTTTCAGCAGTTTTACTGACCAACTTCTACAGAAATTTAGAAATTGATGGTTGTAACAAATTCAACAAAAGCTGGGACAGAGGCATGTTTGCCATTGTTTTTCTATAGAGTTGATGTATGGCTTCCTCCTTGCATAATACAAGTTTCAAGTTGCATTCCTTGATCGAGCAATGGACAATGGTTTTAAATGACAATGGTTTTCTGAAGTATTCCTGAGTCCAGATGACTTTATTTGTTATAGTAGTATGGCAGTTTCTTAGGTAGTGCCACCTGAGGTTTCATTCAACATTTTCTGACCCTGCCCTTTATGTACTGAGATGTCTCTGAATTCCCTGAATATTTTCACAATTTTATAAACTGTAAATGTTGAAATATCCTAAGTTCTCTGCAATCTTGTGTTAAGAAATGTTCCTTTTACACTGACTAACAATTCTCTAACAAATTTTGGCACAAAGGGGTGAGCCACAACCCATTCTTGCTCTGTGCCATTGCTGCAGCCATCAAGTTCATAATGTGCTTATATTTACAAAATACTATTAAGTTGTTTGAAAAACTATTGAAAATCTTTTCTTTGTATTTTTATCATTTAAATAAAGCTACACATAAATTCAGATATCACAGATATTTGTTTTTATTGCATTTAGGAAAATATCTTTTCTGGAAATGGTATTTGTATTTGTAAGGACATTTATCTTTATTCTTTAATAATTCTGATGGTGACCGTGCCTTATTCACTTGTAATGTCTCACCTTAAACCCTCTCACAAATTCACTTCTCATCTTCTCATCTATATGAAGCCTAACTGAATGACAGAGCTGCCAAAGCAACTATCAGCAACTGGCAGCAAGAAGATAAAATTTCAAAGAGAAAACAAAGTCCTTCACAAAGTGATACAAGCTTTGAAAAGGTAAAATGGTTCCTGTAATGTCATCACTCCCTGACAGAAAATGAGAAAAACATAAATAGATGTCCAGTGACATGGCAATGCAATGATACTGAAAGTGAGAGTTTAATCCACCCATGCTGCTCTCTCTAAGCTTTGGGGATTCAACCCCTCTCTGTTTCTCTCAGTGTGTGTGTGTGGCTTTGATCCCAGCATGGCCTTCATAGCCCCAAATCCTGCAGGGCCAAACGTCACGCTACTAACAAACCAGTCAGACTGAAGCCTCTGTGACAGATGACTCAATCCTCCTCTTTCCTTCCAATCACTCACTCACTCTTCTGCTTACCAGTATGGGATTGTTCATTGGACTAAAAACAGACACAGCACACCTTGGCCCAGCAGTAAGCAGAGATGGTCGCTTCTGTGTGCCCAAGGAGACAAGAGCGCATTGTCTTACACTGTCAGACTGGAGCCTTAGAGGGATGTTCAGGATGCTTGAGTGGTGGTTCAGTGATTTAGGAGAGATTTGCACTAACAGGCTTTTTGGGACAGGCTTTTTATTTAGCCACAATACACTGATCCTCAGATGGATCCACTTCCGCTTGGCATAGCAAAGCTGGCTGCTTGTCTTCCCAAAGAGCTCCAAAATGCATGAGATGGGCAAAAGGTTAAAGCTAAGGGGGCTCTAAACAGAGAAAGAACACAGCCAAATATAATTTTATTGGTCAAAAATGAAACAGACTCCAGTTTTAGTTAAACTCACCTTTACTGACTGATATTTCAACATTAATTTCTTAAATATACATTAAATAACAAATAATAATGAATGGTGGAATATCTGGTTTCTATTTATTAGCTATTATTGTCTATTATTTCTCTTCACACTGCAAAAACAGTTAGATTAAGCAAAGACCTTAGTAATTTGCTAAATTAGCTAACTACTTATTAACTTAAAAGATATTATTAACTTAAAATGTAATTAATTATCCTAAATAAGTTCCATTTTTGAATTCAATATATGAATAATATGAACATATTTTCATTTAGGGACAATACATCCATTTTCTTTTTGATCTAGATATCTTAACTGTTTTGGAGCAGATTGAGATTTTAATATAAATTTTTTTATGAAAATTCAGGACTATTGGTGTGATTATCGTCTTCTAGGGTTTGTTAGCAACATTTGCTACATGCTTGCTACAACACTAAATTAAACTATGCAAAATTTGGACTCTGAACAACTGCTGATCAACTTACCTGAAATATAGTGTAAATTTAGATTTTTGCTGAATTACTCTTTTAATATCAGCAGATTTTATTGGCCAGACAAGGCCCTTATACAGTGGTCAACAATCTCCTCCTTGAGATCTACTTTTTTTTTCAGTAGTTCTAACTTTCATCCATTACATACTAATGCATCCAATTCAGCCATTCATTGACTTCTGAATAAGTGAATTAGCTGGAGCAGGCGTGGCAGATTGTGGCTACAATTAGACTCTGCAGGAAGGAAGGTCTCAAAGACAAGGGTTGGTGCCCACTTCCCAAGTTCTCCTACTTTTTGAGACCTGCAGTAAGATGCTAAGATAGGGTTACCTTCTTAAAGTGTTTTATAAGGCAAGACTTGAAAGCCACAAGAGTTTTTGTCCAGTGTTGTTTCTAAAAATATGCATAGGGCATTCATATTATATGCACATACAGGAAGCTTTGACTGTATTCATAAGGCTCTTCCACAGCCTCAAATTCCTTTTTATTCAGGCTCACTAAAACCAGCCTGGCTGAGCCGAATGAATACAGTTTGGCTAGCTAACATTAGAGAAAACTTGTGATATGAAATGATACAATATGATAAATAAATGGTCCAGCAAAACGTGAATAAAAGAACGTAAAAGCTAAATAAAGACTCGACTACAAATAAAAGTAGCCATCAAAAGAATCGGTTCAAAAAGAAAACCAGTAGAACTGTTGTGCAGCTATCAGCATAGGTGTCTTTCGGGATCTAATTATGTCTTTTGGCCTGAAATAAAAAAGCTGAAGTCTAAAAATGATTAAAAGTAAAAATGTTAGCGCATTGTTGAAGTGTTCCCACACTGCATTTACTTAACCTAAAGAGTCTGAAGCAGCCTACTGTATGCACCAACTTGCTTGTATAATCTGTAGAATAAAAAGCTTCTGGAATTTGTTACAAAGCATGAAAAAACACACTTGAAACTACAAAAGAATGGCCATTGCTGTCAAAAGTATTTACTTAACAGCCCACCCCGCTCTTGTCTTACTGGAACATCATTATCAATCAATCATAGTGATTGTTTCTTCTTCTGTTATGATGACACGATTCGGCCTAGTGCTGTTTAGAAGAGAATATTTGTCTGCTGATTTAAAAGCTATGCTTGAAACCAGTAACAAAAATTTTCATAAAAAATAGTGGAGTCAATAGTTTAATATTTGACTTTGAAATATAGTGGGGAAAAAAATTATACTTTTGGTTTTCATCTATTGTTAGCAATATTAGCTTTATTGATTGAAGCTTACTTTACAACACTGACAGTCTGCATGTTTAACTGAAAAGAGAGCATAACTTGATAAATAAATAACTTGATTTAGTGCAATGAGGTTAATGAAATGTCACTATTCTCAGTCTTTATTAGTGCTTTTTTGACTGTGGCACTGCTGGTGTACTCAACCTTAGGAAAAACTGTATGGGCGGGGGGTGGTTGAGTGTGTGTGTGTGGGGGGGGGGGGTGGAACTCATTGGTTTGGAGCTGTTACTCCATCTGGTGGACAAAAACTATGTCAGTGCTTTAATACATGGGTGCACTACTCCAGTTCTGCATGTTTGGTGATTAGCCTGCTTAGACATGTCTAATTCAAAACTGTTGCCAGGCCAGCTCCTGGCTCCTACAGTCACATATATAAATACCATATATATATATATATATATATCTATACACTAAAAAGTGCCTTAAATTACTTGATTTAAACATGTACATTGGTCCCACTTTAATTCACCATGTTATACCAAACCAATAACTGCCGTTCATTTACTCTTTTTTGGCAATGTTGGTGTGATATATTGCAGTCATGTGGGACTAATGTACACATTTGAATCAGGTAATTCAAGGCTTTTTTTCAGTGTACAAACCATGCTTGCAGTGTTAAAGTCTGAATCCCAAATACAATAAAAAGCCAGCAGAAATACATCAGACACTCTACACTAGTGAGTATCCAATTAACCACTTTGTCCACTTTGTAATAACATGTCTATATGAATAAAATTTAAGTGAATGCTAACTAAATGAAATGACTTAGCGTCATAGGCTTGAATAACTGCACCTCATATGT
This sequence comes from Arnoldichthys spilopterus, assembly GCA_037974385.1. Classification (NCBI taxonomy): domain Eukaryota; kingdom Metazoa; phylum Chordata; class Actinopteri; order Characiformes; family Lepidarchidae; genus Arnoldichthys; species Arnoldichthys spilopterus. The sequence continues at coordinate 810,630 of JBBPDA010000021.1, read as the reverse complement.
TAATAAAAAAAACTCTCAGCCATATGCTGAACGCAAGAACAAAAAGCTGGAGCACAGCTCGGCCGCTGGGATTATGCGTTTGCCCAGATTAGCAGAATACAGGGCTGGCTTTTAACTTTATTAATAACTAGCTCATGAATGACTGCCATCAGGGTTTGACCTATATCACACTGTCCAGACCTCTGAGGACTCTCTGGTCTAGGGCTCATTCATGGGTTGCTGATGTGATCACACAGATTTATGGAAGATAGGAGCTGTCTGAGATTAAGGAGACTCGCGGACTGACTAAAAACATTTATTCAAATTTAACTAAATGTGCTTCAGCCTGTGAGTGTATAGCAGGTACAGGCGGTGGTATAGTTGTGACTGGATCATATACTGTGCCTTCTAAGAGATCTACACCACATACACACACTAAATTCACATCTACTGAGTAAAGCATGTCAGAACGCTTGTCTATGTAGCTGTATCAAATGCTTTATGTACACCAGAAATAAAGTAAGTTGAATAATGTAAGTTGTATGTTAAAAGGACAAACTTATATCAAGGTTTAAGGGATGAGTAGTGTAACAATCAGGGCTGCTGATCGGTACCAAAAAATATATATCATTTAAAAAACGGGAGAACTAGGACTAGAACAAGGAGGAAAGAGATGGGTAGAGGGGAGCATGCCAACCTTGGGGAGACTACAAGGGACCTAAGGAAGAATAAAGTCAACTTACCATCTACACTGAACTTTTGTGTGGGACGCTACAGATGCTACCGCTGAAACACATAACGGAGGTTGTGTGCGTGAAAGTGCGTGACATCAAACAATTCTAGACTCCTACCTATAAATAAATGTTAAAAGTCCATCTAACCAACTTCATTTTGTTACTTTGTGCTGTGAGCATTTTGACCACCACAGTACCTCTATATATATATTCCAGAAAACCAAAAAAGTTTGAATCATTGAATCATTGAATCATGAGAAATTTTGGTCAGAATAATGCAGACCAATCTTTAAAAGTGTCATTATATGATTTATATTTAAAGTAGACTACACTTTGTATTACAGTTAGCAATATAGCAATGTAGTATATTGTAGTATATCATATTTGTCAAGTCAAGTTAAGTCAAGTTTATTTCTATAGTGCTTTTTACAACTGATGTTGTGACAAAGCAGCTTTACAGAAACTGGGTCCGAGCCCCCAAAGAGCAAGCCAAAGGTGACAGAGGCAAGGAAAAACTCCCTAGCAGTAGAAAGAAACCTTGGAAGGAACCAAGGCTCAGAAGGGGGAACCCATCCTTCTCTGGTTGACACCAGATAGCAAAAACAAGCAAGAGAAAAGACAGTAAAAATAAAATAAATATATATAAAAATAATAGTTCTTAGTATAAATGGGCAGCAGCAGTTCCTTGTGTACAGGTGCCATAATGACTTTAGATCAGTTCTTAGGGCAGATAGGGCTGTTCATATGGACTCCTCAGCAGGAGCGAGTGGGTTTAAAGCCGCAAAACTTCAACCAGTAAGAGGGTATCAGGGTTGGTCAGGCTGGTCCAGATATCAGAATGGGTCAGGATCACGGGTATCACAGCAGGGTAGCTCAAAAGAGAGAGGGGGTGGGGGGTGGGGGAGAATTAGAACCATATATTATAATATTTACATTATAGGACTAGCTAGGCTAAGCCCTTACTATTTTTCACTATACTGCAAATAAATGGTGATGATGATGATGATGATGATGATTATTATTATTATTACATGCCCCACCATACACACCCACAACTTTGCTGTGATCAATCTCTGGCTTCTCTAGACTGCTCTATCCAACAATAATCTCTTGAATCCATTTTAGACAAGTGGAGAAAATTAGATAATTGTAAGGGATCAATTGCATCTTAATGCAAATGTAATGACAAAATAGCTAAAACTAACTAACTACAAGTCTGTTTTTATTGGGTCACTAAAATACATTCAGCCTATTTCTATTCATTTTTGTGTATTTGTACTCTGTTTGTATGCTTCTACACATTTGCACATGCTCATCCTCGCTGTGCCCATCTCTCCAAATCAGGAACTTCACTGTCAGCTAGCCAAAGGAAAATCCAGGGCATCTGGCCATGAAAAATCCCCACGAGCAACATCAAACCCTAATAGCCACTCAAGCTCCTGAGACAGAGTGGTCTCAGACTGATGCTGTACATCTTATACAGGGGCTATACAAAGCCTGCACCAGAGGAACACACCACTAAAAGCTCCATACCATAGGACAGATAGGGTGAAGCATTTAGCCCTTAGGGCATGGAAGGAAGCTGTTTGGAATGTCTTTCAAATACTTAGCATATTCAAACGCTGACTATACACTTTAACTGTGTAATTCAGAGTCAGTGTTTATTCACACTTAATTAAGTCAGCTTCTGACCAGAGAGACTGAGGAAGCTTTGAGCATTTGCATTTGACCTCAGCCGCGGCACCCCCAAGGAAGAGTATTCAGTTTTTCATCAGGCTGATAAATAATCAAGCTCTTCAGTTAAGCCGGCTATTACAACCTGTGCAAAATGCAAATCTCAGTCCATATTTATTTACTCATTTAAAGCCTGTATGCAGATGCCATATTTTCTTACAAATGCTCATATTTTCATATGAATTAAAGAGTAGACTATATCCAACACTTACAGTTTTTTCTATGGCCTTTTTCCATAGTAATGAACTGTAGGCCAACAGGCATCCGAATATGCAGTATTGTTACAGTCAGAAGCTGCAAGTAATTCAACCATACAAGCATGAATGTAGGTCCCTCTGCTGGTTGTATCGTGTGATGCTTTTCTGTGGAGCACATGTTTGATGAGATATTTGCTGTTCTCCAGAGGGGCAGAAAGCTAAGACAATGCTGTGCTAAACTGCATGTTTTATTCATTTTACTGCATTTATAACCCTAACTAAATCTTACATTTCTCCACAGTGAAAATACTTATCAGGTGTATGTTTCAGTATCAGTGTATCAGTACCGCTATCAGCAGATACCATGCAAGAAAAACTGGAAATCAGCATCAGAATTCCAGAACTGAGGTCAAAGTGTTGGTTTATTGTGAGTAAAAATTAAATGACTGTTAAATTTAATGGTTGTTAAAAATACCCTGGTAGTATTATGTTACATTGACAGAACTGTGTTACTCTTTCAAAACATTCTGTCCCATAGATCATGTTGCCAAATTATAATGCCCTCATGATTGTATGGTTGAAAATTGAACTACTGCCTCGGAACTGGATTGAGGTCAGAAGTAGATCAGGCCCTTTGAGGATATTCACCTTTTCATAGTTTTTCCATTTTTGTTTTTGCTTTTTGTTTAAGGTCATTATCCTTATTATTATAAGGTCAAAATGTATGCATGACTTTCTTTCCCTGTGTTTTGCTCTGTTCATTCTCCACCACCATGCGTCACAGTTAGTGTTATATTTCCTGAGCCACTGGTGCATTATGATGCACAAAAGCATCACTTTTGCTGAGGCTGATGTGGACCTTTGAAATGTCCATTTTGGCCAGAATGTCCAGAATGGCTCCACAGTTCACAGTGGTCAGTACTGGCACACTGTTTAGCGCTTTGCTAGCTAAGAATCAGAGAGTCATTTACTGAAATGTGCAGACAATTTGGGGAAGAATATCAGTGTTCTGAGAACATCTGTGCAGATGCAGTGCAGATGTCCAGTTAAGTCGGAGTTAGTCTAATGTCTAATGGCCTTATGTTTTTAATTAAGGTCAGTAGGTGTTTTTGAGAATGCCTATCTGTTTTCATTATCTTAGCAAACACCTTAGGGAATTGTAAGTTGAATTAGTCAGCTAGCAGTTCTTCTGCTTCCATGAAGGTCTGTAGATGTTTCTTCTTTTATTAAGCTGATGTAAGTTAAGGAGTTAAGGAAGCGCTGATCGCATGTCTGGACATCTGGACGAAAAGGTTAGCTACTAGTCATCGTAACGGTAAGTTCAAGAAGGTATTGACTTCAATCAGACAGTGTAGTTGAGTAATAATGAATACAATTAATCAAAATAAAGCTTGATCTCACAAATTGCTGAAAAGCCCAAATGATCTATAACCCTCCATTAAACTGCTTACACTAAGCAGGGCCTCAAGAGTTGCTGGAACTTATCCCAGCCTTCATACAGCAAAAGGCAGAGAATCAGACCTTCTTGCTGTGAGGTGAAAGCACTCCCCACTGCCCAAGTAGAAAACAGAAATTTCTAGTCAACTGGAAGCCCCTAATGTCAAAGATCAAGTACAAGTTCACCTCATTACTCTACTTACATGATCTTCTTTTCTTTTTGTGTTTTTGTGAATTCTAATTACCTATGGCCAGCCACTCTGAATATGATGAGCTGAACTACTGCAAGTTTTATTTGTTTAATCTGACCAGAGTACAATTCTAAAAATGTTCTGGTTTGTCTAAATGCTCGTTTGTAAATTGTAGATGCACATATCTGTGCAAAGATTTTATGTTCTCAGTGTAGCTGTTGTTTCTGTTGCTTTTTGAGTGAATTTGTCTCTTACCTACTTTCTTTAGTGTTAGAGACATTTTTGCATGATGCAGGAGTGATTAGTTGTGGTTTCATGAACTTTCCAGCTTTTTCCATTTGAGTGTTATTTAATAATGTTGTCACTGAGAAATAGGTAAGCTCCTTCACCCTCATCATGGTTGCTTCTTGTTGCAGAAGTTTTTTTATGCTTATGAAAGCATACATTTTTTTCATATTCACATTGTGTGTAAGTGGTATAAACACAATTGTGTTAGAAACATTTTCCTGTTTTCTGAAGAATGTTTTTATACAGAAGCATTTTTATGCAGAAATACCAAAAACAAGTGCAGATTAATGGTCACTCATCTGCATCCTATACTTTAATGATGAATTTTTGAATACCTGTTATCATATTTCTGAACAATAACCTTAACTACATGGAGAACAATTCAAACACTCGCAAACACACACACACAGCTGCATAGCTCACACATCACTACTCTGTGCAGGTTGTGCTGGAGCATTGTGCCATTTGGCGTGACAGAGTGGTATTATTCTAGGCTTTGTGCAGTGGTGCATTGTTCCTGCGCGGCCTCTTTTGTTGAAGGAGCAGTGATGCTGCGGGCCTTTATGCTGACTCCAGCCCGCGGCAATGACACGGCCTGATATGGCCAGATGACTGAGCCAAAGGGAGAGTGAGAGATACGGAGAGAAAGAGAGGGGGACAGCATCAGCAGCTTGGGGAGCTCAGAGAGGCAGGGAAGTGGAGATGGACTGAGGAGTTTAGGAAAGCAAACACACAGATACAGCACACACACACACAAACACACACACTCACACTGCTCAGTGACGGACACTCAAGGCCAAGAGCAGCCATGCAGGAGTCTCCAGGCTCTATAGGTGTGGATGGAGGTTATGCCAGCAATGTGCCAGCTTTCCTCACCAAGCTGTGGACTCTGGTGGAAGACCCAGAGACCAATCATCTCATCTGCTGGAGCACAGTGAGTCAAATCTGACACTTCCAATTGGCTAACAACTACTAACAAAACCTAATTTCTAGAAATAAATATGAGTTAGAGTTCTAGAAGTCATTTTGGAACACTTTGGTTCATCCACTTAATGAGTGCTTCATACAATGTCTGCTCTGTTCAGTGTCTGTTTTTAACTGTAATGATTGGATAATTTAGAAGAAACCAGAGAATATAGGTCTGATTCTAAATATATACACTATATAGATGCTTGAACAGTGAGATTGACATACGCTCTGTTTTGAAGAATGGGGACTTAATCTCGAAAATATTTATTTCCGGTTATACAAAAATTACTTAGGAATTTAAATATTATAAACTAGACACCAAAATTTATGCTAGATGTTTTATTCAATATTCAAATATTCAGAGCTAATTAAAAAATAATAATGTAATAAATATGAATTTATGATACCATTCATCATGACCACCACTTTGTAAATACAGTGTATTCTGTATGTTAATTTTAGTTTAACTACTTCATTGCAATGTTATATAACTTTAGAATCATCTACAACTCATTGTCATTGTTCTGGACACATCTGTTTTTATTTCAAATTTCTTAAAAATGTAAAATGGCACATAATTAGTCATTAGAATGAATAAAAAATGATTAATACCAATGAAATAATGGTTATGGTAAATTTGTTTACAATTATATGCAATCTAAAAAGTGAAAGGTACCTCTGAAAGGTATTGTATATGTAAAAATGTCATATTTTGTGCTTTAGATGTACTATATTCAGGCTCAAAGACCTTGTGTAGTCCTTTATAATTTAGGGCTCTTGTATTTCTTTGTGGCTAAGCACAAGCATCAGCATTTATTTATTATGTTTCTGCTTGTGGTATTCATCTCAAGAGCACAGCATGTATAGCCTTTAAATAAAGTTAAAAGGGCTGTTGTATAGAGGAATTACATCTCCTTGCTTATATCATCTGTTCTGCATGGCTTCCATTATTGTCTTACATTATACATCATATAAAGTATAAATAACCCTGCCTCAGCTTTACTTAGTGGCATCAAGGAAGAGCCTTTAAATTAAAGAAAGATCCTTGGCAACACCTTCAAAGCTGTTATTTTCACTGCAGGAGTCTTCATAACACGTCTGACATTTTTCACCGCTGGACTGAATGTTTTTGATCATAGTTGTTAAGAGTGTTGAATACTGAGCAGCACTTCTGAGGAATGAGCTTTTGTTGAACAGTGCATCTACACTTCATTTCCAGCATGGAGAAGAAATCTGGAACCAAATCTGTGTACTTCTAATCAGCATCTTTATTCTTACTGCATTAATGCTTGCTTGTATTTATTCTGTTACATGGCATTGCACTTATTCCAGTTAATGCCGTTACATTATATTAGTAATAGTCATAATAGTAACTGTATGTGTAGTTTTTTTTATCTGTTTTTTATCTTATGTTTTTACATAAAATTTGCTTTTTAAATATACTTCATGCAATGGTAAAAACATAAGATAAAAACAGAAAATGATTCAAACTATAAATAGTATATATTGTTTATATATATACACTATACACATATAAAATTAGAAGCAATACAAATAAATATAAATACAGTAAAACAAAATGGATTTTGATAGGTTGGTCAAAAGAATACAGTGAGAAAAGAACACAAAATTGGATGCTGACTTCTCCAGTCAAGACACAGATTAGTGACATTCCATCAGCTGCAACTGATCTGATTAAATTAAGGTATAATTTGATAAACTATGTACTGGGTGGTATTTGTAAATATTGGACTTCTTCAAGGAAGGAAGTGGTTAAGCTAACACAATCACAAAAAATCACAATATATTGTTTATTTGTGCTTATTGTAAAGTATGCTCACTGCCAGGGTGAACGTCTTTAGGCATAATTGCAAATTACTTGATATGAGTAGATCTACAATGAGTTTCAGCCTCCTTTTTGGTTTGGTGTCTTTCTTCTAGACTGGGACCAGCTTTCATGTGTTTGACCAAGGCAGGTTTGCCAAGGAAGTTCTGCCCAAATATTTCAAGCACAACAACATGGCCAGCTTTGTGCGCCAACTCAACATGTGTATGTACCCTCTTTTTAACATGGCATAGCAGGAAAGAAAACTACTGAGCATCTATTAGATCAAGTCATAAGCCAAATACCTTTGTCAGTGTCAGCTTTACCACTCCTAATGAAATGACTACCTTATTCGAAGTCTGGAGTACCGTCTGCAGCTCTAGTTGTAAGTCTATATGTATTTGCGTGTGTGTGTGTCTTGTCTCAGATGGCTTTAGGAAGGTGGTGAATATTGAGCAGAGTGGGTTGGTGAAGCCAGAGAGAGATGATACTGAGTTCCAGCACCTGTACTTCCTCCAAGGCCACGAGCATCTGCTGGAGCACATTAAACGCAAGGTGCAATGCATTCATTTTCATGTACAAACTCCCACCCTTCAGTGGTACATAAAGAAAGCATTAGGGCATTAAGAATTCTGAAAATAACAGTAGCATTGTCACTGTGTGAATTCTTTATCAGGTGTCCATAGTGAAGAGTGAGGAAACTAAGGTTCGACAGGAAGATTTGAGTAAACTTCTCTATGAAGTGCAGGTGCTACGCAGCCAACAAGAGAACATGGAGTGCCAGATGCAAGATATGAAACAGTGAGAGCCCAGCTACAAAACATGCACCACACAAACATTATTACTGCTTAAATGTATTTTACTCAATATTTCTTTGCATTGGAAGAACTTTCACATTGACAGATTTTGTACACTTTCTAGAAAACAAAAGGTACCAAAGGAGGTACTTCTTTACACTTATTGTTGCTATGTAAACCCATCTTGTAGAAGAACTGTGTAAATACTTTACTCAGGGTTCACAACTGGAAGACTCCTTGAAGAATAGTATCCAGCACAGTTTGGTACACAGTTTGGTTTTCAGGTGGGTTGTAGAAGGTGTGTTTGGGCAAGTAAACTATCAAACTACGGCAGGACCAGAGCTGAACTTCTGCCTTTCCTACAAAAGCCTTAAGGAACAACTTTTATAGTCACTCAATAGGTATATAAAGGTTATAGTAGCATGTATTCCTCTAGGAGAAAAAAAGAAATTTATGTTTTTTAAGAAATCTTCATTACAATGGTTCTTGGTTCTTTATAGAAATACCCATTAAATGTTTTTTCTTAGTGTCAAAAGCACTTTATAAGGCACCTTTATTGTTAAGAGTGCATATGGAGTTTGAAGTGTTGGTGTAGGTGTTGGTTCTGTACCACAGAACCATATGACCCTTCACCTACATTCACCCTTTCACTCTACACCTACTTCTGGCCTGTATTCACTAAGCCTGTGCTTTGTGCTAGCTGCTTGAATAGAAGACTTCAGGGGGTGGGGTGGTGTGGGGTGGGGTGGTTGTTGTTGCAGTGGAGGTCAAGTGCAGTGATCTGGTATATGGCACTCAAATAGGCCAACAGGTCTTGTCAATTTAAATGGAGAAAATGCAATTGAAGAGAATGAGGCTCAAATGATGTGCAGTTTCATTTAATTTCAGTGTAAAAAAATGTAAATCATTTTGTATAAGTAGTGACAACAGCCCAGGTTTACTTAAGCATTCATATTCATATTATTGATGATAGTAATGATAAATAATATCCATTAACACATTCTCTGTCTCTCACTCACTCCAGGCAGAACGAGGTGCTATGGAGGGAGGTGGTGTCATTGAGACAGAATCACACACAGCAGCAGAAAGTGATGAACAAGGTGAGAAACACCACATGCTTTGTGTCATAAGTGGGTAAGGGAAAGGTGTGTGTGTGTGTATGTGTGTGTGTGTTTGATGCAGTTCAGTAATGCTGAATCATTCTCTGGCTCTCGGCTCTGTTATTAGCTGATTCAGTTCCTGTTCAGCCAGATGCAGCCCAGCACCCCCAGCACTGTTGGAATGAAGAGAAAGCTGTGAGTACACGTACTCACCTAAAACACACACACACATTCACGAGCAAAAGTAGTGGCAAAAATAGCAAATCAACATGGCGAGGGTCTAATAAACACTGCAGTGCGAACAGCCAACTCAGCTGGATATGGTCATCTGACACAATTCACCAGCCCAGCTGGCCTGAATGGGGCTGAATGCTGAATCAGACCTACTGAGCGCTGGTCCTCACACACGCACACACACCACCCCACTGAACCGCAGCGCATGACCCTCTACCCTCTATGAAGAAGTGCATCGTCAGCTAGTGTGACCCGTGAGAACAAATCGGGTGAGAGGGAGGACAAGGCCCAGTAACATACTGCACAATGCTGCAACTCTCATTCACCGCAACAGTGTGAATTCTCAGGTGTTTACACACTAAACAAAGCTATATTTGCCTCGATTATACTTTCAGATGAAGGGCTTTAGGTTGTGTTAGCTTTGTCAGGAAGCCTAAGTGCATACAAATCAGTAGCATCTTCCAGTTTCACCAGTTTGCTTGTAGGTGGTGATATAGAAGACATTAAGTAATACTTCATTTTGGGCAGCTTGACCTAACTAAATGTTACCTACACATTGACTGTTCATCAGTGTACACTGACCCTGGTCCTGATCTTACTTTAACCTTGACCTTAACCTTAAAGCCAAAAATAGAGACTTACATCCAATATGTCATATCAGAGTTTTACAGCCTATTTTTTGTCTTGCTTTATTAATGCTTCTGTCTTTCAGGCCTCTCATGCTGGATGATGGCTCCTCCACTCCTCCCGCTTCCAAATTCAGTCACAGTCACTCCATGGAGCCAATGCAGGAGCCCTTCTATATCCAGTCGGTAAGGAAAAGATGAAGACCTGTAATATTTCCTTTTTAGGACATTAGTGCATCCCTTGAGAAATTGCTAAATATGTGAGTTAATCTCTTCAAGTGTCATTTAGATGTACTACTGATTACAAAATCTGTCCAGGCTTATTTGACAGTAGAGAAATAAAGAGGTGAAAAAATGACACACACGCTAAAGATTTTTACTACAATACCTACACACTAAACTCTCTCTCAATCTCAGCCATCCACAGAGGCAGCCTCATGTTCCACTAGCAGCACAATAACAGGTGGACCAATAATCTCAGACGTCACTGAGATGTCACAGCCCAGTGCCATGGCTATGCAAATGCAAGCAGATGAGTCGAGGTGTGTATATATAGCTCAGTTTTTGAATTGAATCTTAAATGCTTAAAAACTTGAAGTACATGTGCAATCGAGTCATTTCACACCGAATCCCTGGCATGTCACGCCCTGGATTTCCATGAAAACTTCAAGCAAAAACCATTTTATTCATGCAAGCACTAAGAATTTCAAAACCCTGCTCCAAATAGTATTTCCATTATGCAATGCAATATTCCCACAAGAGGTACATTTTTTGAAGATATGGATTTATCTAATTTATGTCAGGGCAATACAGTCTGCCATGGAAGATCTCAACAAAATATTAAATAACATTTCAGTCAGTTTTCAAAATATCATTGCATTTTTTAAAAAAGGTTTAAGTTTTAAAGGCTTCAAAAGAAAGAATATTATGAGCTGTTAAGATCCTGTTGGTCAGAAAGTGCAATCCCTGGACAGATGTTAGGCATCTGTGCTGGAGGGCTTCAGCATTCTACTACAAAAAATTAATCTCTGCAAGGAAATGCTTTGACATCCCTGTCCATGAGGGCTCAAATTGCAATGCAAATCTTTCCATTCCTACATTGTACTAAATGAACACTCCAAACCTGATTATTGTAAACCTATGATGTTGTGATGCATCAGGGAGAAGTGTCTGATGCTGATTAAGGAGGAGCCTGTGAGTCCAGGTGTGCGTGGGCGGGGTGAGGGTGTGCCACTCGGCTCTTGTGAAGTGTGTGCCGAACCCCCCGTCCTCCCTGTAGCCATGGTGCAGTCCGTCCTGGAGGGCCGAGGATCAGGCTCTGGCGAGAGAAGGGCCAAGAGGACCATGACGGACAGGTCAGAGCACTGTGGCCTAACTGCTTTTCTGGAAGACCATGCCACAGCAGAGAGTAGTGAATAGATACATTTGATTAGAATTCCTTAAAATCTGTAAAGAGCTGCTTGAACTTCATACTAATTACTCTTAGTCTTGTATAAATTACTACAAAACTAATAAGTGAGCTATGTTATTACTATGAAAGTGTCGAGCTGAAGTGTAAAGTGCATAAGGTTTAAATGGTTAATTGTTATCTAATACCACTGGTATGTGTTTGTGATAGGCCAGAGATGTCTGATGCTGTGGAAAATGTGGACATGAGTCTGGAGGAACTACAGCTCCTGTTGAGGAGCCACCAGCAGAGTATGGAGCCCAGCACTGCTGCTATGGATGTATGTATGATAGATACACTCATATACACACTCACATACAAAGTAACACTCACACAGGTTTGCTGTAAGGCACTTTGCTTTATAGTGATTGTAATAGAGGGGTCCCAAATGGTGCCACTGTTTAGGCATTAGCCCTTTCGTGAGTCACTGCTGATGCTGTCTGTGGCTGTGAGTCCAAGAAAGCATAATTGGCCCTGCTCTTTCTGGGTAGGTAAGATGACAGTCGTCTTCTCCCATTACCCTATGATTTGCTAGCTCACATTTGCAACTGTTAGCAGACATAACAGCATACTCTTCTCCTGGGTTGAGCTTTAGGAAAAGATCTCATAATGCTTCACATGACTTAGAGGAAGCAAGTGTTTGCCTTCACCATTGAAGTCTGGTAGCATTGTGTGATGGGAAGATCTAGCTAGAGCATGGAAAATTGGGTATAAAAAATAAATATTAAAAAATATATCTATAACAAATCTGTATAAAAATAGTCTTCTTTTTTAAGCAGGTAATTATATACATATGATATAAATTGGAACACCATAATCAGATAATAACCTTTGCTCTCTCACAGCCATTCACTTTTAGTTTGCCTGTGAACGAGTGGAACTTCACAGATATGGACCCAAATCTGAAATCGGTGAGTGGCTTAGTCAACTTTACATCATTTCCGAAGCATAGACCGTCACATCTGAAGAGACCATAATGCACTGTGAAGAGCTTTGAATGCAAACATATAGTACAAATCAAATGTGCAGACACACATACTTACTGAGATTTACTGGGTTTTACTGTTTCCCAAGTCATTAACACTATAAACCACACTGCAATTAGAAAAACTGACTTACTGCAAGATTTATTTAGCAGATTGATCTACCAGAGCAATTTAGATTCCATGTAATTTATCTGAGGGTGTACATTTTTCAGTTTCAGTCAGAATATATGTATTCCTACATTTCTATCATATCAAACTTTTTGAGCTATACCATGAGCTGAAATTGCTACACAACTAAGCATCCATTTCACAGACCTTTCTCTTTCTTCCAATCAATACTGTCCTGAATATGGCTAGTTATGACCAGATAAATAGCAATGCCATCACCATTTTGAAAACCTAGTTTAGCTGCAAATCTTGCATGCAGAAATTAAGACTTTATATGTTTGACACAAATATATACAGTGGGTACGGAAAGTATTCAGACCCCCTTCAATTTTTCACTCTTTGTCACATTGCAGCCATTTGCTAAAATCATTTAAATTTTTTCCCTTCATTAATGTACACACAGCACCCTATATTGACAGACAATATATTGAGATTGTTGCAGATTTATAAAAAAAAACAAAACTGAAATATCACATGGTCCTAAGTATTCAGACCCGTTGCTGTGACACTCATATTTAACTCAGGTGCTTCTATTTCTTCTGATCATCCTTGAGATCACCTTCATTTGAGTCCA
>JBBPDA010000021.1:766873-778674 GCA_037974385.1 Arnoldichthys spilopterus | reverse complement strand
TTTTATAACTAAGAGAAATGTGTTGGACTCTTTGTGGCACTCCCTTCAGTGTTGCCCTGTGCAGCTCTAATGCTTGAATGTTTCCTGTGTCTTGGATGTCGCCTTGGATAAAAGCGTCAGCCAAATGAATAAATGTAAATGTAAAATGTAAACTTAAACAGTATTTTATAAGTATGCACACATTCATACACACATAACTGCCTCAAACCATGCTGAATTGTTAAGTAATCTCAATCAGACTTGCTTATGTGATTTCTGACAGTGTGATACTGACAGTGTGATATCTATACAATATACATTATCTATACAAATGGGCAAAAGAATGTACATTTTGTAAACAATTAAAATGCAGTATCCTGATACATAATTTGTCTAATATTCTGTAAAAAAAATGTTGGCCCCTTTTGAGATCGGCCTATAAGTGAAAAGGTGAAAGGTAACTAATGGTAAACATGCAGTATGATTACATTTGGAGTAGTGCTTCAGGGGGCACATCCGTCATTGGCGGGAGGGGAGGCTATTTGCCCTTGAGTCAGAGAAAGAACTATATCCATCCGTTTCATTTCCGCCCATTTCCCCCACTGTTCTCTGAGGGGAGTCTGCAGGATCCAGCCAGAATTCCGCTCTGTGGCAGCCCAGCTCCTGTGTTATATATGTGTGTGTGTGTGTGTGTGTGTATGTGTGTGTGTGTGTGTGTGTGTGTGTGTGTGCAGTAGTAGAGGGTCAGATAATCTGTGTCATCAGCAGTTTTCAAATGACAAATGGTTTTCTGGAATCACTACAGTTGTGCGAACAAGCACAGTCCATCCACATGGTATAAAAAATGGACACTGAGGTTAGAGAGGTCACTGTGTACTGTAAACAGTCTGAGTACAAACAGTATGTGGTTTAAGTCCTGATACCTATAGTCAGTGACACAGATAAAGTCAATCTTCAGAGGTAGAGCGTGGCCAAACAAAAAAGACAAGAGATGGCCCAGTCACATGATGTTAGTCTAACCACAGCGAGGTGTACAGGCAGTGGAGTCAGGTGACACGGCATACCAAGGGTATAAATATCTCTATGCATCAAGGCCAAATTTCAGGAGCTGCCCCAGTGACACATACACACACAGAGAGTGTGCGTGTGTGGATCTGTCCCAAGGCCACAGCTGAGGTGAGTGGCTCCAGCTCAAAAAAGGCTCTAGTTAGAAGCTGCCAGACACTCAAAGCCTCCAGGCCAAAAACTTATCTTTCACCATAAATATTTAGCGGATTATCTCTTCTAAAGCGTGGACTGTTTTGATTGGCACCAACATTTCTCCTTCACCTGTTTCATCACAATAAATAATCTGCTTCTGTCTGATCCACAGCACACACAGCACCAGTGCAGTCTCTGCCATTTCCACATTCCTATTCCTCACATCTGTACGAGCTCCTGGACGAATGGAGGATCGTTCCTCTGCCATGTTTTTTGAAAAGGCCTTATTTTCCACTTTCCACTTCTTTTTCACATATGACTGTTCTATTTGTTCTATTTTTGAGAAACACATTAAGCAGCATTTCTGTGCATGAAGGGTGCTATATAAATGTTTGGTCATGAAGGTCAGGACATTTCACTAATTTGTCCACTGGGCAGTAGAGTACAGTTACAAATCTGAACCCACGTATAGCTGTACCCAGCCCGAGCACAGGTGTCTTCTACCATATAGCAGAATTGTGAAAGTTAGGCAGGTGTCTCTCAAACGTGTGGGGTCACATGATGAAGGAGATGAGTTTAGCTTTAACAGTAAACACAGTTAACAGCATCAACAATGAAAGAGCATAAAACTGAGCTTGGATTGACCTTTACCTAGTTACTCGGAGAGATACCAGTGATCCTGTCCCATTCTGCTGTCTGGACCAGTCAGACCCATCTTGATACACTTTTTCTGGTTGAAGTTTTTACGTCTTTTACCCCATTCACTCCTACTTAGGAGAGCCCATATAGACAGCCCTATGCTCCACAGAACTGACTGAAAGTCATCATGGCACCACCTGTACACAAGGAACTGCTGCCACCTCTTAAACTGAGATTATTATTATTATTATTATTATTATCATATTCTTTCTTTTCTTTTGGTTCAACCACCCCTTCTAAGACTTGGTTCCTCCCAAGGTTTCAGCTTAGGACTCCCTTTTCCTTGCCTCTGTCACCTCTTGCTTGCACATTAGGGGCTCAGACCCAGATTCTGTAAAGCTGCTTTGTGACAACATTAGTTGTAAAAAGCGCTATAGAAAAAAACTTGACTTGATATTTTACTCATCTGACTCCAGTGAAGCTATATGATAATTCTGGCACACTCGGCAGGTACGGTACAACTCACTTGGCAGTGGAAATGACAAAGTGTTCGATTTGTAACTGTACCATGAGATCTGCCTGATGGTAAATATCATCATCTGCCTGTACCATTGTGTCATTTCACTTGAATTTGAGAAGAGTGGCTCAGGCAATAAAACAGGCTTTAAGATTTACTTCAGTTCTACACTCAGCAGCTCCTGTATTTGGTTTACAGACAACGACTGAGTGCCTAATTTTTCACATATGTGAACCCAATGGTGATCGCTTCTACAAAGTAAAGCTTGGAAGATACTGATCTAAAATCTAAAAGTTACATGTGTGACTGTAAAGAAAATTCCTAAAAGTTAAAAAAACCTCCCCATTAATGTAAAGGGGTCTTGGAAGAACCTTTCAACTGGAAAGGCAGTGGTGGCCTAATGGTTAGGACAGTGCCCTTGGGACCTGAAGATCACAGATTCAAGTCCTGTCCTGGGCACCACTGAGGTACCCTTGACCAAAGAATGCACTTTGAAATGTGGTAGGATCCATTTGAGAAGCATGTTAGTAGGGCATTTGTCTTCTGTGAAAATGTATATTGCTAATTTGAATGCCCCGTCTGAAGAGTGTGCAGGTCCATGCATGTGTTAGGACTACACAGCTAAGGTGTTACAGAACAGACTGCCAATTTAGCCCACAAAGTGTGAGCTAAGTGGTGGCCTAGTGCCCTAATGGTTAGGACATTGCCTAAGGGTCGCAGGATGAAGTCCCGGCCCAGGCATTACTGAGGTACCCTTCCCGCTACAGCACCGTCCTGCTTCACTGCTCCCCAGGCGCTGCTGATAGCTGCCCGCTGTTCCACGTGTGCACATGTGATGGGTTAAATGCAGAGGTTGCATTTCGTTGTGGTACGTGACACAATGTTCACAATGACAAATTTGTGCACAGCAGTGCAGCTCTCCTGAATGAGATGCAGGATGGCTGGACTGAAAGGTAAGTGGCCATGGTTCTATTCCCAGCACACTTGCCTGTTGACAGGACACTGCTTTGGCCCTGGCCCAGTTTGGCTGGCAGGAGTTTCCAGCATCTGCTGAGGGATTGGGGCTTCTATACTCCAGAGAGAGGGGAGAGGGAGCGACAGAGAGACAGAGTGACAGAGAGAGAGAGAGAGAGAGAGAGAGAGAGAGAGAGAGAGAGAGAGAGACGCAGCATTCCAGTGTGGCAGTCCAGGAGTCTGCAGAACAGCTTTCCAACTTCTCACTCTGGCACAAAAACCTCCAGACCACAGAAGCACTAATGTGTCACAGAGACGTTTAGCATAGACTGTTTTGTAAATCTGTTTTGGTTTTTAGGAGCACGAAGCAGAAAATTTGAAGGAGATAAACGACAAGCGAGCCTGTTTATCCCCTCCACATAATGTGCTGAAGTGAATTTAAGTGTTATGCAGTGGAATGCTGGAAAAACACGCAGACATGTGCCCTGCAGACTTGGACGCTTTACAGGTAGTGCTACTGAGCACGTCAACAAAACAGAGAGAGGGTGTTTCCATCTAGTCTGGCACACACGCATGCGCACGCACACACACACACACACACACAAACAGACACACACATACAGACAAACACACACTTCCCACATTCCATCTCATGTATTTCATGCTTGACTCCCTCCATGTGTGTCGCCTTCCACTTTTTGTTTCTCTCCTCAACACGTACCTTCCTTTCCCAAGTCCCTCTATTTTCCACTCATATATCCTCCCTTTCCCACTCAGTCTCGTTCTCTCTTCCCCTCTTGTCTCTTTTCTATCCTTCCTCCGACACCCACCCCTCCATCCACTTTTCTTGTTTCTCATAAGATGGGGAATGCTCTGTGAATGAGGAGTAAATTGCTTGCCCTCTCGGTTCAAATCCAATTCTTTTCCAGCTCCAAAGATGGCAGCCAAACAGATTACACGCTTGGCAAGCAGGGCAAGGGGGGGCATGGGCCAAGACTGATGGCCCACCTCTTTTTCCCGCTCAACAGATCAGACGGCCATTTGCCCATCAAACCCACCCATCATCAATAGAATGGTCCTCGAACTTGGTCACAGAGTTCCTGTTAATTTGCATATTGTGTGTCCAACATGGCTGATCCACCTAATCAGCAACTCTCAGACTGTGTCAGACTATACTGGCAACTTATTGGTTTATGTTGTGTAATTATACAGTCAAGTAAAGATAATATTGCTGGCTGGAAGTCTGTAGTCAGTCAAAGGAATGATGGAATGATCATTGAGGAATGATATATTTTATAGAGGTTTCTGAGTTGAAAAGGGTGAAGCAGATCAGAGAAAACACTGAAATATGCAGGGAACCCAAAGTCCAGAGCTGTGCTAACAAACACATCACAACCCTGAGACCTCTCTAACAGGCTCCACCGACTTCACGTTCTTTCACTTGACTTACTGCTTTCTGTTTGACGTTCCAGTGGTTCAGTCCAAAGGATCTTACATTGACCAAGACATTGGAGCAAACCACTCAAACTTCTTCAGTCAGCAGCCTATGAGTCTCAAGGACCTTCATCTTCACCAGCAGAACTATTTCAGAACTGTTTATTGATCGGCTTTGCTGTCAATGACAACGTGTAAAATGACAAAGATCATTTTAAAAACTGGGATCTTCAGTTCCCCCACAGCCTTACTTTTAAAAGGTTCCTGAATGCAGAATACAGGCCCAGTTGAGAACAGCTCAACTATAGAAAAGGCTCAGCATCATGACCAGCAATTATAATGTATAATGATACAAATATATAATAATGTTAAAATTCCTTATTAGATGCTTTGTTTTTGACAGTTATCTATTAAATTCACCTAAACCTTTACCTAACTCTTAACCTAACTCTCCAGCCATAAACGTAACCTCAACCATAAAACTTTGAACCCAAATATTATAACAGAATCTAACCCAAATCCAGTAAAACGTATATGTAAATATATACACATTTAAATAACTACAGCATCAACAGACACGTTACATTTGCTTCCCTAGGACATAAAGTTACATTAAACCATTAAAGTCAAACTATTTTGAAAAGTTAAATGCGATTTAAAAATAAAATAAGTAAGAAGTAAAAGTGAATGAGAGTAAAAATTATTTTAAAATACATATATATTTAATTTATTACATTTAAAAAGTGTGAGCAACCTGATGACAAAGTACTGTTGACTCATAGTGAGAGGTCCTGTGCTTGATTGCTGGCAGTGTTGCCTGAGTCTGAGGGGACTTTGCATGTTCTCCTCATGCTTGCTGGGGGTTTAGGTTTGATTATATGAAAGACATGTTTGTCAGGTAAACTGGAGATGCTGGTAGACCATTGGTGTGTGCACGAGTAAATATATTGACATATATTTTTACTAACAATGTATTTCTCTGGGGAATTTTGAGTATTTACATGAACAGAACCATCAGAACAAAGTGTGACCTACATTCCAATTAGAAACACATGGTTAACTACCACAGGGCAATCTACTTTTGGGATGGTTTGCAATCTGTTGGTCCTCTTTGTTCACTGCATGCACTACTAGTGATCCATTATCCTGAAGAAGTGGACAATGGGGCCTCCTCATGGTCCCTTAATTACAGACTCTTATAAGTAGTGCTTTTACCTCAAACCCATAATTTCAGGAAAGCTACCAGCCATCTGTGTTGGTGGCGAAACTGGAGAAACATGTCTTGAACCCCGACACCTATCACTTCACAAAACATAATGCCATCTGTGAAGTGATAGGTGATGTGCCATCTGTGTCAGGGACACACTTTGTTATGCAGACATGCTTCTTCCAACAAACATCTGGGAGGTACGCTATGGGTATCCACGTGTTCACAGACTTGTGTGCACAGACCCCTGACCTGTGTCCCGAACCCACATTTCAGCTTTCCCAATTACAAGGGTTCACACCAACACTGGTTCTTGATCAAAGTAAATGGCACAGTTCTACAAATGGCAGTCTGAGATGGGTTTCCTACAGGCTGCAAGCTGCCTAAAAGCCATGCCTTCGCTTTGTGCCTGCAGGCTCCTGACGTCTGCACTTTTAAAGGGCATCTTTTCCAAAGCCACGGCTTTCTGCACAGCATTTGGTTCCAAATGTACAGTAATCTGCCACTTTCTCCTTTTACGGGCGTGTAACATCGGATCATAAAACCCCTCTGCCCACAGACTGGAATGAAATACAGCTGCACGTCTGAGCCTGAGAGGACATACATGAGACGATGAATATATGAGCATAAAATGGCCGCTAAAAAGGATTAATGTTTACTGATGAGTTTAGTTGTGGTGAGCGCAGAGGCAGCTCGGAGACAACACCGGCCCTGTGTGGACTCGTGTGGAGATGAGCTTGTGCAGAGCAGAACAAAAATGCCTTGTCAAAGCCAAGAGGACAAGACTATGGTCAGCACATTCCACACACTCTGACTGCGAGTGCACATGTACATGTGTGCAGGAATAAATAAGCATTTAACAGAGGAAGGCACCACTGAACAACAACACTGGAGCCATAAGATTACTATACCTAGAGCCGGGACAATAAACGATTTTGAAAAATTAGTAAATACATTTTAAATAATAATGAATATTGATTTATAAAAATTGAAACTACATCTGTTTTACAGCAAGGTAAGGTATATTAATATTAACATTATATATAAGGTATATATAAGGTATATTATTTCAATTTGTGCCAGATAGGAAATGCTACAGCCCGCTCCAAAGTTCACACTTAAGTGCCACATCTTTGTAGGAAGGGCAATTGCTGATATTCTCACAATGATCTTCTCTATCTAATATTTCTGAAACAACATGTAAGAAAGTGTGGGATATACACAACCCAATACCTCTTTGACGTGCAAGGTTGCATACAGTACATTTAGTGTGGTTTGAATGTTTGCATGTGTTGTTGCATGTTTGAGAAATTGGACACCTGGACACTTACTGGAAAGCTCATAAACAAGCAAACCAGTACAAAAAAGCTAATTTTGGCCAAAAAAAAAAAAAAAAGGTGTAAATGTGACTGCTCACCAAATGACACTTTTAGGCTTGTGAATTTGTAGTGTGTTAGCTGAGTATACAAGCTCTAATCTCCCATCTCCCACAGAGGCACAGGAAGCAAAGGTCCAGCTTCTGCCACCACCGCATGAGGCCTAAAGGTGTGTGATATCGTGCGAACAATCGGAAAAGCCCATCGTCCCGAATCAATTTTCTGTCAAATGGAGCTCCTTTTGTTGCCCATAAATGACTTGCTTTCACCCCGGCAGTGGTGGTAATAAGGCGCGGAGTCCTTCCATTATCCTGCGGCTTAATCCTGGGGCTGGCACTGGAAAGGCCACCAGCCGTGGAAAGGTCGCACCGCTGGCGGGGAGAGAGCCAGCTTTGGGATAAAGTTGCACTAACGCTAATACGTCAGCACTGATGAGAGAGAGGGGACAATCCCCCCGAAAAGGTCAGCCTGTGGCAGCTGTATGAAATGGAGTCTCTATCCTCAAAACAAATCACATTCGCTCACTTTCGCAGCCTGGCTGGCTTGGTGTAGCTCGCTCTCTCACGCGTTGCATTTTGGCATTCACCAATCTCCCTCACCCAAAAACAGACACACACACACACACACACACACACACACACACACACACAGAGTTTGTAAATCCCCAATCACACCTCTACACAGTTCCACCATAGAAAAGGTCAACAAGGGGAAGAAAACATTGACAGGCTCTGAATAAGACGTTTCCAAGACCGAGGTGTTGCACTTCACACGTGTGTGAGTGCGTAGTGCGTAAGGTGGTGATGGAGGTCAAACTGAATCAAAGAGGCCAAGGACACCCCCCCCCCCTTCCACAATCTATTCCCAGGTAGGCAGAAATAAATTACATTAATTATGCATGACTCCCATGGTTTATCAGAAGCCAGTCAATTATGACTACACCGCAACCTTACAAACCATTCAAACAAACCTATCTCAACTTACACTCTGCGTGGCTTAAGCAAAAACATTTGCCTTTATCGCAGCGAGCGTGTTCACTGTATGAAATAAAGCTCAGGAATGTTCCTTTTTATCTGTAGTAATCCATCAGTTATGAAATTGAATGGTGCCGGGCTGACACATACATTATGCATAGTGCTGCTTTAATTTGGGCTGCGTAATGTGGGGAGGAGCGGTTAACCTTCACACGGATTAGCAGGTCCTCAAACAGTGGCGAACACACACTACAGCTGCTTCACACCGCTACAGCACCAATTACGCATAACAAATTAGAAAGACGCACACGCACACACACACACACACACACACACCTTTATCTACACGTATGCACATATACATCAGCTACACAAATAAACATAAAACATTAAACATTTTCATGTCCTTCCTTTCATATGTTCATGTACACAGCACACACACACACTCCCCTGCTGTGTCAAGCTGATTGGAGAGAAGCTCTGCTCTCTCAGGTACTTAATGAAGACACACACACTTGCTAGCTCATTAAAACACAGGCGGATGATGTCACTTTCATGCCCTCTGGAGCATTTCAGCACAGCTAGTCATTAATTTACTTCATTTCACAAACATTCGCTCATTTCTGAGGCGACGAGGTGCTGAGTGACATACTCAAAAGTACACACACTTGAAGAGTCTGAAGGCGGATACCAATACCAAATAAAGTTCATTCATATAGAGTCCAGTCCAAAAATGATCCTTTCATGGACATTTCATCAACTTTTCCAAATGTCTGCATTAGCCAATGAATATGGTGTAAGCAATAGTAATTCAGTTGTTTGATGTGACGTTTCATTCTACAGAAATGCCAGAAATGTTTAGTGATGGTGCTGATTACCCATAACATTAACGCCACCTGCCAAATATTGTGCAATATTGTCCTTCATGCCACCAGTACAGCTGACCGTGGTGCATTGTGGGTTCTAAAACATTTTAGTCATAGCCAGCATTCACTTAAGGTGCAACAGCATCTCTTCTGTGCAATTGGACCTGTCAGGGTAGTCTTTGTGCTATCACTGATTTGTACATTCATCAATGAGCCTTGGGCACTCATGACCCTCTCGCCAGTTTACTAGTTGTTCTTCCGTGGATCACTATTGTTAGGTACTAACTACTGAAAACCTGGAACACTTCACAAGATGGAGATGCTCTGGCTCAGTTATCTAGCCATCACAATAAGGCCCTTGTCAAAGTGGCTCAGAACTCTCACCCATTTTTCCTGCTTCCAGCACACCAACTTTAAGAAATGGTTCACTTGCTGTCCAACATACAACACTGCAGCCCACCCATGGACAGGTGTAACTGTAAAGACCTAGGATAATCAATGTTTTCCCCTGTCAGTGGTTGTGGCTGATTGGTGTGGTAGCAACCAGGCGTCTGGACTATTTAGTGCTTTGAAGAGCTACCTAATAGAAAGTTGTTAAAAGAAATGTTTTTTTTAGGCTCTATGTGCAGCCAATTGAGGGTGTAGTCTGCTTTGCGTTTTTCATTTTCTCGTTTGCATTTTCCTCTTTCACAGCTGATGCTAACTCAAAATGCTCAATCAGCCAAAATGGCAGGGACAAGAGCCGACTAGCAACAAAGGTGCAGGACACACCGCACAAACTATATTCGACAGTCAGTTTCCAACGCCCACAATCACAATGGTGTACTGTGCCAGGGCCCTAAAACATTTTAATCATACATATTGGAAAACACTAAATAAATTAATTTACAATAAATTAGTTAAATTAAATAAAATGATTTAAGTTGAATTCATCCCCAGAGAAAATCTCACTATTATTTTTCTTTTTTACTTTTACAGGTTTCAATCACTTCTATCGTAAATAAAAAATTCCAAGAATTCCATTGTTTCTCTGCAACGCGCCATTTTACATCAGCCACTCAAGACATTTATGTTTTTCATTATACATTTCAATAACTTAATTATGCAAAAAAATAAGTATTGGTGAAAGAATCTTTAAGACTCACTGGCCTTTATGAAAATACACTGACACGAAAGACAAAATACAAAGGTGCGGATCCTAAAATCTCAGCCAATACCACACTTGTGTTTATAAGCGGAGGAGATTTACAGTTTACTACACTGCAAAGTCAGGTCATTAAGATTTACAGTCTTGTTTTGTCATGTTTTTGTCATTGCTTGACATTGACACTAATGGAAAAAGTCAGGTGCAGAACTGTCAGTAAGGAATATAAATCTAATGTAAAAGCAATCCATTATGAATGTAATAACATACATACGTAATTAATTATATAAGTATATTTAAATTATGTTAATAATGTGGCGCTACAGCAAGACTAGCTTCTAAGAGAACTTTCTTTAATAAAGGTCACCGAGCATGCCCTGATTGTGCCTTAGCCAAGCACAAAAGAGGCCTACCACTGCGAGTCAGGTTTGAATCCTGGCTGAATAATGAGCTGTCCAGGGGCAGCCATTATCAGCTGCATTCTCATTTAACAGGGAAGGATCACAGGGAGTGTGATGTAATTTAGCAATGCCAAAGAATGACCCATAGACTTGGGAACGTGCCGTCTCCTCAGAAAATCAATTCCTAAGAACACTGGACCAGCATGAGTTGCATAAGGCAGCTGACCATGATATATAAAAGGAGATAAAGAGAAAACGAGGGGAAAACTGCAGACGCATTTCGGTGTTTTGCGTCTTCAGGAGCGGATGCGGTCATGTCTCCTCTCTCCTGTCCAATTCATTTATTCCTTCATCTTCCCTCTTTCAATCCAGCCAACTGAAGACAATAAACATTGAAGCTTTAAAATAAAGCTACATTAAGATTAGTCTTGCTGTTCAGCTCTGATTGTTTATAAGTGACCCATATGTTTCTGAGACCCAGGATTGGTGGTCAAAAATACTGACATACTGACACGTATCAACATTTTGAAAAACTACAACACTCCTGTAATATCCATAATATTCATATTAAACCTGCTTGCACTTTCTTTTAATCACAAATAAACTTCTATACTGCAGTGCAGTTGAGGAGCGCTGTGCCCCAAACTGAATAGCAACACACTAATTATGTAAAAGATTTATGTAAAAAATTGTTAACAACATTTACAGTGTAAACAAAGCCTAAGTGAGCCAAATCTGTCTTAATATGAACAAACCCTGACGACCTGCATGTACACATCCTAATTCATCATGTCATGTGAATCACGAACAACAACAAACAAGCAAACTAGCAGCATAAGCCTTTATCATAAAGATCATAAACACTGGAGGGAGAAGGTGAAAAAATGCGAGATGCTTTGCTGCTTTGTGGCGTGATATGCAAATGCACAGTAAAAAAAAAACCACATGACTTCCAGCATCACCACTGAGGACACACGACCACAAATCAGTTAAAATATCTGTGTGAAAGAGGATCTGAATTTAACAGGTTAGGCTTACAAGCACTTGGCACATGTATCTACTACTGTAGTTCTCTCCTTAGTAGTATACGAACTTGGCATATGGAATTTC
>JBBPDA010000021.1:746017-761558 GCA_037974385.1 Arnoldichthys spilopterus | reverse complement strand
TAATACAGATGTGTGTGCGCACTGATATAGTGAGTACTACAGTAGTACAGTAATACAGATGTGTGTGTGCACTGATATAGTGAGTACTACAGTAGTACAGTAATACAGATGTGTGTGCGCACTGATATAGTGAGTACTACAGTAGTACAGTAATACAGATGTGTGTGTGCACTGATACAGTGGGTACTACAGTAGTACAGTAATACAGATGTGTGTGTGCACTGATACAGTGGGTACTACAGTAGTACAGCAATACAGATGTGTGTGTGCACTGATACAGTGGGTACTACAGTAGTACAGTAATACAGATGTGTGTTGTCCGACACGGTGAAATGCTGCACGCGCTGGATAAACTCTTGAGCAACGTCACTGACACTTCTTCCGCTGACAGCGATGAGTTTATGAAAAGACGAGAACATTTGGTCGTTTTGCTTACCGGCACAGACATCTTGCGGTCTCTCTCAGTCCAGTGCAGCTCGCTGGAGACTGTAACCGACCGGGATGCTTTCCTCTACGCCTTCAGACAGAGAAATGTATGTTCAGCAGGTCTTCCGTCAGTGTCGGTCTACTCCATGCTTCCCGCAGGGCTGTCTCGTGTAACGGCGGGAGTGTGAGCTGAGGTATACGTCAGAAATATTTTCCAACCCAACCGGCACAGTCCACCTCATACGCGGAGGTTTCTGACAGCCCAGTGGAGCAATGCCCTTCCAGTGTCCCTTTATGCGCTGGTCCGCTCGTTGAAAACACTGCGAGCAACACGGGCTGCCGGGACTGACCGTTTAGCTTCGGGGCTGGTTCACGCGCGCACTCTGCGAGGCTGTCTGTACTGCGGCTGCTGTGGAGTTGCAGCTCGTCAGCATGATGCAGAGCAGCGAGTCAGGGTCGGTCTCTCTCTCTCTCTCTCTCTCTCTCTCTCTCTCTCTTTCTCTCTCTCTCTCTCTCTTTCCACATTGCGTTTAAAGGGACAGGCTCTCGCTAAAAGAAGTGTGTTTGTTTTGAATATTATTTTCTCTATAACCTTTATCCGACGTCCCAATCTGCAAAAAATCCTTTCAGGGAGGTAGCGCCACCCCCAAACCCTCTAAACCAAGTATTTAGTATGCATAAATTATATTAAAAAATATATTTGCAAGCATTTTTTTCTTTTAAAAATTAAGCCAGTCTGGCCTCATCACGAAACATTAACAGACTAGCTCTTCACTAGCTCTCCAGGTAGTTTAAGTAACGCTGGCTAACGCACCTTAACAAGACTGAACTGAGTGTCAAATAAACACAGAGAGAGAGAGGTCGACTGTAAAGTAAGTCCACAGAGAAAACGTATAGATCTGTTTAGCACAAGCAGAGACACAGTCAGGATGCTCACTCATTACCTCTCTTGCTCCCTCATTCACTCTCAGAAAAGTAATGTCCAGGATATAGTGTATCATTTGCAAGATTCCGGGAAACGCCGAACACTCCCGGAACCTCCAGGAGAGGTGGGACATCAAGCATGCATGTTTGTAGAAGTGATGCCATGCTGCTGGATGGGTAATCATATTGCCCCCAATGTTAGAGGAAATATCGTTGTATCAGTAATAAAAAGGTGAAGCCACATGACACTGTTTAAGAGAAAAAGAAGACGAACAGAAGAAGATTTTATGGCTTTTGGGTTGTGTGTGAATAATTAAATGAAGTTTTCTTTTCAGTCCAAGGTGACCACTGTTGTGCAAGATACGAATAATCAGTAGTTGGTTACAGTTATTATTTTAAAAGTAATTCAGTTATTTAACTAATTACTGCATATAAAAAAAATAATTACATACTAATAGAAGCAAGTTTTGCATTGATTCTAAATGTCAGTTTCCTTGTCTACACTGTTAAATCGAGACAAAAAAAAGAAGCAGAACTATCACAGCTGCATGTTATGGGCTGCTGCAATGAATGTGCTGCATGATGGACAGCAGTCACAAAACATCATGATCACTTCAAGATAAATAAGTTATTAATTTAACAACAATCATGTGGTAATGATGGCAGATACATCACATCCATACTCGGCCAAAGAGACCGGGATTTGCACTCTGAGCTATCTAAAAAGCTTTGTTTGGAAAAATTCTTTGGATTTTGATCAGCAGAGGGCAAAACTGTGGAACCTCTTATGGAAATGAAGCAGAAATATAGATATTTGAATGGTTTGAACTTCTGCTTTGTTAGAAGGAACACAATGACCTATTTTCATAATGCTATTGTTCTTTAAAATTTTCATGCAAGACAAAAGTAAAAAGCCCTTTTAAATGTTAATAATTGTAATTGTTATTTAAGTTGAAAGGGGAATTTTTTACATTACTCAATACCACCAAAATAACATGTGGTAATTGTTGCAAAAGCACATTATTTGCAGTATTGGTGGTGACTATAGAGAACCTGCATCCTATAGAGTTTTCTTTCAACTATGACTGAACACTTATCGACATCATCAATCCACATAATTAGGTGGGTCTGTTAGTTGCAGTTGGAGTGGAATTTTGCAGGATATGAGATCTTCAGAAGCAGTGGGGACTGGTGAGTGTACTAAAATCACTGAATTCTTAATCAAGGCATTGGTTCCTAGCTCTGGTTCTGGAGCCCAAATTTACAGCCAGATAATACAAACCCTACTTCCATAAAGGATGGAATATTTTAAGTTAGTCATAAAATAAAACGTTACTAATTAAACTACTGAAAATCTTTCATTTGTTTTTTTGTCAGTTGAATAAAGATTCATGTGAATTATCATATCACAGATTTTTGTTTTTATTGCATATTGGAAAATACCCCCAACATTTCTGGAGATGGGGTTTGTAAATGAGTCTTTTCTTGGTTGAAGTGGGTGTGTTAGAACTGGAAAAAAGAAGCTAAAGATTAAGGTATGTGAGACAGTTCAGCTCAGCTAATTCCCAGATTCTGTGTTCTACATCTCAGTCATTTATTTTAGTGTTCAGACTGAAAAAAATATAAACCAGCGAATGAGATGAGGTCATTCCGATGGTTGGTAGTTGTCAACAGTTGAGCACTTAATTTAATGAGAGCCTCAGTGTTATGATCTCAGCCTGACAGGATGGGATGTATAATATTTCTCAACATCACATCAAGCAGAGGTGAAAGCTGTTCAGTGCGATCAATAGAAGGGCTACTATTTCGTCTGAGCTGAAAGGCTACTCTTTAATTTACTACAGATATTTTCACAGTCCATCTCCGGAGGATGTTTCACTCAGTTAGCTACATAACCTAAGCCAAAAGTGAGGATCATCTTATCTCATAATGCTCTGAATCAGTGTTTCCAAAACCACGTCCTGAGGGTACATTGCCCTATACATTTGAGTGTTTTCACCATCCCCTAGATATATGATCTGAATAAGCAGTGTGTTACCAACCCCTTACTAATTTTAAGTAGGTGTGTTAAGGCGGGAACATACTAAAATTTGGCTTAACATTCCTGACTAACTAAAACATTAAACCTCTCTGGTAATTAATTGGTAATAAATAAGATTAATAAATGTATTAAATTATAGTTTAGTTCAGAATAGCTCAGAAGGGAAGTTTGAGTTCTGTAATCACTATTCTTTTGTGGCCTTCACTAAGAAAATGAGTTTCATTCTGCTGTTAAGGTGGTGGAGAAAATGCCCAGCTTCCCTATAGCAAAAAGAACAGAGGAGTTGTGTTTCTGTTAGCAGTGTGTAGCTGGGGACTATTACACTCATAGGCATTGTGCCCAAGGTAAGGACAGAAGCAGCCTTGAGCACTGTAAACGCCTTTTAATTACACAGTCACCCAGGGTGCAGAAGATCAAGGATACAATCCTGACCTTCAAATGTGTGTAGCACATCTCTTCGTGCTGTAATCAGCCTGTTGTATAGTGTGTGTAAGGAAAAGACAGACCTTTGAGAAAAGTGAAGTGATGTTTTAGCATGCTCAGAGGATAGAACAGACCTCACCTTCCTCTTACTTTTATTCAAGCAGTGCAGAACTTCTGAACAGTTTTGTTACATTTAGGTTAGAACAAAAACCCACAGTTCAGATCCCCACGGTGTAGAGCAGGGGAGCATAGAGGGCCAGTGTCCAGCAAGGTCTTGTTGTTTCTCTGCTAAAATACATCTATTTCAACTGCACACAGGCCCTCCAAGTCCACGTTGTGCACCCCCTGGTGTAGAGCAAAGGAGTTTGTACTTTATTCATGAGACTCTTTAGATAAAAGAAGATATACAGTGTGCGATGGAACATAAACTGAGTGTTTCCCATATACTGCTCAGTATTTCTAAACCTGGGTCTCGTGATTTAAGATTTCTCATTGCGTGATTTAACATAAAGTGCTGCACACCAATATCACATATCACCATATAATAAAATGGACTTTTTTAAAACTCCCACACACACAGTGTCAAACTCAAAGCTCTAACAGTGTGCAGATCATTTTGTGTTATATTAAAAGGTAAAATAACATTGCTACCACAAAACTTACCTGTTAAGATATTTTTGATTACTTTTATGTAAACAATTATGGAAATTGTTCACTCTTTTAACATATATGGGCAATTGTGGCCTACTGGTTAGCCCTTGTGAACAAAAGGTCACAGGTTCAAGTACCAACCTGTGTACCACTAAGGTACCCTTGAGCAAGGGACCGTCCCACTACATCGCTCTCGGGTGCTTTACATAGCTGCCTGCATGTGTGAACATGTTATGGGTTTAGTGTAGAGGTCACATTTCTTTGTGGTTCACTTTGTGTGATTGAGTGTGTTCACAGTGACAAGCCACTTCATTTCATATTTAAACATTGCCTTTCTGTAGGTGATATTTTCATGGGGTTGAACAATTTACATGGAAGCTAGCAAAACTGTTTAGGTTTTGGTGGTGGGACGGGCACACTTTACTAGGCACAAAGGAAGTCTTAGACTAAAAACATTGGAGCAAAGGGACCAGATCCCCAACTGCAGCCCGGCTTATGTTTTGGGGCAAACTCAGTTTGAAAGTTTGAGAATCACTAGTGTAATCCACCTTCACTTAAAATGTTCTTGCAGCTGACTCATACTCCTCCTGCTTGACCAGAATCAGGGAATTAGTCTGGAAAACATAAAACTGTGCAATCAAGGTGGACTACAGGACTGGAATTGAGAAAAACTGGACTGGATCCCTTTCAAGACAATTTGCTTTTCTAGTGCATCTTTAAACAACAAGGGTCATTTTGTCCTGCGACTTCAGCCCAGATGCCAGAGTTGTGGACATCTGAAGAGCCTTGTATCCAGACAGAGCTGGAAGGGTTAATGGCATTTGGAACATTTTACCCTGCTGTTATTTTTGTCCCTCTTTACCGCGATTGTTTATAATTATCCTCTCAACAGCGGTGCCTATTTGTAAATGCCCTGGCATAGTTTGAAGCCCTGCACTTGGTGAGGGACAGTTAAAAATGCCTGGAGGTGAAGTTTATTCCAAATATACATCAGGCATTCCAGCTGTCTACCTCTGGCTCCATAAGGCTGCCATGTGAATCATTTCCATGTGAATTAACTGTAGAAAACAGTTCTTGCCAAAGCAAATTATAACTGTGTTGATGGAATAGTTTTTATGGGACATGGACATAATGTTCACATTTAAATCACATACATTAAATCCATAGGTTCAGCATGAATCCATAGGTTCACTGCAGGCAGGGGCATGATTTCACTCGACTGGCACTATTGATTTCTGCCTCTTCCGTCAAACTTACCATACACAGAGTGCATGCAAAGAAGGCTGAATCTTGTGTTACACACATAAAAACTAGCAGCCCTTCACAGTTCATTCATGTTCTTTCACAAGAAACCCCTGCTTTTTCTTCAGCCATGATGCTGCTTCACAGAGCAGAAGGAAAAGGGAAACAGTTAGAAACATGAAAATGGGAAGGAAAGGGAAAAGATATTTTTAAAAAAGAGGATTGGCTTTTAGAAAGGAACGTGACTACTGGAAATCAAGAGTAAAGTCCATGCCTAAAGAAGAGTAGGAGGTGAGAGTATGAGATGGAGAGAGATGGAAAGGCAGAGGGAGACAGAGAGAAACACGTGTGCAATAACTAGAGTGGGTGTGCACAAAATGTCTACTAGTACTACCAGTGTGTGAGTGTGTGTGTGTGTGTGTGTGTGTGTGTGTGTGTGTGTGTGCAGCACTAGAGTCCAGATCGCATTTGCCTGTTGGGGGTCCATTCTCAGTGGCAGCTGGGGGGCAAAGTGGAGCCTGGAGGACAGTGATGTAGTGGAGGAATGAAGTCTGTAGTACACTCCTCTCTACCTGCAGCGCTGCTCTACACACACCTGCTGTAGGAGAACAAGAACAGCTTGCAACACACACATGTGCACACACACACGCACACATCTACACACACAGGGAAGAAAAAACACACTCTCTGCTCCTGCATGTGGAGAGGAGGGAGAGGAAGGGGGTCTGTAATTACATAAAGAGATGAACCGTGGAAGCTCCTCTGACTGGGTCTTCAGTGGAAATGGAAGTAAACAAATGTAGCTGTAGAGCACTAAGGGGGAACACAGAGGAGGTGAAAGGATGAACATGCTGATGAAACATGCCCTGATAACACACAGGGAGAAAATAAAACTAGGAAAAAACAAAATGAACCTCAAACTTCGAAGCGGGGGGTGGGGTGGGGGGGGGGGAGATTTGGGTTGTAGTTTACAGATGAAAATGTTTGGTAAGAACATTTTTAGAAATCTAATTCTCCTACACAAGGATTTAACTGGAATGACTTTTCATAGGATTTGTTTACTTTTTTTTTTTATACATGTATTAATTACAGATATTTAAACAATGGAACATTCAAAATAAATACTGAAACTACACAACAAATGCTACGTTTAGATGATTTCAAATATGTCTGAAAACAAACAAGAGGAAAATTACAGATAAATAATATACTTTATTTTTTTGTAAAGTTATCTTCCTCAAGATGTAAAATTCACGTATGAAGTATATTATGGACATTTATTGTATAATTGTATTGTATCATTGTGGGCAGTGGTGGCCTAGTGATTAGGACCTTGTCTTTGTGAACTAAAGGTTGCAGGCTCAAGTCGCGGCCCAGGCACCACTGAGGTACCCTTGAGCGAGGTACCGTCTCACTACACTGCTCCCTGGGTGCTGCGGACAGCTGCCTGCTGAATCACGTGTGCATGTGTGATGGGCTAAATGCAGAGGTAACATTTCATCACATTTCATTGTGGTGCTGGACAAATAAGTCACTTTCACTAATAGCCAGGCATTATACTATTATCTGCAGCTCTGTTCATATCATCATCATCTCAAATTTTCTGTCACAGCTTTTACTAATTATTTGTACTAATATAAACATGGTTAATTTTTATGAAGTTGAGTAGAAATAATATCAGAGATACATATCAGAAACAATATCAGAATCATTATCTACATTTTGTCTGTCCCCATTCTGCTATTATAATATGCTCAAGCATATTTCTGCTCAGTTTACATTTTGGAATTTACCAAAGTGTGTAATGATTTCAGCATATTAAAGATTAAAAATTTAGCAAAACCAGCTTACTGAAATTTAAAACTGCATCGCCATTAAACTTCTTAGTCTACTTGAATGGTCTTGGAATATATTATACGCCAACTTTCACTGAAACCTCAGCACCTGATTAAACCTCTGAATGCATCTTATAAGAGTAAAGTGAGAAGGGAGGGGGAGGAACTTAACAATATTTTTCCCATAAAGCTGAAGGTGCTGAAATTATGTACATGTGAAAGTGACTTTTTTGTCATTGTGAACACTGTGAATCACACACAAAGTTCTCCACAATAAAATGTGACCTCTGCATTTAACCCATCACATGTGCACACGTGGAACAGTGGGCAGCATGGTGGGATGGTACCTTGCTCAAGGGTACTTCAGTAGTACCTACGTCAGGACTTGAACCTGCAACCTTCTGTTCACAAGGGCAAAGTCCTGACCCTTAGGCCACCACTGCCCACCAAGTGCTGCGTTGGCCGGGAACCAATTATAGCTTAATTAAGTGGAAATCCATGAGTTCTCATTTCACTGGAATGTAAATAAGTAGTGATATGCAGGAACTACTCCACTATTAAGGCAGCATTTAAGAAGAGATAAACAACTGGAACGTGCCTGAAAGGGGACACACATGTATTCTGCCCCCACGCAATGAGCAGGATGGTTTGTGAGGGAAAACTTTATCTAGAGGTCATGGTCAGACAATTTAGGGGTTGGATGCATCCTACAACCACCAAGTCTCCACAACTACAATTAGATGCCACCTCCATGCCAAGAAACTATGTGGAAAGCTTGTAGAAGAAAGGCTTTTCTTTCCTCAAACCACAAAAGTAAGCTCCTAGGCTTGACTAAACATCACCAGGACTGAGAAAACCAAGAAAGCCCTTGATGTCTTTTCTTCAGACAGTTGTGGCAGGGTGCTAGGCTGCCCAAGGGCAACTTGAGGGTAGTCCGGCTGTGCAATGTCAGTTATGGTGAAACTATCCAAGACA
This sequence comes from Arnoldichthys spilopterus, assembly GCA_037974385.1. NCBI lineage: Eukaryota > Metazoa > Chordata > Actinopteri > Characiformes > Lepidarchidae > Arnoldichthys > Arnoldichthys spilopterus. The sequence continues at coordinate 753,041 of JBBPDA010000021.1, read as the reverse complement.
ATGAGCACAACGAGTTTGCCATGGCAACCTCCCTGTCAGAAAGTCAAAGTCATTAATTAGCAGAGCAAACCAATTAAGAGCAAGTCATGCCATATTTAAAAAAAGAGTCAAACCAAATGATTTGATTTATTCTGTGTCAAAGGGCAAAATAAGTTGTTTACAGCACGAGAGATGTAATTACCATGCGATCAATCTAAATGGAGCAAACTCTCAAAGGAGAAACAGCACAAATACAGGAACAAACAACTACACACCCTTATGCTTCCATCCTGAAAACGCCCCTAAATGGCTACAAGGTTGAAAAGTATGTCATTATAAAGTCTTTTTGTGCTTTGAGGGTGTAAATGATCTAAAAGAGTTTCAGACCAGGAAATCCTATGCACTGGCATTTTTAACTGTTTCTGAGTTCTTAAAGAGCTTAATGATTACTTGAAACCTTGAAAAAAGGTGTTGCAGAGAACAGAGAAGGCAAAATAAAGTTCAGAATATGTCATATAGTCTATTGATCCACATTTCACTAAGAAAGTTTGTTCAACTGGACATTTTCCCTACTCACATCACACATGGCTATTCAGGAGCAAAGCCACAAATGTTAGAGCAGGGAAAACATAGCTATGCAGTGCAGGAATAGAAATTATACAAAACATTCCAGATCAACTCTAACAGACATTCATACCTCAGAACTGTCATCTGCACTATCCCTTTGAGTCCGGGTTTTGGGTGACATTATGTCCCATACAGGTTGGCAGAAATGAATATACGACACTGGACCAGATAATCAGATGGGTGAATCCCAGTTGGCTCCAACTGTGGTTGAGTGGGCATCTTACTTAGAGTAAAATCAGAAGCAAGAGTTGAGAGAGATGCCCCAGGGAGAGTTGACCAAGATAACCAAATAGTGCCTATTAGTACAGAGTGTGTGTGTGTGTGTGTGTGTGTGTATGTACATGTTTGTATACAGTCTTTCTCAGATTCACTCGCTCCATTCTCCAGTCATCGTTTCATGTTGCTAAGACGCACAGTCTTCTCCAGCTCAAACTGCCGCTGGTCCACTCTCTCCAGAAAGTTCTTCCTTTCTACATACCTACAGAAGCAGACAGAGCACAGCTATAGTTAGCATGCAAATATTAGCACATGCTGTTTACATGTAACACACATACATACATGTAATATTTGAGTAGGTGGCACATACACTGATCAACCTGAAAATCATCTTCCTTATATTCTGTACTCTTGAGCTGCAAGTACAGTCAAGGCATGGCCTCCACTAGAACTCTGAAGGTGTGCTGGCTCCAGGATATGGGCAGCAGATGCTTGAAGTCCTGTAAGTTGTGTAGTGGGCCCTCCACGTTCAAACTAGTTTGTCCAGGTCAAGACAACTCCTTTGTCATGTTTCTCAAACCATTCATGAACAATTGCAGTGAGGCAGCAGACATTATTGTGATGAAAGAGGCCACTGCCATAAGGGAATAATGTTGCCATGAAGGTGTTTACTTCCTGTTGAGGCAGGTGATATATGTCAAAGTAAAAGTCACATGTATGCCAGAAGATTTCCCAGCCTCTGCCAGCTTTCTTTCTCACCAAAGTGGATTCTTGTGCCATTTTGTCCTCAAATAAGCAAAGATCACACACCCAGGCATTCACTTCAGAAAATGATTCACAAAGAAAATGTGATTCATCAGACCAGGCCACCTTTTTCCATTACACTATGGTGCAGCTCTGCTGCTCAACTGCCCACTGTAGGGATGTTTGACATTAGACAGGGCATGGACTTGCTCACAGCAGCAATCAACTGTGTTCTGACACCTTTATAACATAGCCTAACATAGCTTTAATATATTCAGCAATCTGTGTTACAGTATCTCTTCAGGGATCAGGCCAGACAGGGTAGCCTTCACCCCCCATGTGAATTCGCACCACTAGTAGGAGTGCTGAAGGGACATAAGCCAGGCAACAGTTGATGTAGCAACAACGTACAAGAAGACAGAGGAAGAGTCAAATGAAAAATGCTTTGCATTTCCAAGGCTTAGTAAAGCCTGGGCTTAATTGTGGGTCCATTAGTCTGTTTTTTCATGTTTAACACTACCGGGTGTTTACATGGCTAACTTTTTTTTAACAGGTTTTTTTTTTTAAATGGCAGTTGAAATCATGGTACGGACCAATCACCATATACTTGCATCATTCATGGTTCCCCATGTGCTGTAAAATGTTCCTACTCTGAAGTAGAAGCTAAAAGAGTCCATCAAAACAGGAGTTTAAGAGCGATAACCCTCCTCAGTTCCTGCAATGTGGATGTAACAAAAAGTGGGAACATCCTCCAACAGTTTTACGAACTATGATAAAGTTTCTCAAATCTGAAACCACCTAATGAACCTTGGGCACACATGGTTCGGTCAGTGGTTCCACGGCTGTTCTTCTCTGGATGACCTGAATGGTCCTAACCATTGAAGACTGGAAACAGCTTACAAGACCTGCAGGTTTGGAGTCAAATCTGAGTCAGATCTGAGTCTCACAAATCTGTCAAACCATCACTATTTGGCATTTGTCGCACAAATCCTTAAGCTTGGCAATTTCTGCCATTTCCAACACATCAACTTCAATAACTGACTGTTCACTAGCTGCTTCACATGTAACACCCATTGACAGTTCTCACTGCAACAAGATAATCAATATTCTTCACCTGTATGTGGTTTTAATGTTGTGGCTGATCACTTAATGACCTTCTTGCAGTGACACACAAACGCGGTTTATGAAGTGTAACGATGCAGAGTCCTGATAGCATGGAATTCCCACATTACATTTATTAGATGCCTAAAATGTATTGAGAATATGCAATAAAGCTTTTCTAAAGTGCTAGGATTAGTTTTCCATTGGGAGATGGGGCAGTGTAATTTTATTCAAAGAGATTTATAATGTTTATGACATGAAGAATTGATCTGTGTTTTTTCTCTCATCCTCTAAAAAGTCAGTACAGGTTTAAAAACACACACAGACACACACAGACAGTCACACAGAGACAGACAGACACACACACAAAAAGGAAAAAACCACCTCTTATGCAACAACTTCCTGTCTCTTTTCTCCTGTCACTAAGTACGTTAGGAAGGCGTTGGTGCTCTATGCAGAATCACTGTTATGACACAGCACCTCTTTAATGTCACTCTTTATGGGGATGGGTGGTTTTCTGCAGCACTGCACTACTTACAGTGTGCACTTCCCTTGGCCTTTAACTAGGAAGCAATCTCTTATGAGAGCAGGCAATACAGGCTTAGGCTATGTTGACATTACAGGGCTGAAGCTGCACAAACTCAAAAAATTGCCTAAATGTCTTTTTGGCTTAAATTTGAGCCACTTTTCTAAATTGGTGGCACATCTCAAATACAGATTCAATTTTTTTTTTACTTAATGCATTTCCTGTGCTTAATGTAAAAAACAATAGCTGACATATTATCCTTTTTACTACGAACAGTATAGACTATGTATACATACATGTATTAGAATATGCTTATTTGGATAAGTTTCCACATATTTAGAAGCCAAACACGTAGTGAACAGTTGAAATTAGTAGTATAGTTAGCCATGTATCACCTATTACTTATTATGTATCAAAAACACTTTAGGGACCTGAAGGTCGCAGGTTCAAGTCTCAGCCCAGGCACCACTGAGGTTCCCTTGAGCAAGGTAACGTTCCACTACACTGCTCCCCAGGTGCTGCTGATAGCTGCTCGCTACTCCACGTGTGCATGTGTGATAGGTTAAATGCAGAGGTCACTTTTCGTTGTGGTGCTTGAGAAATTAAAGGCCTAATTTTAGTGCCCAGTTGGTAAGAACTGCAATGGTCATTTTGCAATGATGCTTTTTGCCTAATGCAAGCTGCATTTTTGCTGCCACTGTGTATGATCGACAACTGCGGATCATACATTCAAAGGTACTGATTTTGAACATGTGCGCATGAGGATCCTTTAAGGGTAGAGGTTGTCCACATTAATGGCACATGCGAAGATAAACCTTGGCACATAGACCAGATCATGCTAGATCATGCTCTTAGGATAGAACTTCTACGAGAAATTCACAAGGAATAGAGTGTAAAGACAGGCTGGACAGATGAGCGCCGTTTCACTTTAAATTCATGCATGTGGCAACCATACAAATGTGGCTCTTGCTCAACATAAAAAGGGAAGCTCTATTTAGAACAGTTATCTAGGCACAGTTCGGGGCAGCAGATGAGAGACAGATTCTGGAGCAGCTGCTTTTGCACATGGAGAAGAGAGGCTCTTGAGAAAAGAGCAGAGATTTTTTTTTCTATTAGACATTCTATTATGGCCCTGCCAATCCCCAAGTGGATTGCTCCAGCTGTGGAGTTTATGAAATGTACATTTTACATCAGTGAGATGACAGTGAATACAGATTCACCACACGTGTCACGTTTGTGTATTATAGAATAAAATGTAAATGATTTATGATTGGATCCTTCTCCAGCTGGCTTCAGCATTTTCCCCCCTTAGAAACAGGCTTCTTTCTGTTTGGCTTACTGGATTGCTTGTCAACACTTTGGAGACACCATGCCTTTAAATATTTTCCAGGTAAATTTTTTTCACCATTACGTTTTAGTATACGAAACCTGCATTATAAGCTTTGCTGATAACTGCTATTTACCGATACACTCCTCTTCGTGTTCAAGCTTTGGTGCATAAAATCTAACTAAATGTAAAAAAATATTCAAGAATTCTTTCAAGTCCATTGTTAAAGGCATATATTAAAATATCTGGCCCTAAAGATGAATTAAAACCTTAAAAGCGCTGATATGACAAGGTGATAAAATGCAAGGTGTGTTTTTATAAAATTTTTTATGTAACATTAATACCAGTTATACCACTTATAGCAAGAAGAAGATTTTGAAAAAAAGACCTCCCTCCAAAGCCACTCCTCCTGAACACATGAACATGCATAGCCTGATTCCTGCAGAGCACAAGAGCACTGGGTGAAGACTACAGTCTGCTATCCTATTACCTCATGGCTGTATAAAAGTTGGTTTCAATTCAGTAGAAAACATACCACTGCAGCATTTATGTTGGAATGTATTATTCATGTAAGAATTTCCTCAGTTGTCTTAATCATGAAAAAAGCCACAGAATTGTTCACTCTAGTTTGTTTCTCGTTGTACCCAACCTCATTTTGGTCATAGCTTTCTCCAATTCTTTCTTTTGAACTTAAAGCTGTTGAAGGCTGTTTCTCTGCCATTGTGCACCTTTATCGCTAACTTTACCTCTTGTGTCTGCCTGAGAGGCCTTGTCAAAGACCCACGCAAGTATGTGCAAGTAGGCAGGTAGGTAGGTAACAGTGAGGTAGGGATGGATGAAATAACTGGATTGATCTGTGGCTGCCACTGATAACAGTGTGTTTCCTTTTTTGTTGTCAGACCATTCGTTGGTAATGGGGTGCAAGAATGATTTTAAAAAATGTGAAAAAAAGCTTCTAAAATGAATCGTCCTCCTGTTTTTACAATGGCTTTATTAATTTTTGAATATAAAAAGACGAAATATATAGAAATCTACATAATGGAATAACCAAGTCCATACCTAGCTTGTGCTTCACATCGTGTAGAGCTGGGCTAGTGTGCTGCCATTTCCTCCAGAAGTTGAAACTTTAATTTGGACTTTTATATTTTACAAGAAAGCTGTCAATCATGCCTTCACAGCAGAGCAAGCTGACAGAAAATGGGGAAAATACAAAACCATTTCACAAAAGGCCATTTTAGAAATGTAAGAAATGTAAGAAATTTTATTTTGCCAGAAATTTAAAACCTCTGTGGTCTTTAAGCTATTGCAATCCAAAAAAGAAAAACATGCTTAATTATTAAAAACATTATAAACATTTTATGAATGGCGTATATTCTACGGCCCGTTTCGTCATCTTTCCTCCTCTCTTTCTCCCTCAAGGGATTTCAGACCAATCTCCAAAGCTCAAGACATTATGTTTGAAACCCCATAGGAGTGGAGGCCTTAGGAGTAACCCTGTGAGGGGTCACACTCTACAGGCAGGCTAAGGCCTATCTTCAGAGACAGAGGATCCTAATCTAAGATCAGAAAGTTCAGATCCACCACCAAATGTTCATTTACCAATCGGTGCTCATACTCTGGGATGAATACAGGCCTGCGGGCTTCCAGTATGGACCACACAAGCAAATTCAACGCTATTTCAGCCTTCATAGTAGGCCACCACGCCCTCCACACCCTCTCCCTATCCTCCTTCTGAACCACATCTCTCCCAAAGAGACAGGGAAATGAAGGGACAGCAGCAAGCTGCAATTAGGCCTGTCGGAAGAGTCTTATTTTTAAGCCCCAGTCCAGGTTTTTAATTTTGGGGTCCTGCTCCATAGCCTACTCTATAGCTTGGACCAACACCAGAAGTAAACTGATCTTTAATCAGCTGCTATTATTTGTTAACAATAACAGTCATTAACAATGATGATTAAGGGGAAAATGAAAAAAAAAAAACTTGTTTACTTGAAGAGCTCTATTATGACCTAAAACAGCACATGCAGTGTGTTGTATTGACAGCTGTGCTTTAATACTGGCAAAATCTTACATCTAACGCTGCATTTATTCTGCCTTTTAACAAGTCAAACTGAGTCCTAATGTGGTTATTTGCTAACACATGCCTTTATGCTCCTAGAAACAATCATCATGAGGCTGATTTTATCACTGTGGTGATGAATGCTGTACTATATATCCTTGTCTCTCTCCATTTCCATTTCACTTTTCTCTTTTTTGCCATGGTATAGCTTTGGTAATGTAATTTGTACTATAACACGGACATCTGACCTATAACGCTATTGTAAATATGCACTATTATACTGCACTGGAATACTGCAATGTGCACTGTAATACTGCACTGCAATACTGCAATGTGTACTGTAATACTGCACTGCAATACTGCAATGTGCTCTGTAATACTGCACTGCAATACTGCAATGTGCACTGTAATACTGCACTGCAATACTGCAATGTGCACTGTAATACTG
>JBBPDA010000021.1:698560-725592 GCA_037974385.1 Arnoldichthys spilopterus | reverse complement strand
GGTTAAATGCAGAGGTCACATTTCGTTGTGGTGCTTGAGTGTGTTCACAATGACAAAGAGTCACTTTCATTTCATTTTCATTTAATGTAAAATAAAGAAGGGGATACGCCCACATTTCATTAACCAACATGGTAAAACAACATGGTAAAATCCAGATACATCATGAGTGCTGAGATTGGTGAGACTGGACATTGGTCAGTGCAGACAAAATATGAAAACAATGCGTGTGAAGGTAGAATTCAGAAGAGTCTGATTCTCAAAGCTGAGACATTTCTGACCTTGACCTGTTAACCATGTGACAACATCAATTCATATCTCCCCTTCTTCTCACACTTCCCCATTCCCTCTCCTACCTGTGCTGCTATGAAATCACTCCTGTCACAGCCTGTTAACCTTTCACATGTTCAAACTGTCAGAACACACCAAATTCCACTAATGGCACCTGCTGCCACAAGCCTCCTTACCATATCCCTCTTCCTCTCAAACATGCAGACCCTCACACACAACTGTAATGCTTTTATGACGTAGTGTTAAATCAAATTTGCATCAACAAGAAACTAACGAACTAAGGTTAGGTTACATTTCAGCTTTGGTTACATACAACAGGGGTGCCCAATTCTGGTCCTGGAGGACTAGTGTTTGGGGATTTCCTTCCTCAAATACGGCCCCTAAACCTGACAATTAACAGCGGAGTTCAACCAGGTGTGTTTGACCAGGAAATTTAGCAAACTATGCTGGACACCTGACCTCTAGGACTGTACTAGGGGCTTTCCTGATGAAGAACGACACAAACAAGTGCACTACTGAGGTACCCTTGAGCAAGGTACCATCCCGCTACACTTCTCCCTGGGTGCTGTTGATAGCTGCCCACTGCTCCATGTGTGCACATGTGATGGGTTAAATGCAGAGGTCCTAGCAATTTCCTCCGGGATCAATAAAGTTAGTTCAAATAAAAAAAAAAATTAAAAATTAACACATTATGACTGATGTGATATACAAGCTATAACCTGATTAGAGTATTAACAGTAACAGCAAATAAACAGTAACAGTGTATATCTATGGGCAGACAAAATTTTGAATTGGCTATGTTAAAGCTGCAACTATTATATTTCTTAATTTTAAAAAAATGTATTGAATATTGTCTCTAATATTCATATAGCCTATTACATCAAAGATAAACATGTTTTTGGTTTATTCCACAAAATCTGAAAAATGTATTTACAATTCATTTTTTTTAATACAATAATAATAATAAATAAATAAATAAATTAATAATAAATATTTTTCAGTTTTTTCCCCATTGCCTAGCTCTATTACAAGGCAAGTTGGTCAAGCTCCTCAAAAAAAACAAACATAAGCCATCACTAACCTAATGTGGCCCAGGCGGGTAATTGGGACTCGGTGGAACTGATAACTCTGAGGAAACATAATCACTGCCAGCCATTTTGGGTCTAACAACCTTAACTTCCTTCCTGTGAGAATGTTCACATGGCGTCTCGAGGGAGATTGGTGGAGGAGCAAGAGTGGGGGGGGGGGGGGGAAAGCTGGTGAGCCCCAGTGATGAGGGCACAACCAGTCCATCTGTTCCCACAGTTTTAGTGGGGTGTAGTGCCCTAAAGAATTTCAAACCTTCCCAAAAGCAGTGTGTGAGAAAAGCAGAGAAAACGCTCTTCCTGCCACAGACTAAGCAGCCAGGGCTGAATGCTGCTGCTGGAGTAGAGACCCAACAGGTGACAATTACAGCCCCACAGTCCCTCACAATAGGGTTTCATTGGAAAGTGGTAGGCCTGGAGGAAGAAATGGGGCTGCATTCTAAAAAGAGTCAGTCTTAGAAACCTTTGCAGTAGATTCTCTACAACTTCTCTGGTTGGCATTTTAAATGCAAGAGGAGATTGTACAGTGTAGAGAATTTTCATTCCTAAAACAGGACCCAATTAAACAAATGGGGAAATGTATTAGAGTTGAGCCATTTATAAATGTATTATTGAGGAAAATGATTCAATATGACATATTTGTTAGTGGCAAAAATGAGTGAACCTTTACTTTAAGTATCTGGTGTGACCCTCATATGAAGCAATAACTGCAACAAAACATTTCTGGGAACTGTTGGGCAGTCCTGTGTAATACCTGGACATATTTCAGTCCATTTCTACATACAAACAGCCTCGACTCTGAGATGCTGGTAGGTTTCTTTATATGAACTGCTCACTTAAGGTCCTTCCACAACATTTCTGTTCGTTAGGGTTGAGACATTCTGTTATCACTCTTTGGTAACATGACTTGTGTACTGAAATCTCCTTTGTAGAAGTGTATGTATCAGATCCCTTTTCTCTAAATAAAACAGGGCACCCATTCATGCCTGACTGTCATCTCAGACTGTCATCACATTCAATGAGAACACTTGATTCTAATTTCACCTTCAAATTAACTCCTAATTCTACAGGTTCCCATACTTTTGCTTCTCACAGATTTGTAATACTGGATCATTGTCAATAAATAAATATGTATAAAAGTTTTTTTTCTCATTTGTTTAATTTGATTTTCTCTGGCTACAATTAGGAAATCCGCTCATGTTTTAGGTCATATTTACGCAGAAATATGGAAAATTCAAACTTCACAAACTTTCAAGCACCACTGCACTCTAGAAAATTTGCATAATACTTATCTTAGTTCAGCAGTAAAGACCAAAGAGATAATCTTGGGTAATTAAAAAAGTAAACAGCATAAATATTGGACTCTGAAGTAAAAAATATCGGTATATGGTCTTATTATATCAACACTTTTGACATCTTTATTTCAAACATTTTGATCACCATTTTGCTCCAAATAGTCTATAATGCATCTAGTAAGCACACACAAGCTTTTCTCCAGTTCCTATAGGTTAAGTGTGCTCTAGAGGCCATGGACACTTGCCCCAGAGACTGTCCTAAAGAAGCCTCTTGAGAAAATACCATTTAACATAAAGCCACAGGAGATGGTTCTATGGATTTGCATGATGTGCTTTGGCAGGAACGAACACACAGACATACTCTTTTTAGGTCATTGTACCCTCAGAGATGTCTGGGGAGTGAGAGGCGTCCTGGTTTTGTCAGCGGCTTAACTAGCACAGCTGACGTAGGCTGTGAAGGGCTCATAGTAGAAAATGTGATACCAAACTCCTGTTTTAATGTGTACACACACACACACACACACACACACAGACTAACACACACACACAGACAGACAGACAGACACACACACAGACACACACTTTTTATGCTTTTAACATTTCTTTTGAGTAAATGATAAAACGTTTACAATTACAGACTGCAGTGTTTCTCATTTGTTATTCGTTTTTTCTCTGTTCATGAATGGTCAGGACCCCCGCGGGACCACCTAGGAGTATTATCTGGGTGGTGTATCTTTCTCAGCATAGCAGTAAATTATTAAATATTAGCCATGACATTAAGACCACCAACAGGTAAAGTGAATAACATTGATTATCTAGTTATTTCAATACAATACCACTTGTCACAGGGGGGCAGAATATATTAGGCAGCAAGTGAACAGTCAGTTCTTGAAACATTCTGGAAACAGGAAAAATGGGTGAGTTTAAGGATCGGTGTCACTTTATCAAGACCCTTATTGTGAAGGCTAGGCGACAAAGTCACAGCATCTCCATAACCTCAGGTTCTGTGGAGTTTTCCAGGTTCCACTCTATAAGACATCTAAATTCTCTGTCCACCTTGTAGATGTAAAGTCATTGATAATAGATCATCTGATGCTACACAGTATGAGTTGGTCATGCTCTAGTCCTTCAGTGGTTGCTTTTTCTGAAGACACAACACTGCTGGCTGGATATTTGGGTTGGTGGTTTATTCTAAATCCAGCAGTGACATTGAGGTGTTCAAAAATCCAGCAGCACTGCGGTGTATGATCCACTCTCACACTCACACATGCACATGCTCACTCTTGTCCCATGCAGCCAACACACAAACATACACACTTCACTAACATCCCACTACCATGTCAGTGTCACTGTTGTGCTGAAAATGATCCAACAGATTAGTATCTGCCATTAATGAACAGGGTAGACGGAGCTAACAGTCCATGCAGACAAACAGAGGGGCTACAGTCTGTAACTGTAAACTATAAAGACCACCTACAATGTCCATGTTTAGGCCATTTTTCAGAAGGTGAAAACGTTTGACAACCTGAGATATTACTTGTAGGTCCTTCTGTAGCTGGCATTATATTTTGAGTTTGATGTGTTTCTTTTTACTACAGTGAACATTTCACATTTCAGCATTTTTGCTGCAAATAAATATGTAAAAATTAAAAATTTCAGCTTCGTCCTACAAATCCCACATTGGTGAATCCCTAACCATTTTATTACTGCTTTTCAGCTACGCTGAGATATTATCACTACTGTCACTGCAGTGCCATGAAGCTAAAACAAGGGATGCATATTAATATCTGAATCCTGTCGATATCAGCAGAAATTTGTCCAAAAAATAAAAAATCATAGCCATCAGACAGATGTTTAGACTTGACCGATATATTAAACCCATACCTGATGAAGCATTTATTGTGCTCTGGAGTAACAGAATGTTTAGCGGACACTGTGTTAAATACATACATTCTTCTCATTTGTAAGCTTATGACATAAATAGAAGTAAAATACATAAGAAGAAGTTTTATTTCTCTAATCCAGGTAGACGTTGTCCCAACACCCACATTTCAATATTTTTGTATCTTTGGTATCAGCAGAAATGTTTAGGGAAAACATGCGCGCGCGCACACACACAAAATGTAACTATTCTGGTCCTCAGTGAAGCATACACACTTCAAACAAGCTGTGTGTGTGTGTATGAGAGTGAGTAAAAGAGAGTTCACTGTATAATAAAGGCAGACAGATATTTTTAAAGCCCAGGAGATGGTCCTCTATAATTAGAAAAGCAGGGCTGTGACTGCAATACATATGGAAATCGTTAGCTTTAGTGCGCGAACACACACACACACACACACACACTTCCAAGCACTGTACTATATTCTGTTACTCATACTCAGACAATGAAAATGAGACCAAATAGAAATGAAAGGTTTACTTTGGGGGGGCGGCACAAGCACACAGCAAAACACAGCCATAAAACAAGTGTGTGTATAATAATAATGTTCATAATGAATACACAAATAGAAATAGTTAAAAATAACTAAAAACAATGACAACAATGGATGTTTTCTTCTCTTGTGAAGTTTTAGGAGATATGAGGGTTTTGTTCAGACAGTGGTGATATTGCCTGTGTTCTGTAAAGCCCGGCCTCAGATTGGTTCTCCTAGTCTGACATTTTTTGTCTAAGCCTAACTAATCAAGCCTCTGACCATAACCACAACCCTGCAACCAACAAACCGGGTAACAGGGCACCAGTGGCCAGATTAAAGCTAATTAAACAAGCAGTGAGTGAGTACAGGGAGTGAGCCAATCTTCAAAAAGAAAACTGACCAAGGAAAAGGAGGATGGAGCACCTGCCAACAAAATGGTCTGTGAAAGATGGAGGTTTGGAGAGAAAGAATTGAAAGAAGCTGGCCACAAACCAGCGGGCAAAAGACAAAAACAGAAATTCCTCATTTGTCTCTTGAAATAAAAGATACTTGATCTAATTTGACATAATACCTTATTATAGAACACTGAAACAAATGTATATGTGACACACAGTCTAATTTTTTATTTTGGCCGATAAAAATGAATAAAAACTTCCACCAGTGAGCCAAAACGTTCATTTCAGGCTACGTATGAAACTGATGAATATAGACTCCCAAGCCGAAGAACAGAAAGCCCCAACCTTAACCCAGAAAACTCCCACAGCTCAGTAAAGTTTTTACTCATGTACTTTATTTGGACTGCTCCTAGTGAATAGCCACAGTTTTGATCAAGTATAACTGGCTGTGTGTGTGCTAGTGTGTGAGAGAGAAAGCGAGAGAGCGAGAGAGAGAGAGAGAGAGAGAGAGGAGGGCTGAGGAACAGAGACAAACAAATATTGTTTTCTTTACTGTTCCCACATGTGGCAGGTGGTCTTTACTGAGATATCCTGTGCTCTGTGTGTGTGTGTGCATGTTTTCAGTCTCTGCACTAGCTGAGCTAGTAATCAATCAACCAATCAGTGGAGTTCTGAACAAGCAGCAGTAAATCTGACCGGTGCACTAATCAATAGCACTTAGCCTCTGTAGCCTTATTACACAACAGTACAACACACACACATACACACACACACACTTTCAAGGTCACAGAAGCACAGCTATGTCTGGCCTTGGCTTATGAGAAAGAAACAGGAAAACACACAGACACTGAGGTCACATCCTTCTCTATACTGCACCCAGCTAAGAAAAGCAGAGTGTGTCCGAGTAAGTGTGTGACAATTTAATGCTCTCTGAATATTATTAGACAACGCAACATCACATCTCGGTAGCATGTGCTTGTTCATATTTAAAGTAAAATCATATTATTAAACAAACACAGTTATTGTTTGATCGAAATGTGAAACACTGATAGAGTGGGCAAAGAAAATCACGCTCCCACCGCCCTCTCCTATCACGAAGCAAAACTGCTACATCAGAGACCTGCGAAAACTCACACTGTCCTTGAATAGAAGACAGGACTCATCCACCAACGGTTCTAAAGAAGACATTTCTTCTAAAAACCCACTTATACTGGCGCTCACCGGTAGTTTCCTTATGTGAGATTGCTCTTAGTTAAGAACATAACCTACACACACTCAAGCACAGAAATTACTGGGGGTGTGGGAGATAGAGAGAGAAAAGAGGGGAAAGTGGAGAGAGAGGGAGAAGAGGCAGGGGGGAGAGGGAGAGAGGAGAGGTGTGTTTGTTATGGAGTTAGAAGTGTGTAAATGGCGGTAAAGAAAGTGCTGGTAGGAGGATAGATGAAGAGGGAGGGGTGAAGACAGTTTTCCTGCTGCACTGGGAAACGCCCCAGGACACACTGCGCTTCCTGTAGAGGAAAGAGCACTTCCTGTACAACCACCGCTGCCATCTCAGAGGAAACACACACTCATCCATCCGCAATTACTCTCCATGGCAACCGTAGGGAAAGAGTGGGAGAAAAAGCAGCTTGTCAGACACACACACACACACCAGCAGACAAAGATGAAATCATATATGGTAAATGAATTGAAACAAACACACAGGATGAAAATTAAAGAGAAATTAATTTTTCTCTTGTGCACACAAGAACACAGACATGTGTGTATGTGCAGTTATGTTTTTGCAGTTATGCTACAAGGCATGCTCTTATCCCCATGCCTCTGTGCTTTGTGCAGACGGTGGAATGAGCAGATCAAAGGCTTGTTGTAATAGCTGTCAGAAACTGATGAGAGAGACAGACCTTTTTGGATTATCCCCTCGACACACACACACACACACACACACACACACACACACACACACACACACACACACACACACACACACACACACACAAATTATTATTCTACAACTAGATGCAGCAAGAAAACTGAGAGCTCTGTTTCTTAACTCCAATTTTGCTGATCCTCAGAACCAAGTAGCAATGCAGTGTTTTCCCAACACTGAAATAAGTGGGAGAGTTGCTTTGAATTTACAATCACCCATTCACTAACGTCACCACTTCTGTCCCTTAGCAAACAAAAGACACACTGCCACCGTGACAGCAAGACACTGGTGGTCGTAGATGGTGTCTGACTGGAGCTGCTACTGTTCCTTTTCAGTCATGCTCTAAATTAACTGGAGTCTGTGCGTGCAGTACAGTCCTGCTTTTTACAGGAATGATGAAACACTTTAGATCAAGTGTTCTCAGTAAAACCAAGACTTTCATGATGCATTGTTTCCAACAAAACTGTAATAAACACACCTGTGAGTACACACTCACTCCCTCTGCGAAAACTCTATAAACTGGTTACAGTACGACAGAGGTTCAAAGAGTGTGTGCTGTTACCTGGGTCCAGGAGCGAGTGAGGAAGGAGCTTTAGAGGGGAAAGTCTCCTCCTCCTGATTCTCCTCGGTCTTCTCCTGTTTCAGGAAGCTTTTGGCCTCTCGTGAATTAGCATCCACTTCTTTAGTGACTCTGGGGAAACAGTATGCAGATGTCACCTTAAAACTGCAGGTCTAGACCAATAAGATAAGATAAACATTTATTAGTGCCACAAGTGGGAAATGTGCAAATACAAATAACAATAGACAATGTTTTTACAATGTACACATCCTTAAGAAGACAAAATCTAAACTGTGGGCCAAAACTGGATTATTTTTTATCAAAGGCATCTTGAGTGTTAGTGGGCGGTTATTAGCACAGTTTGGGCCCATCTGGCGAAAATACACAATTTGACCATTTTAACACATCTCTGCTTGGATTTTTCTGCAGTTTGTGAGGCTTGACAATTGTTATTTGTTTGCTAAATTAATTTAATTGAGCATTGCATAAGTTTGGGGCACATTTTATTCTAGAAAGTTACTATTTGTCATTGTGAACAAAAGCACCACAAACGAAATGTGACCTTTGTATTTAACACACATTCACACATGAAGCAGCAGGCAGCTTTCAACAGCTGCCTGTGAGCAGTGTAGCGGGATGGTACCTTGCTCAAGGCTACCTCAGTAGTCCCCAGGCCAGGACTCGAACCTGCGACCAATATTTGAAAGTTGCTGCAGGTACAGCAAGTTTAAGATATAATCACAAATGTTTAATTATATTGTCTGAGGATGGTGAACTCCATTTCAAAACATTCGTCTTTCGGCATCTTGAACACTATTGTTTGTTTTGGAAAATATTCCTATTGTAACATCCAGCCTCTTCTATTCTTCAGTTTCTGAACTGCCTGTGAGATTTTAGCTTCCAGGACTGTAAAAGTGTGGTATAATCTTTTCTTTCCTCCATCTTCACAACATTTCCTATTTCGCTGATCACCAAACAACCCAAAAGCAGAACAGATCAATGCTTAACATTTGACAAGGTGCTCTGTGCCGGAAATACACTTCTCCTGTTTTTCCCCCAAACATAACCAAAGAGTTCAATTTGTGTTTCATCAGAGCACAGGACTTGATTCCAAAATTATTCTGGTTTAACTAAGTGTTGCGTACTTCAGACAGGGTGACCTACTCATTACCCTTCCATGTAGATGATGTTTGTGCAACAACACTGCACAGTAGTGCATTATTATTCCCATGTCAGGCAGTTTTTTCTGCAGGGCTATGGCAGTAATGTGGGTTTTCACATGTTGCATATTGGACCAGTTTACATGCAGTTTTTTATGCCAGATATTTTTTTTTCTCTTTCAAATCTTGCCTTTTAACAGTTCTTCTTAACTTCCATTTCTTAATGACATGTTGGACAGTAGAAACAACAAGCAGAAAGTGTTTAGGAACATTTAGGTCTTGATTGGTTGGAGTTAATTATAATTATCCTTAGTATCAGATCCTCATTCAGCTGCTAATTTGAGATTTTGACTCGGGGTATAAACATCCTCTTAATTCTCACAAGTGCTTAAGCTTTTTCCTCATCCATGAATAAGCATTCCATTTTTTTATTTCAAATTGTTCAGTTGGAGAAAGGAATGAAAAATATAGTAAAAGATTTTTGATTATAAATGCAAAGAAAATGTAGACGAAATATTAGAAGAACAAAACAGCCATCATTACAGACCAATAAAACAGGGCTGGGGCCAATTATGAACTGAATTAAGAATGCAAGGTAAATTCCAATTGACTTGCTGGAACTAGAATTGCGTCCAGCCGAAAAGAAATGGAATTGGAATTGAACTGAAATGTCAGGACACAGAACTAAATTCAAATAAATTCAAAGAAATTCCACTAAGATAATGTGATTTGATTTGCTAGTCTACAGTAGATTAAATACTATGAATCACAAAAATAAAAAAATACAAGAGTAATGTATGTTTTTAAACATTAAGCATGTTAATTTCACAAATCACGGTTATACATAAAAAAGTAATATTTACATTTGTATGTGTCACTCTGCACATTATCGTCCCTAACAACCTTTTCCAGAATTCCATGCGAGGTTGAAGGTGAAACTTCATAACCTAGGACTATTAAAGTAGGCCAATGAGGGCCCAAGTTAAACGTGTGAGAATTCCCTGTTTGATTTCAAAAGAATTTGATTTTGGATTGATTTTTTTGTGTATGATCTTGAACTGTTCTCAGGATTTGATTTGCAGAACTCTTGATTGCAATATTAACACACAAATTTGAAATGAATTTTAAAGTTTTCGGGAAGACACTTATGTTGGCTCGTGTTGTTGAACTAGCTCCCTACAACTTCAGGTAACCGCGAAGCAGTGTGTAAGCATTGTTGAATACCTGCTTATGGATCCAACTGAGCTACATCAAATTTTAAATGCTTCAGGTGAGAACTTGCCCTGCTTACAACAATGCATTTATGACAATTCATGGACACTCAAGTCCCATCCACATCTACAGTGAGCATCAGAAGAGGTACCTAGTAACCTAAGCCTACCATGCCATAATGAGGAGTCTAACCCTCTTTTGTACTGGAAGAACTGGTTCCGCTATTTGGCTCAAAGTGCATGTCTGTATATAGCTATGTATCTTGCCTAATTTGCTTCTGTGGAATGTGTTTTTAGTATTGCTGGAAACAAATTTAGGCCTGAGAGATGCAATCTTAGTCATGCCACATTTCAGGAAATGTGTTGCGTTGTCATTCGATGCAATAAAAAGTAAATGTGTGAATGAAACACTTGATTGAATATGGCTCAATTTTTGGTGATTTTAGACAGATCATGTATTAGCAATTAATACAATAAACTGGTAATCATACACTGATATTAACAGTACATTCAGATGGCCAGTGTCACTCATTATCAGTTATAAATGTACATTTACATTACATCAAACTATTTTTCAAACATTACTTGATATTTTTAAAAAGCACCATATAAAATAAGTAAAGTTCAAATGTATGTCACTACATCTAATCCCAAATAAATGCTTAGAAACAGCAATAAATGGATTTAGTCAGAATTTTATTTAATTAAATTCCACTTCCTGTAATTCCAATTCAATTCCAAATCAGTTTCCTGTAGTTGTTGCAGAATTCCAGTTCCAATTTCCTTGTTTAAATTGGAATTCTTGAGTTCATTTCTGAATTGGCCCCAACCCTGCAATAAAAGCATCTCTTTTGGTTTCCAGTGCCCTGTAGGATCTCCTGTTTTAATTCAGAGGTGATGCTACACTGCCACCTTCTGAGTGAAAGAAGCAATGCAGCAGCAAAGGCTTCCTTGGAGACTTACCGGACTTCTTCTCCGGCAAAGTCGAACACCTTTGTTATTGTGACTCTGGAGGACTCTATGGGTTTTGCTTCTTCCTTTGGGGATTCTGTCGTAACTTGATTAGGTTCCGAGCTGGCTACCTCTGAGGTCTAAGGGCAAGAAGGAAAATAAAAGGCTTAGAAAAAGGGTCATGAATATAGAAATATAGGTTATAAATACAGGAAATATCACATACAGTGTCATTAAAAAAACATTTTTAAAAAACACTTAAATAACAACTTATCTCTGTTTTGGCCTAATTAACACCTCAGGGTTTTAGGAAATGTTACGGCTACCAGAGCTATAAACGGTGTACGTGGAGGAGTCAGTTTTAACTATATGTAAAAACATCTTAAGCCTAATGCCAACTGAAGTGTATCACACATCCATGTGGATGCAGCATGTTTTTGAACCAAGAAATATAATAGTTTTTTGTGCATTTAGTGAAACTGTGATTCTACATATTTGTATAGCTGGTTGGCAGTGTCTGCATCTTTATAAATAAGGATTTAAGTAAAATGCAATGCTTATTTTAAGAGCATGTACCTGTTCAGAGTCAGGTGCCTGAGCCTTTGGTCTAGGGCCGACATCCTTTAAAAAGCTAGCCCAAAGATCATCTGCTTTCTTTTTCTGCTTCGTGTCGTCTTCTACGGACTTTGATACGATCTCCACTTTTTCCTGCTCTTCTTTCAGATGGTCTGTGGCACCCTCATCACCACCTTCCAGCTTAAGCCCCCCTTTTTTCCTTTTTCTTTACAGAGGATTTACAGCAATGAGATATAGGAACAGTTAGTGAACATAAGCAAAACAGAAATGAACACCTGGACAGTCTCTAAAACAAGGGTAATGACGTACCTCGCAGAAAGTGCTTTACTCGACTTCTTTTTCTTCTTGGCATGATCGCTTTGTGGTTCATTTTGGTCCTCTCCATCCAGGGCATCTTCTTTCTCACATTCGTTAATGTCATCTTCACTTAGGTTGTCATCTGACCAAGAAAAAAAAGAAGATAGTGGAACCTTCATTAATTAAGTAAAATGAATGAATCTGTATTTTACCCCCAGTTATTGGAACTTTGACTTTGGCATCAAAAAGAGAAAAACAGAACTCAGTGAGCCTCAGTCCCTGTGCTGACAGATGTTAAATGGGGTTTCACTGTAGTTACAGTTACTCAGGACACAGGGTTTTTTTAGTTGACGCTTTTGTACTTTTCACCTCAAGTTATAACAGAAGATTGCTTGCACATGGATTTCACTAGAGGCGAGAGATGTGACCAGTATCGTCATTAATGACATCACAATACACTTTTTTTTTAACAGGTGGTGGATATTGTCAATACTTAATTCTGAAAAACTGCATGTTTCATAATAAAGGGAGCATAACAAGCCATGTTCATTAGATTTATTGCAGAATAAAATATAGAAAATAAATAATATTATTTATATATATTATATAATTCATATGTAGCTTTACATACACACAACGCCCCACTTGAACCTTTATTTAACTGACAGAAGTACAAAGGAAATATATTGATGCCAAAGTCAAATATACATCTGCAACACACTCAAAACAAAGTCAGGACAGAGGTGTGTTTACTACTGTATTATACTTATTTTCCTTTAAATTACACTTTTACAATATTTGGGAACTGATGATAACTGTTGCAGTTTTGAAAGTGGATTTTTTTTTGTCCATTCTTGCTTGACACAAGACTTTAGCTTCTCAACAGTCCATGGTCACCACTGCCTCTTAATAAGGTGCCATACATAGGAAACCTGGGATCTGGGTTGTAGAGCATGCAGAACAATGCCTGGCATTTTCTTGGTGAACAACAGTGTATTTCCCAGGAAGATAAATCACTTTGAAATAAACACTTGGCTCTCTAAAATCCCAATACATGCCTCTGCGCCAATGGGACCATAACACATATTTAAGTCACCCATGCTGTTGCCACTTAACCACCCCACTAGTAACAATTTAATTTGTCCTGTTTGTTTTTTGAGAACAGAGAACCTAACATATGTTCTTTTCAAAAAATAAGCTGAAAGGTAGACTCATCTGACATCAGCACATGTTTCTACTGTCTTTCAGTTCATCTGAGATAAGCTCAGGCTCAGAGAACTCAGTGGTATTTCTGCCCAGAAGTGATATGACTTTCCTGATGCAGCAGTAGACTGATAAGTAACACATTTTTAGAAAACCTCCTAAACCCATGTAGCTATATTGATCACAGCAGCATGACAGTTTTTCACGCAGTGCCTTCCGAGATCTTGAAGGCATGAAAGTGACTTATTTGGGGGCAGTGGTGGCTTAGTGGTTAGGACACTGCCTTTGGGACCGGAAGGTCGCAGGTTCGAGTCCCAGCCCAGGCACTACTGAGGTACCCTTGAGCAATGTACCGTCCCGCTACACTGCTCCCTGGGCGCTGTTGGTAGCTGCCCATTGCTCCACGTGTGCTGGGTTAAAAGCAGAGGTCACATTTTGTTGTGGTGCTCGAGTGTGTTCACAATGACAAACAGTCACTTTCATTCATTCATTTGTACACACTCAATTACACACAAAGTGCACCACAATGAAATGTGATCACTGCTTTTAGCCCATCACATATGGAGCAGCGGGCAACTATGTGCGGTGCCCAGGGAGCAGTGTGGTGGGACAGAACCTTGCTCAAAGGTACCTCAGTTGTCCGCAAGTCCGACTTGAACCTGCTACCTTCCGTTTACAAGGGCAACCATTAGAACATCACTGCCCACAAACAGGCATGCACATTAAAAGCGTGGAAAGACCTTCACTGTTTTCAACCTTGTGTTGGGAAATGTTCCTTTTTGAACTGACTGACTATTTTCTCACACAATTTGGCACAAAGTGGTCTTTGTTTGTAAATACTCCTTTGATATCCAAGCAGGATCCTCTCACCCCTTACCAGCTCACTTATTGTGGAATACTTAAAAGTGCTTCAACTTAACCTTTTCACTATTTTGCCCCGTATCATTTTCTGAGTGTGTTCCAGGCACCAAATTATAAATGTATTGATGCTGACAGAATAAAGTTAAATAAAATTTCAAAAGATTTTTTAAATTGCAGATTTTTTATTGCACTTTACAAAATGTCACAACAAAATAACAGACGGTTCGTTTGGTATCTAAAAACTGCATTACAGCTTACTGGGAGGAAAAGCAGTTTTACTTTTTGAGCTGATTCTGAATAATAGTGATTACAGAGTGAACAATGTTGAGTGAGCAGGAACATATGAAGGTAAAAATGCAAAGTCTATTTATGTAGCGTTACACAGTGTTACAAAGCCAAGTCAGACAACTGGAGCCGAGTTACACTGTTGCAATTTCGGGTAATAGCAGTTTCAAGAAGCACTAGGTTGCTCTGTGAACCCCTTGTTCCAGGCTGGGTTCGTGTGCAGAACATACAGCTGGCTCGGTAGACGCACCACCAACAAAAGATGACATTTTACTCTACGATATGACCTGTCTGCAGCTCCATTAGCAACCTTGCTAACGTTAGCGCAAAAACTAAACGTAGTCACACAAACATCTTACCAGAGGGCACATAATCTTCATCTTCATTTGAGGAATAATCCTCTGAATCATAATCAGAATAATTCATAATTGTCTTTGCAAAATGTTGTGCCGGAACAGCAAAATGATGAATAAAACACCGACTTTGTACCTAGCAAGCTACTTTCTAATACGGCATGGGGGCTCAGTTTAGTAGGAACACAAAGCCTGCGCGAAATCATTACATATGATATATAACCACTGTGGATGTGAATGAAACCAGTTGCCTGTGTATCTCATACCGATCCTTCTTGTGTACAGATCGACAGTAGCTCAGGCTCTTCTATGGCGCGCCCAAAGGGACAAAAGACTCTGTTACTCTTCCGTAACGGAAAACCCGATACCATATAGCGAATAGTGGTTTGTAACCAATCCTGCGTGGTTGTAACCAGATTTCGGCATGCATTTCTTTTGTGTTTTGTAAATATACCGTGTGTTATTTATCAGTTGAGATGTTGACAGATTTTGTTTAAGAAAAAAGGGGTGGGCATCCTTCGTTAGATAACGTAACTGTCAGACTACGTAAATGACCTGACGATGTGACGTCAGAACGGGCTAGTTTGTGTTGATGGAGCAGTGTGGACGACGCTGTTGCTGCTTCACCATCTGCGCTACAAGCGAGAACCGACCGATTTTCTAATGGTGTTACTCGGACTTTCGAGTTGCTTTGCACGTGGTCGTCGTGTTGACTGTACGAGACATGCAGGACGACTCTAACATACCCGACATAGGATTTGTGCAGCAAATTCTGAGTTTGAATTTGGTCCCCAGGAAAAATGCCACCAACTGCGGGAACGACACGTCGCTGTGCCATTTCTCAGGTGAACTACTCAACGACATGCGACCAACCCACTCTTTTTTGTACACCTTGTGTTTCAGTCGGTGGTTAGACAAATAAGAAGCCTTTGTCGGTCTTCAAGGGCTTTTAAAACTTTATTCGACCTATGGATTGGCAAGACAGCGGGGGTTACTAGCCAAGCTAACCTACCTAGCTTAGCGGAGATTTCCGTGTTTTGGTATAGGAGACGTTAGCGTAGCTAGCTTAGCCCAGCCCAATGTTTGGCAAAGTGTTTGGCAATTTGATTTGCTTGGATGACATTACTTGAATAAATATGCGTATAGCTTAATATCACATATAGCCAACAGAAACAGTCGGTTTCATTTCGAAAGGTCTAAATCTAAAGTGTTTTGGAGCGGCACTGTTGGGGGGTTGTTAGCTAGCTAGTGATAGGATACGCGTAGAAAGGCTGCCTGTAGTTTACACAGCCAACGTCTCTTTATTCTGCGTTTGTCGCAATGTGGCTCAGAAGTGCACGCCCATGTGTCCTGTGTGTTTTCTAGCAAAACATGCAACCTCTGATGAAACTGCGATCTGAAAATGGAAGGCATTGGTTTGTAGTTTATCAGCTAGAGGATGTAAATGTGTGCAAATTATGGAGCTGGGGGAAACATCGGCTTTATATTTTGAACCCACTAAACACATGAGCGGTAGCTGTCAGTGAGTGTCCACAAGGTCGTTGTTTGTGATCGTAGTGCAAGTCGTTATGCACACTAAGGATTCTCACGCATTCTGGAAAACAGTCGACCAGCTGTCCAGTCTTGGGTAGCACGGGGGGAATCATAGAAAAAGTAAACTGTCCTGCACAATCTTTTCAATCTCAAGAAATGTTTCAACGTTAATGTTTTCCTACAGCAAGTAGAGAAAAAAGTACTCGATTATCTGTCAGAGCAACACAAAACCGCTTACACTGCAGTCTGGGAGGGCTCTGTTATGTTCAAGATTCTTTAAGTTTATGAATGAAATTATAACTGGCTGCTCTCGGTTACAGTGCGGCGACCCTGTGAACACACCCACAATCACGTCACATGGCATCACAGGCAGGTTAGATGACATTACAGCTTAAGTGTCCGAAACTCAAAATAATGTAATTTGCATTCAGGTGTAAGTTAGGGTTGGATGATTTGGAGAAAGCAAGCAAGCAGCAGACAATTTATTCACAAGCTCTGCATTACTATTATGTTTAATTACTATTAATCTCTCCCAATTAAAAGATTTTAATATTGAACAATATAGGACATAATAAAAATGACAGCCCCTGTGATTTGAAAATTTTAATAATAATAATTTTTATTTATATTGTGCCTTTACTAATTCAAATTGCAATTTCAATATAAAAATGATGAGTCGTTCAGCTGTAATGTAAGTATGCGTCACTGCTGGAGTAGAAGCTGTGATAGATTAATGTTTCTTTCTTACCATCTTGTTTTAAAAGATTGAATAATGTGAAATTTGTTGACATGCTTGTGATCCTGTCTTGCCTTCAAAGGTCTAAGGCGTGTGATTGTGCTCTGGCTACGGGATAGTCCTGAAAATGTAGAAGAGTGGAAACCCTGACACTGGAACACCTTAAACTAATATTGTGATTGAAAGCCTCAGTCAAGACTGTATACATTACTTCCAAGTCCTGGCAACACCTTAGCTGAAACTGTATGTTTACCAGTACAGCCATAGCTGTTTAATAAATGGCTGTGATCTATTCTTCTACAGTAAAAACGACCCCTACCATTCTACTATGAAGGATGTAAAAAACATCACAGCACTCGAGCACATCTAACTACAAATCATCAGATTTGCTGCCATTAGGATGTTTTTTTGTGGCAAAATCATTATATTACATAAACAATGTGTTTTTAATGACTTTGTCTTTTCTTGTCTTTTTCCTTTGCTCTTTTTCTCAGAGATGTGGTATGGCGTGTTCCTGTGGGCCGTCGTCTCCTCATTGGTGTTTCACCTGCCCGCCGCTTTACTGGCCCTTGCCACTCTACGCAGACATAAGGTGGCACGCTTCTTGCCCGTCGCCATCCTGCTTATGGGCATTATAGGCCCCCTGTTTGGAGGCGTCCTCACAAGTATGTACCTCAGTCTGTCATAACTGTAGTAGTAGTAATAATAATAATAATAATAATACATCTAACTGCACATACATTAATGTTTGTGAACCTTTGTGTTGTGTGTCTGCAAACATTCCCATAAAACCATGAATGACCAATTATATGAAAATTAATTTGTAAAGAAGCACATTTACAAAATGACAACAGCGCAAAGAAAGTACTTTTAATGTTTAAGGTGACCAACTTGATTGTATTTTATAAGTAAAAGCAAATTTTAGGTTTAATGCCTATGGCGCAGTCCGCACAGACATCTGTGTCAAACTTTTTTGGCGTTTGTGACTTCAGGCGACCGTGGATCAAACGCTCACCACTTTCTGTTTGTTGGAGCAAATCCACCCAGTCCTTCATGACCTGCGTTCAGTCACTTTTTTTAGAGGCAATTCCTGCCGAAATCCTGATCAGCTCAAGAAAACCCTTAAACACACAGAAGAAACAGTGTTCATGACCTTCGAGCCCTTAGAAGGCACTACATGAGAAACTGTTATTGTGCTGTGATAAATACAGCTACATGGACTCAACCTAAAACACTATTTCACTTTTAGAAAGCCATACAATAATTCTATGCAGAAATGCAATTAAGTTCTTCATGCCTGAGCTTTTCTTCGGTCGACCAAAATATATTGAAAAGGTGTGTTGTGGTCAGACGAGTCTTAGTTTCAGCTTGTTTTTGGGGAGAAAGGGATGTCGATTTTCTTGTGCAAAAGGACCATCTTGACTGTTCTCACTGAAAGGTGGAAAAGCTAAGCTGTCATGGTGCAGGGATGCTAAACAATTTTTTCATCAGACCATAGAACATGGTTCCATAGAAAGTTTATGTATCCAGGCACTTATGTTTGTGATTAACTGACACAAAAGGCTTTTTTTCTGGCATACCTTACAAATAATGTTAGCATGGACGTGCTATTTGATGGTGGTTTTTGTACTTTTACATAGGGCAGAATAAACTTAAATTCTCTTCCAGGCAAGTTAGGAACAGTTCCAGTTAATGTGTAGTTCTTTGGTGTTACAGTAGAAATGGGCAGTTTCAGGTGAGTAGCTATGTTTCCTAACCTTTTACTGACTTATGAAGGTTTACACCCTTCTGCATTTGGTTTGTTTGTTTGTTCTTTCTCATGTTGATGGATGACTAGAGGAATTTGGCCTCTGTCCCCTCATATTTGTTCCCCAGTTTATTAGGGAGTCATGGATGACAGCCTGAAAGTTAAACGTGCAATTTAAATATAGCGTGCTTCAGTTACATTGTGTTCACAATTATTTCCAGTGGTACCAAATACTGTGGCTCATGTTTTTGCTAAAAACAGTTATTTCCTAATTAGGGATTTGTTTTGTGTGAGAATTTGCTAATTCACTGAATGTTGGATTTTTTTGCTAACAAAAATAAGTTTAACAGGCATTAAAACATCTCGGGTAAAAAAAAAAATTTAAATGGCTTAATCAAAACAAGCTATGCCTTGTTAATTTTAGCACAGCGGAAGGAGGACTGGATTAACTTCATGCAAACTTCAATATTGGCTATTACCATAATACATTTATAAACTGTGTAACTGAATTTGATACTTTGATACTGTAATTCTGAATTGTATCAGTACTGCCCAGCAATACAAGGTAAATGTTCCTTGTGGGTTCTTCCAGGTGCAGCGATCGCAGGAGTGTATATGGCAGCAGGAAAGAAGATGATGTCCTTGGAGGCCTTGGTGTTTGGAGTGGGACAATCTTTCTGTGTTCTTGTTATTTCCTTTCTTAGAGTGTTGGCCACGCTGTAGCATCAAGCCACTTGGCCAAACAGGCTGCCATCATGGAAGAGGAGAGCCATGAAAGACCTGGTTCAGTTTCCCTGGACGTCATATGCAAAAACATGGAGGCCTTATTTTCCACATGTGTCCCCACAGCTCTTTAGTTTTGATATATAGATATTTTTTCTCTCTCTCTCTCTCTCTCAAAATGTCAGGTTTTGGCTGGTGAAATGTATAGATGAGCACCTACCTTCAGATCAGAGATGGCCTTCGTATACAGTTTGTGGAGACCTCTTGCACATGTGCGCTTTGTATAAAGTAGAACATTCCAGGAGAAAGATGTAATGGGCCAACAGATCTTCAATTGCTGAGGGCCATGGAATCGCAACATTGTTTGGTTTCAGGAAGTCCCTAAAATCTTGTTTTCCCTGTATTTTGTGGAAATGTCATCATGAGCACAGGCATTGCTCTCATGGTTTTTGTACTCTTAAGTCCGCTTTGTCTAGCACAGATTAGTATGGAAGTCCATTGCCACCAGGTAAAAGAGAGAAAATCGTTTTGATTTTTTTTCCTTCTTCTCTTTTAATGCCAGCAGTATCTCAAAATAATTACTTATTTTCTAAATATTTTACATAGTATCTTAAAATATTGACTTAGAATACTGACATTTATTTATTGACCATTTTTTTAATATTCAAGAAAATAAGTAATTTTTTTTAAAGTTACCAAGTCAACCTGGCGGAGTTTCCATAGATGTTTGACTAATCTGTTCGTTTTAGCCTGCACTTGTGATCGTTTTCTGTGTGTACATACTAAAGCCCATTCCAGCTCCTCCTCAAGTTATTGTGGAGAAAGTTAAAGATTTTATATTTTTAAAGAAAATAATCTCATAGGCCAAAAGCTCTAGAGGTGTTTTTAAATTCTTCCTTTCAGTTTTCTTTGCTTACAGAATTTCTCTCTGTCATTTGTTTGTTTACATTTAATATTTTTTTTTTCAGTGCATCATAGTGTGAGGGTTACAGGTAAATGTAGTCAAAAACTGATTTTTTTAGTAGCTATTTCTAGTGTTTGAGAGCTCATTTTCTGTTTGTGGCATTTAAATAGCTTGGGTTACACTGCTGTCATTTTAACACTGACATGTCAGTTTTACTGTTCTTGCTAATTGCATTTGTACTTAAGCATTTGGCCTTCGCGTTATTTATTTACAGCACACAGTAATATATTGTTGCTTTGATATTAATATGCCCATAAGATTCCATATGAGGCAACCTCAGTTCTTAATGCCTACTATATGAATGTGTATCAGATTTCAATGAAATCCCTAATAGAATTTCTTATACCTTTTACCAAAGAGATCTAAACACTAATGTACAGCTTCTGTAAATTTGATATTCTATAATCTTTAATCTTGTTAGAGGTTTCCTGAAGTGACCACAATCAAACGACTCTGTGTTAATGAAATACTTCCCATCTAAATAGTACATAAAAAGAAAGCAAGGGAGTCTCACTGTACAGCTAGAAGCATGTGAAGTTAAAGGCTTCTTTACTCAAATGGATGTAAGCTTGGTTTCGATCCACTGTGGTGATCTACTGTTAGTGGCAGTGACTTGAGGCACCTACCCTCACAAAGCACCAGGAGAATTCAGTATTGATCTGGAGTTTTGCTGAATGAAAGGCTTGATCATCTAGAATTCCATCTTCCCCACTCAAAATCTGGTGTAGGCTCAGTGACTGTTGTAGAAGGGAGGTCAGGTCATCTGTCAGACTAAGGCCGTTTCTTAAAGTCAGCCTCAAACCCATTTTTTAAACCATTCATGGTTCTGCTCATATTAAGCGCAGCTCAATGTACTTTGTTCAGTGCCCATGTCTTTGGATTTTTGATTATATAACTGTGCACCAGCAGGTAGGAAAAAACTATTAACCAATAACGTCATCACCTCATCTCCCCCTCAGAACACCATCATTTAGCTTGCTTAGGGACTCTCCAGGATGATGGTTTACTAGGAATTGTCATTGGAAGGAAAATGTGATGTAATTCCTGATTCTTGTCTATGTTAAAGGAGTGAGTCACCTAAAACTGCTTACATGGTTAACCATAAATTACATTAGGTGGTGATCAGTCAGTTTAATGCTAACTGACTTCTAGCTTTTTATTAGCAAATTTAGGTTTTTTTTTTAAACAAGCTTTGATTTAGCCGTGTTCCCTCTTTATACAAGTTTCTTTTTGCTCCCAGCTTCAGTAATGGTGTGGACTGTTATTGCTGATAAATCTGGTAATCTTTTATGAATGGAGTCCTCAGTCTTTAAGCTGGCTACAGCAGGAACCTTGGCAGTGCTGCTGTTGTCAACCGTGGAAATTGTTGAAAGCAATGTTTTCCTTATTCAGGGCCTATGGTCTTCTACAGTTTCACAAATGGATTTATTTTTCTAAAGTCCAGCTTTCCTCCTCCTGTAGTGTGACTGCACATAGTCTTCGTGGTTTGTCCTTGACGATCTTATTTTCATGGAAAAACAGGCTGCAGTTCTTTGACAATGTGATCTATGTTTTTTTTTTTTTTTTCAGAGGACAGGTTTCATTTTTCATACTGTACATTAAGTGCCAATTGTTAATATTTTCATGTAATAAAAGGTTTCAAATGATCGTTGCTCTTGCTGCGTGTAGTCATTTTTATCTGCAGTACTGTGTGTTCATTATGACTACCAATTTTCATGACCAGTGCAGTGGGGACCGTGTGTTGATGTACAGATCTATTGTATTACACTTAATCTTCAGTGTGAGCAGGAGTGCTGCTGGGGCTTCTGGATTTTTTAAGCGTTCTAGTCTTACAGCTTGACTGAATGCTTTCATGCACAAATAGATGAGAAGAAAACCTTGGGCCAACGTCAAAAGAGCCTGAATGAGATGCTTTTTGCCTGTAGCACAAACAGTGGACTGGCATTATTTGCACCTTCAAAAGCACTGAAGGATGGAGCTTCCTTTGCTTCTCTTAGTCCTCCCTCGCCTCCCTCCCTCTTCATCTCCCCACACACTCACAGATGGCTCTCCTGCGCTCTCGCTATCTCCACCAGCCAAATCTGCAGTAGTGCAGCTTGCTGCCTAGTCAGGGGAGTAACAAGGTGTTACAGGAGAGTACACACACACACAGTGATGACTCAAAAGCGTGTGGGCTTTTCCGATCACAGGGAGCGGGCTACTTTCTGCTGCAAAGCTTTACTCATGGCAGGATATTTTAAAATGACAATGACCACTGCTGTCAGATATAGTGATTATGTTCACTTGCCCAGTAATGCTCTGCCTGACCATTATTACATGATTGTGGAGTAAAGGACACTGTAAGTTTCATATTTGGGGGGGGGGGGCAATTGTGTCATTACATTCCAACGCAAGGCGTTAAGGGTCAATCAAAGATGGTCATCTGTAATAACTGTTGCATAAGCTGTTGATGTGGCCACGCCCTTTCTTTCCTTTGTGTTATGTGGCTCTAGATCTCCATACAGATTCTGGTGATATTGAAGTCATTTACATCTGAGATTTCAGCTCTATTGGCTGCATTTGAAATTCAGAATGACCATTTTAAAGTACAAATGCAGCCCCAAATGCATGTCCAGCAGTACTGAACAAACCCTGTGTAATTACCAATCATTCCAGCAGAGGGTGTTAGTGGGCCCTTGTGAAAAATCTCGCAAGAGCAAATACAGATGCAACATATTCACACCCATTTCAATACAAATGCTTGCGCTCATCCACCAGCAGAGCATGCAGCAAGTCACACTGGGAAATGTAGTCTTAAAGGAGTCACAGCCATTTTGCCATGTGAAGCCTAGTAATCAAAATATTCTGTCAATCCAGGAACTAGATTCAGAACCTGACAAAGAACACACAGTCCATTAAAAAAAAACAGCCCCACTCTTAATGACACAACAGAATTCACTTTTTAATAATTATTAACAAGTATATGTATTGATTTACTCTTTTTTTTTAAACGCATTTGTTCATAATTCATTCTTTTGTACATAATCTGACGTGCAAGGCAAAGGTAGACATGATAGAAAATAGATTGCGCGCAGGGAGTCAGTCCATGTTAGTCTCAGGTGATGGGGTTTCAGTTCTTTGGTCTGATGTTTCTCCCTGCGCTGTGTGCTGATCTCCCTCTGACATTGTTTCCACCTGCTCCTGCCTGCTTTCCTCATCTCTGGGCGCCTCTGTGCTCACTTCTGGTGGGCGCTCGCTGACTGTAGTGCTGTCTGTCCCAGCGGCCTGTCCACTGCAATGTCCCTTTGCCTCTGCCTTAGCTTTGGGTGGAGTGAAAAAGAGGCTGTTGTCAGTATGAAATTGTCAAATTCGAGCAAGGCGACTCAAAAAAGAAACATATAACTGCAATCGAAAAGACTGACAGAAAAAAAGCCTAAATAATACAGCTTCAGCATCTGAAGGCACTTTAGCTCTTATGAACTTAAGCCAAGGTGGTAAATAGAACGAATGTTGTCAGGATGATGAGACACCATATTCTTTTATTAAGCAACATCCATTTGTTCCAAGGGTGAGGGATAAAGGAATATTTCAGGGAAAATTCAAAACTACACAACTGACCAATCTGCCCAAATACAGTTGATCAGCCAGTATGTTTAGCTTCGAATTGGACCTTCAAGGCTCACTTTCCTCAAATCATGTCAAGTTACGTAGTCTTAAATAGACCTGCTTAAGGACTTTCTGACACTAGTTCTTCTATAGCTTAGGGAGTTTTTCCTTGCCTCTGTCGCCTTTGGCTTGCTCATTGGGTGCTTGGACCCGGTTTCTGAAAAGCTGCTTTGTGACAACATCAGTTGTAAAAAGTACTATAGAAATGAACTTGACTTGGTCTAAAAATGAACAAAAGTAATAAAAATCAGCCTCACTGGCTTCCTGTGGCTACCCGCATCAAATTCAAAACACTGATGCTGGCCTACAAAGCCAAAAATGGTCCAGCTCCTATTTACCTATCTGCAATGATCAAACCATGGATAACAGCTCATCCTCTTAGAACATCATCTTCAGCCAGACTGGACATCCCCCTTCTCAAAAACTGAAGACAGACATCAAGGCTCCTCTCAGTTTTGGCTCCCAAGTGGTGGAATGAACATCTCCTAACTGTCCGAACTGCCGAGTCCCTCACTTTCTTCAAACGACGACTAAAGACTCACTTCTTCACAGAGTACTTGGGACTACAACTACAGAACTAACAAACTTACTAACATTTCTGGAAAAAAAAAATATTGTATGTCAAGGTTTTGCATGAGCTCAGGTATAATCTAGATTGTCTAGCAGCTCTTAAACCAAGTCTGAGTTTACTGGTATAGGAAGTCTTTCTTTGTTGACTAAAAAGCACCATGTAAGTCGCTCTGGACAAGAGCGTCTGCCAAATGCCGTAAATGTAAATGTAAATGAGCAAAACTACCATTTTGATCTACTTATGTCCATTTTTTGTGTGTGAGTATGCCATTCAGAAACCACTAAAGCAAGTACAAGACTGCTGAACTTAACACAGTTTGAGTACAGTGTGATAACTGAGACATGCAGTTTGTATGCTGATAATTGGTGGAGCATAGGCTTCTATTACTTTAGCCTCAAAGCTCCAAAGCAAAGATAAAGAGCAGGAAAAACATTTCTCAAACTGTTCCTTTAAAAGCCTGCTCTTTGCTCAACATCAGATTTTGCTAGGTAATAATTATTACACCTCCCCACTTTGCCACCAACCTTGTAACTGAAGACATTTGTCAAGATTGCACTGCAGGTAATTGAATCTGTACAACAGTTGTAAGTATGGAAGCTCACAGGCAGTAAATATTACAATTCTCACCAACAACAAACGAGTTATGATTCCTATAAACACCCCCTTAAGCCCCAGGACTCCGAATCATGGAAGGCAAACACATCAGATGTGTGTAGACACCTGCACTTCAGTGTTTCTTCTCAAAGTGACAGTATGGTTTTACACATGTTTGAACATTGCAATGAGAATCTGACTGCATTCAGCTAAAAGAATTATTAGTAGTCGATTAGTAAAGGCTTTATCCCACTGGTGACCATAGGCTCATGTGTAGCTGCTCCAAAGTGTCCCATTCTTTTTGCAGTGCTTTTCTATGGAGATTATTCAAGCTGTGTTTGCGTAACTGAACACCTGTGAATTCACTCATTCGAAGATTAGAAATCTCATCTTCACTAAAATATACAATACATTATCATTCTCACGCTCTATCACCCTCTCCTAATGGAGAGAAACCACTTCAGTGCACTAATCTCTTCCTCCACTTCCTCTACTCACCTTCCTCACCCTCGGGCAAATCCTCGGAGCAGGGCTCCAACTCCCCGAGATTCACCCGCTTCCGCACTGGTGACCTCTGCAGCCGCGGCAATGCAGCTTTCAGCTCTGGCATGGACCATAGGAAATACACAGCACACATTTGCAGTCATTACAGAAACACTGAAACACCATCATATGGATATCTGGAATGATGGAGCGTTTGAATAATTTCACGGACATTGCCAAGCCATTTTTGTGGAAGCTCACATACTCAGATCTTAGTAAAGCTAATAATAAACCCTGTTTTGAACATTAAAAATGGAGTGACTGTACCTCCCGTAAAATCGACCTCTTAAATAAAATCACCATGTGTATGTGAAAGAGACAATATTAATCCACAATCATTTTAAGCCATATTAGCATTTATGGGTTTAAAGGATTGTGAGTGATGACCTTGAGATCAAGCGGCTTATTGGTGGGATATAAGCTCCCATTACTCACTAGCAACGTTAGCCTTGTAGTCCCGGTGCAAATCTAAAGAAGCAAACTTCAGACACCAAACATTTTTTGGCTGATAAACTACATTTCAGGTTAAGAAGCTCACCCTCTGGGTCGAGCAGGGCAGCGTGCTGGAGTAGGA
Source organism: Arnoldichthys spilopterus (assembly GCA_037974385.1). NCBI lineage: Eukaryota > Metazoa > Chordata > Actinopteri > Characiformes > Lepidarchidae > Arnoldichthys > Arnoldichthys spilopterus. Next base: position 699,102 of record JBBPDA010000021.1, on the reverse strand, counting down.
CATCCTCATGAACAGAGACAGCACGGCGTTGGGGCGAGGGCTTCATGCGGGGCCGCGGTTTAGGGAGGGTCTCTATAGGGGAAGAGGGAGAGTATCTGTCTACATTACCACACGACACAACAGCACTGCTACAACTCACAGTCAGGAGGAGGAAGGAAGAAGTTTTTGATCAGGTGCTTGATCAAAAAATATACACCCATCAGCCATAACATTATGACCACCTCTCTAAATCCCCCTAAAAAAAGGTAGATCTGGAGAGTCTCAGGCATAGAGTATTCTGGTAAACTGGGATGTTTGGGTGCTGTCTGCCCCCACTCTGACATGTTCACTCGGGTTTGTTGACAGTCGAGTGGTTGTGCTGCCTTATGCCCCAGGATGCCCTCGAGTCTTGCCGGAGCTCCTGCCTGCACTCAGACCACAATGTACATTATTCTTAATCACTCGTAACATTTCAGCATCTCTAACGTGCACGTGTGATGGGTTAAATGCAGAGGTCACATTTCGTTGTGGTGCTTGAGTGTGTTCACAATGACAACATTTCA